>JAJQOW010000014.1:11690768-12290768 GCA_037975125.1 Latrodectus hesperus | reverse complement strand
GTAATTTACTAGATGTAATACCGCCCATTTACTGAGTCTCTAATCATTTGTATATAAACTTTAAGCTTTAGCTGAAAATTTTAAGATATCAGTAATGCAAATTCAGTACGTGAAAAATACATTTATTATCTCTCAATTTGTAATATTTATTATAGTAATTTAATATTGTACGTAATAAAATTGTAAAAATAGTTGCAACTTAATTTTATAAAAATGGTGAGCAATAACTGATAAAGAAATTAGAAGAAATTAATTTTAACTAAAAATTAATTTAATTTAATTTTTCAACCAAAAATTAATTTTAACTCTACCCAAATGTTTTAAAAGTCAGAACAGAAAATAATTATATTATTATTTTTTATTGAATTTCTTACTCTTTAAATTTTGAATCCTCAGAATTAAAGTATCAATGCATTTTTTTCACAATATGAAATGCTTTATATTTAATTAAAAATAAAAAACTGGAATACATGATAAACTTTTTTATTTTTTCAAGAAATATTCATTTGTTCTCATATTATATTTGCTATGCTCTGTGAAGGTGAATTTTTATCTCATACATTTTTTTTATCTTGTGTAATTATTATATTAATACCAAGCTTAAATGTAACATTATTCTTTTTTATATTCTAAGCTATAACTTTATTACATTAATAATCATGCTTCATCTACATTAAAATTTTGTGAAATAGCTTTCTGTTATATTATTTACACTGAAAAGCTTAAATATTTTTTTATATATTAATATTCTCTTCTTTAATTAAACACGTTTTAAAAACTTAATTGTTAGTGAAAAAATTATCTTACATTATCTTTTATATTTTAATACAAGTAAATATATTTTAAGAAATCCTGTTGTGTTAATGGAAAAATTATTTTTTCTTATAAATTATTTTGAAATTTTTTGACATTCTGTTAATATGTATGTATGTATAACTAGAAAGAATAAAATTACATCGACGAAACATGGCAGTAGTATAGTACTCGAATAGATAAACAGATATTATGAAAATTAGGAGAAATAGAGGATTTTAATAATGTGTAGCATTATATTAATAATGAAAAAATCGGTAAATGTAAAGTCATCCTTGGCATATATAGCAGGTGATATTCGGTAGGAGATGGAATCTATTAAGGTTCCCATGTTTTTCTACAAAAGGTTGTGCTACAAATGGAGAAACACCAATATTTGTACATGGCTAAAATTACTTATCTAGCATGCCGACAAGTGATTGGTCTGAAGTCCTGACATACCATTGAAAATCTAACATGGCTAAGACACTTTTCGGGAAAGACGTACTATAAGTGACTGAACGTTGACCTGTTTGAAAACAGAATTTGGATGATTTGCTGACATAAGCAATATGATTGGGTACAATATGTCATCAACGTACTTATAAGAAGCCCGAGCATTTCCCTGTTCAACAAATGGCGTACGACTTTTCATGCAATTATTTTCCTGATACAACAGGTTCTGGTTGAATGCCGTTGGTAAGAAATGATATATTAGATCCTTCTCTCTTTGTCCATAGACACAAATATGATAATCATCAGTCTTGAGAAAAAAGTTAGATTAGTTGTTGAAAATCAAATTTCTCAGGTCGAATTGTGCCTAGTTTGAAAGAGAGAACGCTACCATGCAGGACGATGCTGCATTTGACGGAATGTCAATTTAATGAGTTTCGATGGACACAGAAGTTTGAGTTCATCTTTACCTTAGTATTGTAGGAATGATATCCTTGGGTGTTCTGACTTCCTGTGAGTTGACATATAGTGTTGAATCCATGACACTATAATTATTGGTGAAGACGTAGCAGTTCTTATAATTGGGCCACTTCAAGCATTAGTGCTTCTCGGACTTTCTGAGCCATGTTGGAATAGGATAACGCTATTTCTGAGATTCTGATTCCAGCAACTGTCAATGATCACATTGCCTCAATCATTTTACTGATTTCCAAACTTTTTAATCAACCAGCCTTCTAGTCCCATGATGATAACTCTTACGTCTAATACTTGTTAAATATACCATCGAGTACATTTTAAAGTCATCTTTTACCTCAGCGTTATGCATACAATCAATCAACAGTGCTGTAAATGGTTGTATCATACTACACATTCCTTTTTACTTTCTACGAGGAGAACACTTCAGATTCACTTCCATACTGTTGATTCATGCTGCAAAATTTAATTCTTTATTGAATCAAATCATGCTCTGGTAATTTTTGTAGATGTTGTTCATTGCCTACTTATATATATATATATATATATATATATATATATATATATATATATATATATATATATATATATATATATATATATATATATATATATATATATATAGGGTGATCATAATTAAACTGCAAATTAAAAAACGCTGTTAAAAAAGAATCACTGGTCAGAAAGACCTGAAATTTCACCAGAATGTACTTCAAACAGGGGGATTTTGTTTGGCGTGAGAAAACAATTAGGAAAAAAAGTGGCATATAGATGGCGATGCACAGGTAGTTATATGCAAATTAACGTCTTGTATAAAATGCTGAGTAGCTTGAATTCTCGTTAGTTATCGATGGTGATGCAACGCCATTTCAGAAATGACCGTATTATCAGCCGACATTTTCCAACTCCCTGGCCGCCACGATCACCGGACAACACTCCCTGTGACTTTTGGCTCTGGAGATTTCTGAAAAATTTTGTGTACAATGCTCCACTAGACATCTTAGCGGATTTGAAATGCCGCATTACTCAGCACGTCAACAACATCAGCACTGATACACTCCAAGCTGCTGTGGGAAATACCGTTTTACGTTTACACCTCCTAACAGAAAATGGTGGACACCATATTGAAAATTTCTTGAAGAAGACTAAGGACAGTTAAAAACCAAATTATTGTTTGCTTTTCTGCGGTTTTGGCCGCAGGGCAATTAAAAACCGATTTTTTCCTATTCGATGTGGTACCACCTTGTCGCTCTGAATAGGCTTTACACCAAGAGTGCCACAACATCTGCCTGACTTACAATAGCTTAACTGGTTTAACGTTCAGTTTACAGCCACAATTGATTATCGTTCATGTCAGAATTCATGTAATTAATCTACAGCCGCCTGTGCAGCGCCATCTGTTGGCCACTTTTTTTCTAATTTTTTTCACACGCCAAACAAAATCCACTTGCTTGAAGTACATTCAGGTGAAATTTCAGGTCTTTCTGACCAGTGGTTGTTTTTTTAAAGCGTTTTTAAATTTGCAGTTTAATTATGATCACCCTGTATACATACATACATACATACATACATACATACATACATACATACATACATACATACATATATATATATATATATATATATATATATATATATATATATATATATATATATATATATATATATATATATATATATATATATATATATATATATATATGTATATATATATATAATATATATATATATATATATATATATATATATATATATATATATATATATATATATATATATATATATATATATATATATATATATATATATATATAAATGCTGTAACTGATTTATAAAAATATAAAACGAGCTGCTCTTCGTTTTTTAAATTTTATGATGGTGCAATTCATCTATTTTGGCCATGTCATCAATTTTCAGTTGAAAAAGGGAAAGTACAGAGTAAAGTGTAAAATCAATTTATTTTTCAATAGCATGACTTTGTAAGAATGTTGGATCGTTAGCTTGAATTCTATCAAAATTTCCTATTAATTTTCTGAATAATATTTTCTTACTTCTATTTCTATTATCGACAGAGGAAATAGGAGCTGTGAATGAAACTTTAAGGGATAATAGAATAGTAGATTTTTCATTATAAAATGCATGGAAATAATGTAAATGTTAATAAATAAAATTGTCATTGAAAATATAAGGTTCTAATTTCCACCTCTATTATTATTTTGAGTTACAAGTGTTGACGAAATTGCTAGTTTCAATAATTTTATAAGAAGAAATATTAATTTACTTTTTGCATGCTGTTGACAAAGTTAACGTTTCAATGACATCATACAATATTTTACAGAATAAATGGAAGTGCTTATTTAGGATAATGCTCTTGGCGAAATCTTTGAACAGCCAAAGTAATAAAGTCTATAGTATTATAGGTGAAATTAAAAATCTTCATTTCTCGATAAGTAAAACCAAGGAATACTTATTAATCTGCAACATGAAATGAAGATGATGGTAAAAATTCTGTGCCATTGGCTTATAAAGACAATGACATCAAATAATATATCTGTCACTGTAAGGAACAGAATTTTCAAGCTGCTGAATTAGATGACTTTTCATCTCATTTCTTACAAAATTTGCAGTTCGTTGGGATTAAGTTAATATATTCCTTTTAGAATTATATTTTGTAATTCTTATATATCAATGCTTTTTAAGTAGAATACTTTGTATTTAAATTATATTTTGCCTATTTAGAAGAAACGTATTTGCTTTGCTGAAAAACAATTCTTTTGACATTTTATTCCCTATTTGCTAGGAAATCACAATAATTAATGACTAAAAATTTATAAATTTAAATATAACCTTAAAGTTTATTTTAAATTTGAAAATTCTATCAATTCAAGTGGAAATTCTAGTACCTATTCCTCATTATTACATAAATTTTAATACTAATTAAGCTATATATAAATTTTTCCTTATTATTTAATAGTTTAATAAATGTTAAAGTTATATAATTTTATGTATTAATGGAACTTTAACTATTTTAAATACTTAATTTTTTGTTTATTAATTTGTTTTTAATTGTTTATTAATTGTTTTTTGCTTATTTGTTTATTAATAAAAGAGTTTTGTTTGATGACATGCGCAAACATGATTAAAGTTATATTAAATATTGAAACATTTTGCAATACATACACATATATTTAATTCATTTATTTATGAATTTCAGCAAAATATGAAATGGGAATATTCAATGATAGCCAAGCCTACTTCTTTAAAAAGTTAAATAATTTCATAAGTGAAATGAAAAATGTTAGTTTTCTCTTTCATCGGTGATTGTTTTTAAGCATAAATTTGATGTATAATTCATTGCAGCAGTTTTAATTTATTCAATATAAGTGGTCAAACGTTCTTATATGATTTAATAGTGAACAGTGATTATATTCAAATACATTTAACTTTTCAAATTTTATTCAATAAAAGTTCTCAGGTTTTAGGGAAATTTTAGGAGTACTGATTTATTTAAATGCATTTGTGAGAAGTCAACTAAGCATATGGAGCATTCTTTTAATTTAGAATATTTTATATAAAATAATTCAAATTGCGCATTGATTCGAGCAATCCACAGGAATTTAATAAACTTTTGTGGAAATTTGCTCTTATGAACTCACAAAAATACAAAAAAAGTAATTTAATTTATAAAATATTATAAATCTATAAATAATAGGCTTTTATTAAAATCGACTTTTATTAGATGTAAGTATACGATTTTTATTAGAATTGTTATTTATTAAAATACCTGTGTTTTGCAACATAAAAATATGAATTTATGTTCAAAAATAAGTAACATTTTCTTGAACATAATATTATTTTTATACATTCATCTAAAATAGAACCCAAGTAAAAATAAAACAATCGATTTAATATTGATATATTATAAATTATAAAGCAAAACAATCATGCTCTGGTAATTTTTGTTTTAAAAAGCACCCGTCATTTAACTATTTTTTTTATTTCTTTTGGTAAATAAAACTAATTTGTGTCACAGCATAATAAATGTATGTAGCATATTCTGAAAAATAGAAAAAACGAGTAAAAAAATTACTTTACTATATCTGGGTATAGATCATATTATGATGAGGAATTTTAAATAATTAGATTTTTGTAAAATACATAGAATTCGATCAGATTTACTTCTATATAAAATGTTTATTCACTATCCAGAATTAAATTACTTAGAATTACATTATTCTTTATATTATTGATACATAATCATATGCTAAAAATATGCATCGTAAAGGAAGAAATATGAAACTCATGAAATGTCTATGAACTATGGTTTACAGAGAGACGTAAATTTTTAGGATTAATAACATAAAAAGTAATTGCTAAGAATCCAGATTGAAATTTCTTAAGATTGTTAATCCTTTCAATGTTTTAAAACCATATTTATTAAAAAATTAATGTATATTTAAGTGACTAATAAGAAGAATGTTTATTCTATGCTGCATACATAATAATTAGTTTTTAAAGTCTATAATTATTTTAACCACTTTGTCTTTGAATTAACCTTTTATTAGCTGTTACAACATTTGAATTACAAGATGATTTATGCATGTCCTTAAGAGATTACGAGAAAGTGATTTATTTGTAGGTATTAAAAATGAATATTGTATAATTTTTAAATAGAGTATCCTGCATTTGATGATAAATAAATAAATATCTTTTAACAGAATAAAATCATTTTTAAATTAGAGGCACTCGCAAAACTTACGATTGTAAACATACTTTTATTGATATCAATTGGTTAAAAATCGTTTGAAAGGATGAAAAGGAAAATAGAAAAAATTCATCGATTCTGTACTTTGCATTCATTTTTGCGTTTCCAATGTTCAATGAAATAAGCCTTTTTCTTTATGTTCGAATGATAAAATTTAAAGTGTTCTTCAGCAGTGAAAAGAGCAATTTTCCACATCTTTCTTGCTACTTCTTTTCAAAAAAGATATTTTTTATTTCACTTTTGTGCCTTCTTTTTCTCATAAAAAACATTTAGTTGTCATATGATCATTCTTAGAGAGCATGCTTGGAAATTTTTATTAGTTTCTGAAAACATATTTAAAGGATTATTGATATAATTGATTTCAAAATGTTCAATAAATTAAATGTTTTAATAGTTTAAAAAAGAAAAAATGTTTTTTTTAAAATCTTCTTTTATTACATAGTTAAAGAAATACGTTTGAGAGAATAGGGGAAATTTTCGTAACTATCTGAAAATTGATGATGTAAATTTTAATATTCATAATATTGTTTCATTATAAATCATTGTAATAATTGAAATGTTTAAGAAATATTCTTAACGATGATGCAAATGAGTAGATAGTTTGATTTTCAAGTTCTGTTATTATTTGAAGCATTTGAATAAGTGTAAATTTCTAATCATTCTTAAGCATTGGAATGTAGTTCTTATAAATTTTACACATAAATTTAATCAATGTTGAAAAGGATATTTAAATACTTGCAAATGACTAGCAAAAATGTCTGCTAGGAGATTTCATGTATTTTCAAACCAAATAATTAAACTTTTTCTGTATATTCTCGCTTCTAATATTTCAGAGTGATCCTCACATTTTCATATTTATCTTAATGTCAAAATGATTATTTAATAAACTATTTAAAAAGCATACATATATCGAAGAAAAGAATGCAAGGACAATTGAAAAATTTTACTAGTCGTACTTTCATTCCATAATAGTTTTATACATTTTCTTCATATTAAATTTATTGTAATAAAATATTTATTTAAAATTTACTGCAATATAAGTAATTTTATAATACTTTATTTGAAAAAAAGTTAGAGATTTAAAGCTAAAATGAGTTTATTTTTCAACCAATACATTAAAATAAAGATTAAATGTGTGAATGGCTGTTTTATTTTAAACTTACCTTAGTAATTGAATAAAAAATAATATTTTTATATCATTTATTCGTATAAATTTTTCTTCCAATATAAATTATTTCTTTCAATATAAAATATTTAGATAAAATCTGTTCACTTTGCTTGAGTTCTTCATCAGCATCATTAATATTTTTGATCCTTATGTGTTCCTTTTCTTATAGGATCTCTGACTATCATCAATCAGAATTTCTCTCTTTACTTTAGAAATCGATATTTTTCTGGTCGTTCACCCTCTCGGTAATGTAATGAAATAAATATTTTCCTGAAAAAGTAGGCTCTTCTCACATTGCATTTGAACTCGATTAAATAGTAAATATCACGCACTAGGGTCTATGTTGTATTAGAGTTATAACCTTTTTATAAATAACTTTCAGATTTATTTAATTTGTATGTAGAGTTCAATACATTAAATTTTATTATTTATATATCAATGGATAATTTATTTCATAGTATACTGTTTTTTAAAATTTGAGGAAGAAAAATCTTTCTTACTATTTATGAAATTTATGCTGAAGCTAATATATCAAATAAACTGAATGCTTAAATACGTTTCTATGTTAAATTTTGTACAGTTGTTGTTTGCATTTATAATTAACTTTTGTCAAATATTTCCCTTTTTTTTAATAATATTTCCTGATATTATTTTTAACGTTAAAATATTTCTATCATGTTATACATTATATTTTAAAAAAAGAATAAATTGGTTGACATTAATCATAATTACCATAACAATTCATTCAAATTAAACTTATTTTTCAAAAAATAATTGCTAAAATAGAATAAATATTTATGATATTGGCTTAAGAAGAGTTCCAAAGCAACTATCTATAAGTAGTCAGTAACATTTTCAAAAAATTTAAATCCTCTTCTTCTTACTAATCCCTCTGATCTGAAATCAGATCAGATTCACGAGGTCGTCAACTTTTAATTTCAACACAGATAAACTGGGCTCCTTTAGGAGATCCTCACGAAGTAGACCAGCGCAGTCTAAAAGATATTTAAGACTGGCCTCTTCAATGTGGTATTTGGTGCAAAATTCAGAAGGTCTTGGTGCCATTGGAAAACTAAAGGGTTTTTAAATGTCCAGTGCATAGTCTAGCCAAAGCAGTTTGGTCTCTCCTGTTACCGACGAAGCCAATCCATGTACCAGGACCTGTATGTAACTGTCTCTAAATTAATATGATTTATGCAAAAATCAGACTATAATATCAAAAACTAACTAAAGTTTAAAGTATCTATATGATTTGTCACCAATACTATATGCTTTTATCGCAAAATCATCATTTCGATGAAGCACAGTTCTCAACATTATAACGTATATAGAAAATATACTTTTTCTGAAAGAACTTAAAAATTATACGTTTGGGACTGGTATATGTCCTTACAAAAGAACAATGGACATCTCATTTATATGATAGTGATAAATTGTAAATATCATTTTGAAAGTTTACATAATTTTAAAATGCGTCTTCAAGTATGTGGTTGTACACCGTTAATGTTTAAAGCAGCAGTGGCTTGAGTCACCTGTAAGAAATCAATTGTTACTTTACCACTGATGTCTCTGGACATAATGTTTTCATTAATAAAGTTAAAGTTATGGCAATCGGCAACAAGTCTCTGTCTGTGGACAGTTAAATATTAAATAAGTAAAAGTCTTCTTCGAGAAAGTATTTTTCTTTATAACATTTGATTAATGCCTGTCTGTACGATCTAAGATATTATACAATATCACTAGAGCCTTCACTAAAATAAACTCTAGGTACCTGAATATTGTCCGAGACATTATAGAAATCTAGATTATATTCCATTTACAGTGCACATTCTGTAAGTAGCATTTATATAAAGTATCGAATGCCAATATGGATTGGTATTTTTCAGTTTATGAAAAGTTCCACTGGTTTAGTGATTGGTACTTCTCTAGCTATGTCACTAACAGAGCATGTCTAACATTATATCAGTGAGCGAATTAATTTTATTGGTGATCAGGCAGTGTGAATAAGGGAAACTTGTGACAAAATAAGTATCATATATGTAGTAACATTCTTGTACAGAACGTTCAAATTTCACATTGCTCAATGAAACATCTTGTGTAAGTGGTTAGGAATGTGTATGGGGATTAAGTTAAGAATTAAATTTGGATATTATATATGTAGTAATGTTTTTGCCCATATAATAGCTTATTTAAAATTATATAAGTTAAATAAATATAAAGAGTTACCATGATTCCGTGAGAAAAAAGTATTCTTTAGAAAAGGTCCCGGGATCTGTTCACGCCACAGTTGCACAATTAAAAGTGGATATTAATTTCTCAATGGTTGTGTAGAGGGGTCATTAGGAAATATTTAAGTTTCTTTTATTGTGACACATGATAATGACGCATTATCTGCGAAATTCCTTCGATAAGGGAAACATGATACAGACATCAAAAAATCTAAAAGCAACTTTCTGCAAAAAGGATTATTTACTGCGCAATCGTCAAATATATAAATTTTATCAGTGAAATGTTTTTGAAAAATGCTATTGTTTTTGAGAAATTATTATTACATATCGTTGACAATCAGGAATGTAAAATAATTTCGATAAAGGAAAAATGCATTTAAAGAATAAAAGAAATAATTTTCTAAATTTTGTTACTTTTAATTATAAGTTTTAGAAAATATATTATACATATTTGAATACTTCAGCATGAGAATTAAATTAGTTTTCGTCTCACATTTTTTTTAAAAGAATTTAAAATGTATAACTTTGAAAATAGTAAGTTTCAGTTGAGGGAGTGTTATTAGCTACATACACTTTCTTCTTTTATTGATAATTGAATATATTAGAAAATTCTTTTTTTTAGTTTATAAATATTCTTTGCTTTGAGATTAAAATCAATGTTCTGTGGGAAAAATAATCTTTCATTTAAATAAATATAATTTTATGAAACATAAATTTCTCTTAATGAATTCTTATTTTTACGAAATGATTAGTGTGAATTGAAATAGGATCTAAGATATTTTGAAGAAAAAATCATTTTGTGGAAATGTGATTATTAACTAATCAGTGGAAAAATTATATTTAAATACAACATGGCAAAACGCTGATTTAAAAATATTAATGTATTTCCATGCCTATGTTTAACATGATGCTAACATCTTAGATACAAAATAAAAGGATTTTTAATTAAATTTAAGAAAAATTTTAAAAGTAGGCATTTACTATTTACATCACAATATTATAGAAATTTAAAAAAATTCTCAAAAGGATTAGAGACCGTATTTTCTATAATTTAAAAGTATGATTTGAATAACTATTCTTATTTAATTGAAATTTTTTTACACATATTATTGATTCACAAATAAAAGCAACAAAAATTTGGAAAAATTTGATGCGGTAAAGAGTTTGTGGTTTTTTACAGGTAATGAAAATATAAAATGAGACTCTGCTATTTTTGTTATGTTATAATTTTCCATGCATGAAAATTACAGTGATATTTATAATGCGTATATGATAATAATAATGTATTATAATGCAATTACCATCAAGTCTAAAATAATTAATTTGAAATTATAAATATGAACAAATCACTAAAATATACCTAGATTTAGTAAATGCTTTTTTTTTCATAAAAGATATTATTTTGTTGATATTTTTCATTTTCATCACTGTATATGCAATAAAAGCTAAAATTTTCTCAATGATTTCTTAAAGAATGCATACATATTAGGCCCCTAAAGTGTCATGATGCATTAATAATAATAATTTAACTTAATTAGAAGAATTAACCTGTGTCAAACAATTTTGTTGTTATAAAAATATTCTGAATGAAATTATTATAAAAGCAGTATGTTAACGGAAAGTCACAATTTTTCTCATGTTGAATGAAATAAGGTATTAATTAAACTTAAGGTATTAATTAAATAATTTTATTGATTTTTTCTAAAATAAACTTTACTTAGTCAATGTGTACTAGAGAATATCTCTTGTAAGAATTCTCTTTTCCAAGATTTAGAAGAATTACAATGGATTTTATATGTTCATAGAAAATGAATTTATATGAGTTTTAAAAGATATTTGATATGTAATGCATTATAAAATATCGAGAAAAACAATTGTAATTTACTTTCTATAATATTTTAATCTAAAGAGCATTTCTTTTCTTTTATAAAAGTATATTTGGTATATAGATGCAACAATACAAATGAAGTTAAAATAATAACTTGTCGTAACAATCCGAATAATAAAATAAAGGCCATTTTATGGTACTATCATGAGAAAAATATTTAATTTTAATATATTTTTCATGAAAAATCATGAACTATTATGTTATTGTATATTTCCTTTACGAGTATTGCTTTTCGGAATGAAATTTATATTCGGTTTTATTTAGATGATATAAATTTTGCATTCAACTTCTGCAGCATCCATTTTATTTTATGTGTGCCAATGCTTACTGATAATTTTGAAATTATTTTTTTCAGAAATATATATATAAATGGACAACCAGCTCTTCATATTTAAAAAAAATTGCGGTGTAAAATTAAACACATACATTAATTTGTAACTATAAATTTCTAAATATTTATTTTAACTGCCACATATAAGAATCTTTTGAAAACATAATTAATCACAGGTTTTTTTGTTTATAGAAATTGCTTTATCTATGCAACTGAATTCTATTCAATAAGGATTGCTTAAGAGTTATAAAGGGGAATTTAAATGGAGTATTCGTAATAAATTAAAAAATTAGAGAGAGAGAGAGAAACACAAATACAGCAGTTTTGATAGTAAAACAAAATTAGATTTTCAAATGTTATTGATGGCGGAAGTTATAATATCTAGTGAAGCAAATATATATATATATATATATATATATATATATATATATATATATATATATATATATATATATATATATATATATATATATATATATATATATATATATATATATATATATATATATATATATATATATATATATATATATATATATATACTTCATAATTTATATATGACAGGAGTGTATAAAAATGCTCACATCTAGACGATTAAACCATCATTATCAGAGTTATTCATAATTATTTGAATATACGTTTTAAAATATTGTGTATAATACTTGTCGTTATTATCAGAATTATATATAGCTGTATTAAATCTAGGTTTTTAATTGATATATATATATATATATATATATATATATATATATATATATATAGAATGAACCTATTCTAAATTTTTTTAGAAAATATTAATTTGATTGAACCCAAGAATTAGTAAAAAATTGATTCAATGTATTTTAAAAACTCAGCCACTGCAACGCGTGGCTGGGTCAGCTTGTATATATATATATATATATATATATATATATTGAAAAACTTTATAATTTATATAATTATAACTAATGTAAAAGGAATATATTTTATAGAAAAGTAAATAATAATAAAAAATACGAATAAAAAAAACCACTATAAACATAGGAAAAAAAATCGAGATTCAAAAATGTGAAGCAACAGAGATGGAAGAAAGAAACCTTGAAATAATAAAGCTTAAGCATCACAATAACAATGAAAATAAATAAAAAAACTTGAGTTATATATTGAATAAAATTTAAGATAAAAAGAACATTTTGAGCCCTACTTGGATATAAGCCGATGAAAATGCAGACGCATAGTTTTAACTGAAGTAAGATCAAATTTAAGGTGAAAAAAGTGTTGGAAAAAGAAAAAAAGAAAGTAAACAAGGTTACGATAGGAAGAAATTCGGCACTTTATCATTCGACCCTGGGAAAAATAAAAAAGCATGAAATTATTGGATGAAAAGACGAAAATATAGTGGAAACACTTTGGCTCTGTGATAGTTACAAAAGTTTTGCCAAGTGACACGTACAGAATCTCAAAACGAGAAACCAGGAGAAAGAAATAATAGGCTATCCTAAGTAAAAACAGCCACTATGAGTCAGCTGAAATATTGGAAAAGCTAAAGGAAAGGGATGAATGTAATGATTCCAAGAATTTTTTTGTTGACGCAGTTAAGCAAAATAGATCTGAGGAAGTAAAAGCGCTACTTTATTTCAGATGAAAGAACATTTGGTTCAAAGTATTTTATAAATAATGTTAGGTAAGAGTATATAATTTCCAAAATTGAGGATCAAAATGAGATTGAATATTAAAACCATTTGATTTACTTAGAACTAAATTGCTGAATTGCAAAAATTATTTTGAAATCTTTTGAAAAATGAAAGAAAAATATTTAGGATGACTATATTTATTTTTTTATAAGTTTTAAATCTTTGATATATATATATATATATATATATATATATATATATATATATATATATATATATATATATATATATATATATATATATATATATATATATATATATATATATATATATATATATATATATATATATATATATATATATATATATATATATATATGTATATATATATATATATATGTATTTACTAGTCATATATATATATATATATATATATATATATATATATATGTCTATAAAGTTTTTTAAGAAATTTATAAGTTATCAAAATGCTTTATTGATTTTTATTCTAATTCCTTACTTAAGCATTTAGTTAGGTGGAAGTATTAATAATTCAACTATAGAACGTTTTAATTACAAATTAGCATAGTATAAACATATTTATGAAGTGAAATGGAAGAAAATGTAGATATATTTAGAGAAAGATTGTCATATGTATTTACTAGTCATATATATTCAGTATGATATTGGAAATACTTATTTTGCGAATATGCATGGACTAAAGTTTACAAAAGAAATTGGTATAGTAGACAAGAAAACCACTCATTTTGATAAATAAAGCATCCATTCCTTTTGTAAAACATATTATTTATTAATTATTAAAATATTTCCTTACTTTAAAAGTTGAGGAAATATGCTTTTGATTTTAAAAATGTAATAATTTTAAAATAACATGATTTTTGCAGTTTTGAATATAACAGTTTAAAAATTGAAATTTGGTGATTATTATCTGCCATGACGCATACAATTCTAATTTGAATTTTTGTACATTATAAATTTTAATCAATTTTCATAATTATTAAAATGTGAAAAATTGTGAGCGTCACAAGTACTTAAAAAAAGTTATATATGTATAATCAAGATTCTTTGTGTTAAAAATAATATTTTTTAAGGTATTTCTTGTAAATTTTCTATTTTCTACTTAAGAATATGGAATTATCATCGAAAATTAATAACATTATATAATACTAATAAAGCTTTTATTCCTACTCAAAATTTCGTTAAAACTCAAACGTATTGTGAAAAAGTATTTAGGATAACCTCTCAAATATTAATAGTAGATGAAATTTAGCAATTTATAGTAGACACAACATGTTAGCTATGTTTCTGTGTTGTAAATTCAATTTTGTAGCACTCTATAGGAGATATAGATGCAACAGAATTCAAAACTTTGTCTGCAGTGTTGCTTAACTTATCCATCTTACAAATAAGACATGATATTTCTTATATTTATCTTTTCATTTAATATATTAATTTAAACTTTTCCAAAAATTCACAGAGATTTATAAGCATATTTATTTTTCATAATTCAATATATGTAATATTAAAATTTTTGACATGTTTAAAAATGAAACATAATTGAACATGTCTAAATTAAAAAAATTGTGATATTTGTTGCAGTCGAATATTTTTGAATTTAGATAAAATAAAATGTTGATAATTATCCAGTAGTAATAAGTATAAAGACATGAAATCTGTATCATAATTAGTAACTTTATACATCTATTTATTAAATGCTAACTTAGTTTTTAAAAATAGAATATATTCCTATGAATGATAATAAATAATATCTTAATTAAAATGAAATAGTTTTATTTTAACACTAGGGTATATTTTTATAATTCTGTTAAAATAGAAACTTTTTTATGAAAAAAATTCCTGCACTAATTTTATTCCATATACATGCAATTGCGCTCTATGTTTATAACTTGAACAAATAATAATTAAAACTAGATAAGTATTTATTTTTTCAGGAACATTTATTTTAACTATTAAGATTATATAAATCATTTCAGAAAATTTATTGTGAATTTACAGAATCATAAAATAAAACAGGTTCTAACAGATACAGGAACAAATTTATATACCCTATGATTTCAAAATATTTTATCATTATTACTTTATTCATTTAAGGTTTTTTATTAAAGTAGATTACGATAGGGAATGTTTTTTTATTATTAAAGTAGATTACGAATGATTGTCTGAAACTTCAATTTAAAAATTTGATATACAGGGTGATCTTTTTTAAAGTGACAGTGTTTGGAGCACCCTATATTGCGATCTAACATCCGAAATGGCACCAAACTTGGTATTTAGACTAATGAATACATGAAAAAAAGTATTCTTTAAAAAAATATTAGTTCCAAAAATCGCCGCCAGGTCATTTTGTGACGTTTTACAATGCATAAAATGTGAGGAAAAAATACTAACAGTCGTACAATTGAATTATTAATTTTTATTTACTACATTAACTTCTCCGGTGAGGAATTAGACCACATTCAATGTGAGCACCGTTCTCAGAAATAACACCGGTCATTCTGTGCACACCGTTCTCCACAGCCGTATGTCACATATCACGAGGAATTCACGCACTGTCTTCGTTATGTTGCCCTTTAGAATAGACAAATTTGATACTCCACATACATAAGAGCACGTTCCAGTAACGTGAGAGGCATGGCCACTGGAGCTCATTTATTTCAGCTGAGATTATTTGTTGAAGCTGTCTACTACTTGCTTTTATAACCTCTATTAGGCACTGTCCTCGCACAACATTTGCATTTTTCTTTGATAACCCAGTTTTATGCTAATCCTCGTTATTTTAAACTACAGCAACGCCAAAATATGCCAATTTTTATAATACTTTGGCTAGATATGAGTGAAATCTAACAATACACTAGACTAGTATTTAGAATCAAAGAGAAATTTCCAATCGAAAGAAACTAATCTTATATTCACTGACGCAGAAGAAATAAAAATTACCACATATATTATCAAAATTATCATAATTTATAGTTTATATAAATGGTAAAAATAGACTAATGTAATTTTATGCCACCACTTTTTTTACTGAAAAGAACAGGAGTGTGAGAAAAAATATTTACACATAGGCTTTCGTAATTACGCGTGTAACTTTTGTTAATTTTCGATTTTTGTTAGCAAATTCGTTGACAATAATCAGTAAGGTCCCGTAATGTCTGACAGTAGCCTTTTGTCTGATTCGTTTAGGAGGTGATCGGGTGGATGGAAATGAGGACATCACAGGGTAATGCTATTAGGCGCCATAATATATCTCGCATTGTGGTTCGTCGTCTTTGGAATCAATATCAAATTGAAGCTTCTGTATTTTTAGAATAAATATTTCAGGTCAACTACGAGGTACAACATCTGCAGAAGTTGTAGAAGATATCTGTGCCGCAAATTGTTGCAGATCACTCTTTATCAACCGGGAGGAGAATGTCTTCTAGTGCGATGCGAAGGTGTCTTCATCATACAAATCTTCATGCAAAGCACCCAGCTATGTGTGTTCCCATCACTTGACGACAGAGAAGGGCCCACTTAGCTTGGGGAAGAGAACACGTCTCTTGGACCCTACAGCGATGGGCTCCTGTACTTTTTATAGAGGAATCCAGATTCACAAGGCGAATGATTTAAAACGAGAGATGATCTGGACAAAACAAAGCACTAGATACCATCAATGCAAAACTGTGAAAAAACACAGTTATCTTGGTGGTGGAATAATGGTTTGGACAGCATATCACTTGGTGGTCACATTGACCTGTTCTACGCAAGAATTGTAACTGGGGTGAAATATCAGGATGACAATTTTGAACCGTATATCCACTCATATGCTGATGCAATTAATTTCATTTTGATGGATGATGACGCATTACCTTATCAAACTGTAGTTGTATAGGAATATCTTGAGGATATTGGTTTGAAGCAAATTGAATGGTCAGTTTGAACTTCAGACCTGAATACCATAGAGCATCTGTGCGACTTCTCAGTAGTCAGGTTGCTGCTTTAAGTCCTTTTTCAAGGTAGAAGAGCTGGGAAATAGCTTTCTCCTTGTCTTGACTTTGCTTCCCATTTCGATAATCGACAACTTAATTGACAGCAGAAAAAGTCAATGCCAACAATGCATTCATATTCAGTGTTCAAATCGCCAATGTATATTTATTTGTATTTAATAAGGGTAAGCGAGATGGACATCTCCCTTATTAAAACTTCTTTATTTTATGTTTCTATGATATTTTATTGCATAAAACTATAATTTTTTTATTAGAGACTTTTCCAGTGAAATTGATTTTTTGTTTTAAACAATTTTTGTGTTTTTCTTTGTTGCAATCAATACATACCTGTTTTGTGCACTTATTCATTTTGCAAATTAGGCACAAAAAACCGGTTATTCCTTAACTTATGGAAGCTTGTGATATTGAAAAAGCTTGAATGGCATTAAAATGTTTAGATTTGAATACTGATTAGTTAACTTAAGTATTCATTATTTTAAAGCAAAGGGAATAATAAACATGAATATTGTGTTTTTGAAAATACATACTACACATTCATGTGTAATAAGACATTTATACATTCCAAGAGTTATTAATTCTTTAACAATAATTTGCTTATTGTTTCAATATTTAGAATTCTTAAAAAGCTTTCTTAAAACTCTATTCTATATTTCTAAGACAATTTTTTGCAAATAATAGTTATAAAATTACTTTATGAATAAAGTAAAAGAATCAGTATTTAAAGAAATGGTTTTATTAAATTAAATGAAAATTTCTCATAAATCAATAGTTATTAAGCAGTCTTTTTAATGATCATGTAATTTTGGTCATAAATTTTGAATCAAGAATAAATTAAAGATATATTTTTTTAAAATCAAAACTCAAATCATTCATTATCATAAAATGCCAGAGAACGCAATTATTATATAAAAAAAAATATTCTCTTTACATAACAATTTTATTCTTTTTCTTAAGTTACCTTCAATAAAATTTGACAATGATGTTAGGTTCTGTCAAAGCAAATACAACATTCATTAAGCTATCATGTGTCGGAAACTTTAGAAAAATTTCTCATTTTTATGATCTGAAAGAATATTATCAGTTTCCTTTCAACTGCTGCATTTCAGAAATCAGGATTACATGGTATTCTGCTTTAAACTCTCATTACTTAGTAATGGTTTTTCAATTTTTAAAATGGAGCCTAGAGGAACAGAATATAGGGTTATATATATATATATATATATATATATATATATATATATATATATATATATATATATATATATATATATATATATATATATATATATATATATATATATATATATATATATATATATATTTCATAAAATATTAACCTGATTCTTTATTGCATTTTCTTTTTGTACCATAAGTTATGTTTGCCATTTATTTTTCATAAAATTATTGTTGTATCTTTCATTATGTAGAGTTGCTGTTTTTAGTGTAAAATCAATTTAAATAATTTTTCCGTGATATTTACTAGATTTGAAAGATAAAAATTTTAAACGCACTGAGAAAATCGAAAGCGCCTTGAAATAACATGAGGAGAGATTATTGCGTGGGTGGGCAGAAACGACATCGTTCTATAATTACAATACATTCTGTTTAGTCTAATTAAGCCATAATCTAAATGATTATTAAGTCTTTAGAGATGCCAATCTAACCTAGTCATTAACCTAGTCAATCTAACAGGCTTCTTAAGAAATTTTCTAATGATATTTTTGATGTTAGAGTTATCATTCTTGAAAGGTTTAGGCAGTTAATTGCTTAGGTTTATTGGACTTAAATTGTAAATACTAGAGAATGGTCTCATAAAATCATCTATTTGCTTTTCAAGCCGTACTTGATTCCAATTATATGTTTTGTTCTGTGATGTTCTAACACATAAGCTAAAACTATCTTTGTATTAGTTGTTTGTTATCATTTCTCTAAAATACCAAATCTAAATATGCAAATCGTTTTTACCAAATGTATAATTGTTCGAAAAAAGAAACAGAAAATTTACAATTTACTAACATTGCAAAATTTTATCAGAAGGAATCAAACATTTAACCATGTATTAGGTTTAACTATGTATAACATTTAACATGTATCCATGTATTAGGCTTATTATTATGTAGTCTATTGCTGCTTACCAGTAATTATAGATATCGTTCTGCTAATGCCAAAGTAGCATTTATATATATATATATATATATATATATATGAAATATACATGCTACTGACTTAAGAAATGTGCATTATAATTTTTCCTATTTCTTCTACTTACATGAGGAAATTGCTTTGTGGTATCTCAACTGGTTATTATAATTTGCATTTATTTATGCAGTTTTGCCATCAAATTTTGTTTACAGACAAACAAATTATAAAAACGCTTTAAAATCATCTTAATGGTTGGGAAATATACTGAAGATGGATAAAGAATATTCTGCAGAATAATTAGATATGTTGATTGTAGTTGATTTTTAAGTCTCAGAATTAGCATTTTTAGTAAGTTTAAATACTCTGAGTAAATCCCTTACATTAGATTTTTTATTTGACTTATTTATTGGAAATCTTGACTGGAATCTCCAAAGAAGCATATTGCAATTCTACAGTCACATATGCTTTTTTCAACTTTAAAGTTAATTTGGTGGGGTTGTAATGAGGTAAATGTTTATAGAGCAAAGGCGAATTTTGATAACTTGTTAGTCATTGTATACATACATATAATTTCCTTTTTTTGCAAATCCAGAAGATCAATATGCATTAATATCTTATATAATAAAGCACTTCTTCCAGTAAATCTTTTACTAACTAAAAAAAAAAAGATTGGTAGACTAATCTTTTTACTATTAAACTAACAAAAACATTTGTTTTGTCATTTCCATTCAAAAACGAATGTTTAAAAATTCATTTTCTTTTAAATTAAGAGAGAGAAATATTACTTTTTTAAATAATAAAAGAAAGCAAAGAATTGAAAGATGAAGGAGTAATCGAAAAATGATAGAAGTCTTCAAATAAAACAAATTCTTTTTGACATACTGCTTGAACTTATTTATCAAAATACGGCTGTTTTCTGAAGATTCAGGATTTCATAAACGTGAAGAAAAATGATCGTGTGTAGCAAAAAATAATTTTACTTTCAAGAATCTTTTAGATTCATTTTTTAATTAAAGATAATTGAAGAAGAAAGAAAATAATATTTTATTTTGAAAAATATTTCCATCCCCCTTCAGTATTATCTGTCTTCTTTGAAAAGCAAAAAGACACTTGTTGTCTTATTAATTTATCTTATTAATAAATTTAAATGTGAACTTTATAATTCTATAATAAAATAAAAGTAGTAAGAAGAAGACAAAGTTATAGACTATCATATTTATATACAATAAAACTGATCTTCTAAAAAAGCTTATTTATTTAGTACTCTTTATAATGACATTTTATATTTCGAGATTGTTTATAAGTAAATTACATTTAATGTTTCTTTATCCTTAATAATTGTTAGTAATTTAAAGCAATAATAACCTAATGAGGAAAATGTACACAATAAAAATTTAAAAAGTATTTAAAGGATTGCCATTATCACTAACTTACATCGTTATACATTTAACCAGATTTTGAATTTTGTATATCTTTAAACTAATTGATTTATATTTTCTAAATTCTTTACGAATTTGAAACACCTTTATATTTTACCTTCTATTGCATCTAATCATAGGCTTCTAAATATTAATATATTTCTAAATATTAACCTATCAATAAAATGTGTCAAATCTATCAATAAATGTGTAGATGTAAATTTGTGTAAGTTATACACTACAATGAATTTGTTTTCTTTGAAACATTGAAATGAAATTGAACAGTTCCGAAATTTAAAAAAATTACCATGTTTATAGAATATAACACATAATAAGTCCTTTTATTATCAGTGAAGAATATTTTGTTGGAAGTGAATGCAATTATGAAAACTGAGAGAAGAATTTCGACATCCTTTATATTTTACATCATTTATATTTTTCATTGAGATTTTATGTTTTTGTAATCAATAAATCTTTGCGAAAATTATGAATTAATTATTTTCAGGTACTTTTATGAAACAAAAGTTGAACTATTTCAATTGTTTCCTGCAAAAGAGAAACTTATAAATTGCTGAAAATAACACAAACAGAGTTAGCATTGTTGAACCATGTCAATTTGTATTATTAAATTCTTTTTTACAACCCAAAATCGTTCGAAGAATATACTAAAATTTAAATAATATTCTGTTTTCAATAACTCAACGAGTAGGAAAGCTGGTTTCAGGAAACTTTGTTTACTGTTACAACTTAGAGAAAAATATATGCGCATAATTTATAAACTAAGAAAAAATACTTTAACTTCCCGACATTTGGAAGCTTTTATATTCGAAAGAAAAGTTCAATTTCGTGATTTGCAAAAATTCCTTTTAAATGCTTTTCAAATTAATTGATAAAATTGCTTTTTTTCTTTTACTACAGATAAAAATCTTCTTAAATAACATGTGCTATTTTCTTCAGAGTCCCTTTTATTTGAATCCTTGAAAAACCAAAAATGAATATCTGTGAAATAAATTTGGTAGTTTGTTTACTTTTTACCAACAAAAATTGGTAAAATAAATTTATTATAAATGTTTTTTCAATGGAACAAGTTATTTTCACAACACAAACTTAATTGCACAATAATAGACCATGGCCACAGGAGGTCTTTTTTTGTAGCAATCTTGAAATACATGTAAAATGTTTAGTAAAATTAAATGCTTTATGAATTATAACCGAATAAATTATTTTTTTTTATAAATAATTAGAAATCTATTAAAACTCTTCCACACCCTACTTGTACTAAACATAATTTCATTATCATTTTCTTGATTTTATTAACGAACAGGAACATACTTGTAAGTTTTCATTTATAAGATTGCGGTTTCCCCCCATTAAGCAATAATAAAATTTCCCTGTAAAATATTTAAAAAACGTTTTTGGTCCTAAAGATATAATTTCCAATGATGTTAGTCTTCTTTTAGTCTTTGTGAAATTATAAATTGCATAAAACATTGTGCATATTGTGAAACTATTAAGGAAAACATAGGACTGAAATTATTTGTGCCAATTGTGCATAAATTATTTCCTTATATTCAATGGGAAGTCTGCTTTTTTATTGCTGCGATGTGTTAATATTTTTCAATATTGTTACGTAACAAATTTATGAAAAATTATCTTTTTAGTATAAGATAGGAAAAATAGCGAAATTAAAATAAAATGTAAAATCAATCAAAAATTATTGAAAACAAATAAACATCAAACACATAAAATAAAATTTAAACTAATGAAACATAAATTATAAGCAATTTTTTACTCCCATAGTAAAAGGAAAGAAACCCAGAAAAAAACAGAAATTTGAATTTGGGAATGTCAGACTCTTTTACAAAATATTAAAATTAACATTCTAAAAATAGTTTATCGATATTGCTCTCCTCATACACTTTTCAAAATATACATACAATATATTTTATTACAATAGAACAGACATCTATTAAATTCGTTTCTTTAAATTTATAATTTAATATTATTTTCATGTAGAAATATTTTTAAAAAATATATATACTTTCAATTTTTCAGTTTTCTAGCTGTTTTTATCATTTTTTTATTTCTAACATTTAATTACGAAGAAATTGTATTATTTTTTCTTAGATGACGTTGATTATTTTTTCTGAGATACGTTTCAAATTCCATATACTTTGGCTTATAGAGTTTATTTCCTCAGGCTGTGATGGCGTCATGTATTGCAGATAATATATGCATATTGTCACTTAATAATATGCCCTTAACACTCATTCTAAGCCATATTTTACAGCAGTGTCTCTATTTAAATAGCACATTTTTATGTCATGAGCAAGTGAGAATTTTGACATTTATAGACATTTGAACTGTGTGTGTGACACAGTTCTGCTTAAACTAAATAATTGAAAATACACATATTCATAATAGTAGGACAATTTCTCCATGAAACGCAATATTATGTAAATTATTTTAAAGTTATAATCACCGATGTTCTAATAAAGGATAATATTTAAATTTACAATGTATATTTAACTAGGCAGATTGATAGCAGTGTGATACATATTACAATTCATATTCTTCTTTGTATTCGAATTTAAAAGCCACAAAAACCTACCACTTTACAACATGATCCTCATTTTTGTATTCAAAGTTTAATAAACAATATTAGTGATTCTTTGTTTAACTTCATAATATTAGATTGGAGAGAGATTATACAAAAATGTGCACTTATCAATAAGCGTACTGTCATTTACAAGCTCTTCTAATTCAAATTTCTCATTATTATGCTAATCTTTTAGGCATCTTTCACTTTTTTATATGCAGCTGACGCATGGACGGCGTAGAAAAGCTTTAAATATTTCTTAATACATCTCAAGTACTGAAAGCTTTAGGAGATTATTTCATGTTTAGCGGAAAGACTCATAAATCTTATTAAGAATTAAACATCATCACTAAATTAACAATTTAGATTTAATTAATTTTCTAAAATTTTCACAAATGAACTTTAATGATAGTTATTCATGAATTTAATATAAAATTTATGGCTCTGAACTTTCTTAATTAGGAGATATTTGTATTTTATTATTTATTTAATTTATATCATAAATTTTAATCTAAATTAACTTTCTTAAGATTGTGTACAAACACTGCAAATTATAAAAAAGTTTCTTAAAATTTTTATTGAAATTTCGATTACTGAAAATTTAATTAAAAATTGTTGATTTTTGGAAAACAGATATAAAAATAGATTATTAAAAACTAGGAATATTCATAAGGTTATATAAAATATACCTTAACTGTCTGCTATTATTTTTCCAGAAATTGAAGTCTTAAGATATTACTATGAGTAAAATTGCAAAAGAAACATATAATTTTTTTGTGTTAATATGTTGTGTTATATGGGTTTTGAATAAATTGAAATTTATACAAAATCCATATATCTACATAATTTAATGCACATTTATAATTACTAATTCAGTATTGATGAGTTTATAAAAAATATAAAATTTCGCATAAAATCTATGTAAGCTTTTTTATAATTATGCTTTACACAAAATAGTCAATATTGAATGTTTTTCAGTTTTGTTAATAAATTAGAATTTTTAAAATTATTCTTATGCATTGAGCCAAAAGTTTGAATTAAAAACTTTACTTTTCAAATATACATTTTTATGTTACAATGAAATATATATATGATCAGCTGAAAAAGCCTAATTTTCATTCAGATAAAAGAAAACAACATAATAAAGAATCTAAATGAGTAATAAGAAATAATAAATAAATATTTCAAGCATTGAATGCAAATAAAATTATATAATAATTTTTTTGGCAAATATTATAGTTATCAGTTGGTGAAAAAACCCAATTTTCCATCGCTTACATTATTATCTTGTATAATATTTGTTGTTAAAACAAAATTTCAGATTTTTTTTATTCCCTATCTTAACTATTTGTATCTTAACTATTTGATATTTGATTCCAATGATAAGAATGAAAATTACACTTGTCAATATTT
The DNA here is from genome assembly GCA_037975125.1 of Latrodectus hesperus. Classification (NCBI taxonomy): domain Eukaryota; kingdom Metazoa; phylum Arthropoda; class Arachnida; order Araneae; family Theridiidae; genus Latrodectus; species Latrodectus hesperus. The sequence goes on along the minus strand of JAJQOW010000014.1, from coordinate 12,265,456 downwards.
TACATTAATTTCGAACATCTGAGCTCCATTACCACAATATTAATCATAATCTAGGTAAATGATGAATTACAATTTTGATAAATTTGAGATGTTCTACTTGGCAATACAATTTTGCAATTACAAAAACTCCTATATAAAACTTATTAAATTATATTGCATATTCTAATTTGTGTCTTATATGATATTCTAAGATATTATAAAAATTTATATCTTTTTAAGAAAAGCACTTAATTTTTAGAAAAATATCAATATAAGTTTTAATTTAAATTTATATTAGGCATAAGGGGTACTTTTGACATTACTTAGAAAATATTGTTACTTTACTTTTTTTAATTAGATGACAATTACTAATGATTTCAACTTGAAAATTTCCAATTAAATTACAAGAAAACACCAGATACTTTCACTTAATAACTAAAAATGAGGAAATCAATATACTTTCTTGTATTTCAAGCTGCATAAATACATTAAGAATGCTTGTTTGAAAATATCAATAAAAGAAAGGACAGAAAAAATCTTTTCAATTTCTTTCCAGAAAAATATCGATATCAAGAATAAGGAGTCGCAACTTTTTTAAGATCAAATTTCGTAGAAAAACGAAAGATAATCATTGTTTTAAGATTAAAAGGTATCGAACATCGATACAAGATTTCTTAAAACAGTATTTTGGTCCATATAAGTAAATAGCTCTTACATGGATTAAAATACTTTTCAAATCATTGTTTCATTTAGAAAGCACATTACAAATGCATTATTTTAAGCTAATAATTTGTTACCGAGGGAAAATATTCTAAGCAAATATATTTAAATTCTGATTTCACATGAAAGAATTAAATAAGTCATTGCTTATATTCTTATAAAAGAAACAATTTCTAAATTTGTTAAGTATAATTTAAATGCATTTAATTTCTGAATACCTTTGCTCTAAAATCTTGGTCAACTGAACAGAAGAAATTGAAAGTTTAATAAAGGAATAAATATAGTAAGAAATTAAACTCATATTAAAATATTTTATTATTATGTAAATTAATTCGTGTAATTGACTTCTAAAAAATAAAAAACATTCTTTTAAATGTTTAATAAATTTAAATCTGCCTTAATTTAGAGGATTTAGTTAGTACTTGACTGATTTTAAAATGATTTCTTTTAAAATTTTTAAACACACACATATATTCTAGTAAAAAACTTATAATTTTCTTATGATAAATTGAAAATTTTTCAAAAATCTATTAAATGCTACTGTGCTAGTTCATATCTCATAGTCAATAAACAAAAATTTAAAGATATGTGTTTTGTTTCATATTTAAAATTTACGTTAACTTTAATTCAGTATAATTTTTCCCTCTTACATTAAAAAAATAATGAAATATAAAGACCAGATTTTTAAGTTTATATTATTAAACTTTATAAAGTATAATAATATTGTTGTCTGTAAAGAATTTCAAAAGATTTGTGAAACAAAATATAAAAAAAGCTTACTTAATAAAATTAAATATAATGGATAGTAACATAACTTCTTATTATATTGCATTTCGTTCAATTATATGATATTTGATTGAGAGATTTTTTGGATGAGAAATAAGGAATGCGTTTCTAATTTTATAGAAAAATGGATGAATTCAAAATATTTTAATTTCACTTGAAATATTTCGATTCAGAAAGTTATTATGGGAATGAGAATGTAGATTTAAAAAGAGAATGCTAATTTTTATGTTAACGTAAAAGATTGTGTATAAATATATAAATTATTCTTAACATTTAACTTATTTTGAGAAATTTTATTTAAGTAATTCATATAATTTTTATTAGATCCTAAGAATTTCTTTTATTAAACAATAAAAAATACATAAATTACAAAGTATGCGTACATTATTAATTTTATAAATGAATTGATAATATTATGTTTAATGTAAAAATATATTATGTTTAATGTTTTAGAAAGGATGAAATAAAACATTACACTCAAAGTTAAAATTATTGGACTGAATAAACGAAAATAAAAAATTGTTTAATACAAATATTAAAAGCGCGACATCTTTTTTCTCTTTATTGATATTTCTCACATGCCTTTAGTAACTGAAAAACGATGTGCTGAGATTTTTCCACATTCAGCAATTTTCTAGATTAGGGGCTTAGCTCTGTCTTTTCGATAAAAGTAGACTTTCCTCTTTTCAGACCTTTAATGAAAAATCCTTTTCTTTGAAACACCTTTTACATCCTCGAAAAGAAGGCTTTGTCATCACGTCAGTTAAAAGCTCTATTACTGCAAATATATAAAAAAACGCTTAACGCTTCTTAAATAAGGATAGAAAGTTATTTAAAGATTTTTATATAATGAATGTTAATAAATATACAATTATAATATATATATATATATATATATATATATATATATATATATATATATTTCAACAGTCAACTCTAAATTATTTAAATGCATTATATATATAGATGATTACATTTAACTTTTAACTATTTTTAAAAATTTTAGAAATTTCAAAAAATATCTGAAAATATTATTTACAGCTTGTAAGTGAAAATATTTTACAGACTTAATACAATTTTAACTAAATATAAAATTTTGTTATGTAAATGAAAGTTTTAGGTGAAGAAAGAATAAACAAATTTTTCTGTGAGATATTTGTAAATAATCACACAAGTTAACATGTAATTGGTTATAGATATTTTATAAAATAAATATTTACTGTATAGCATTTAACAGACTGCTAGTGTGATTCCTGATTAAAAAGATAACCTCATTGGAAATTACTGCCTTGTCAAAAGGTATTACAAACGTTTGGCATAGTTATTTGATTCCAAAAGATGTCAGAAGATCTTAATATTTAATTAAATAATTAGGAATTATATACATTTGGGATTGTTTCTAGTCAGTTCAGATAGTTAAAGTGTATAGTGTGTAACAGTATGGATATGGTCTCCATTCTACTCAAGATATTCTCAAACATGTCGAGGAGTGTAAAGGGAGATGTGAAGGTACCTAAGATCAAATATTGATGTAGATATAGGTAGTTTTTGATATTACGGTAGGATTATCATGCTTCTTATGATGTTCTCAAATACGGATGCGTTTACTGTGAGTATATATATGAAAATGGGAAGTGCCGCTAAAAGATGTGCTACTTAGTCAGTTCTGTTTTAAACTGATTGAGCCTAAAACATCAATATAATTGAAGAAATTTATGCAGGCATGTGAGATAAATATACAATGATAAACATGATTATGAATTTTGCTTTTTTAATTATCTGAAATGCTGGATATATGTATACAAGTTACAAGTTGAATAACTGACAACGATGAATCCATTCCTGTGACAATTTCTCTGTTTATCCATTTTGTTGCTAGCTGAAATGCATGTATTCTAACCATGATATTTGCCATGTTTTATTCACTCATGCTAATAGCTTCTAAGTGCTGCATCCACAAGATGTATGGTTATACTCTTTGACTAATCAGCTTTTTTCACTTTTATAACATTTCTTCATAAGAATTTTCAGATAATTTTCTAATGAGAATTTATTTATTTCAAAGACATTTTAATATCTCCATCTTTATTTTGAGATAAAACATCGATAATCGAAATGAAATAAGCAATTGAACATTGAGAATATATTCATACATACAAATTCTGAAAAATATTTGGGAATTGTCACTATACATTAATATCATTTAAAGTACTGATTAAAAAATTTTGAACATTAAATTTCAATATAATTCAAAAGTAACTTTTTCGAGTTTGATATACAGTATAATCAAAAGCTTTTGCAATTAAAAATTGTTTTTTGTTTGACATTCTTTTCTTTATAGAAAATATTTAAGAGATGACTTTTTTTTAGCTAGAACAGTTTTGCAGTTTTAAACTAAATACTTTATTGAAATGCTGTAATTTCTATGCTAAATAAGTAATCATTATTAAACATTTATTGTTTCGAAATGGGTCAGGAATCTATAAAAAGGTATTTAAATCAACTTAAATTTAGAAATGATTAATAAAATTCACGAGCAATATTAAAATCCTAAGTCAGGTGTATTTTTATTCACTATGTTCTTGAATAATATGTATTTAGTAGCTTTTATAATAGTTTTTGCTTCTCTCTCACTATAATAAAACATAATATTATTTACTTTAAAAAGAAATTTTAATTTACATAACTAACATTTTCTTTCTATATATTGTCCAAGTGATTTACTTATCAGTCAAGCAAAAGGAAAATGGGGATGATATGCTTTTATTGAAGTCGTTTGAGATCGTCTTTTGTTTCAATTTTTCGTGTATGCTGAAAATTGTTATTGTGTTCTCATGGCAATATCTTTCAATTTTACAATAGAACGCACTTCCAGCTGAAATACGTATCTCATTATTAGCTGGAATATTTTCTGCATTTAGTTTTTACTAGTATTTAAATTATTTATCCTCTAATTAATGAGTTTCCAATGATTTTCCCAAAATATCTTAAATTCGTAATATTAGTCTTACATGTTGTATATCACTTCATTAATGATGCTGTGATCAGGTTATTTGCATTTTAATAGCTCATAGCATATATATATATATATATATATATATATATATATATATATATATATATATATATATATATATATATATATATAAATAAATAAACTCACATCATCGATGACTTCTTAGATATCATAAATATCTTTGATAATAAAGTCTTTAAATGCATTGAGAGCTATTTTATTATGCTCTATTAAGAGATTTAAATTTAGAATTAAAAATTTTAAAATAAATTTCTCAAATCTGAATTATTTAGAATTTGTCTATACAGCAAATTTCTTTGTTAGATATAAATAATTTAATAAAACTTGAAAAACGTTTGTTATACAGCTTTTAACGACTTCACAAGCAATGTATTGAAAACTTTTAACTGTTTAAGCTGCATTTCAGTGTTACCATCAATAGTTCTAAATATTGGATGAATATTTAAAATGCATTGTGCAATGAAAAGATATTTTGTTTTAACTAGAATACAAATATTTTATGTTATTTAATAGAAAACAGAGTATTTATATTAAACCCACATTTTATCAAATATTAAAATTCAACTTAGCTATCAATAAAAATTAGATCAAAGTTTAGTGCATATAAAGCAATATTATCATACTTAAAACCGGTAAATTGCTTAAAAATGCCATTTATTTATTTCTTAATTATATTAAATTTCCTAAAGCTTAATTTTGCTTTATATGATAAAAAACAAACTGAAGTCTTCAAGTTAAATTTAAACATTGCTACAGTTATTAATTTGTTAATGAAACTTTCTGTGACTGCAAAAATTATCCAATGCGCTGCTCTCTTCGAACTCCAAAAAATATGAAATAATTCTGATTTACCATTTACCATAAAACTAAGGTAAAGCTATTTCGCTTGCAAAATTAATGGCGATTCTTAGTGAGAAAAATCTTATATTACAAAATTTAAGGAAGAAGTTTATGTCATTTCAATTTATAAAGTTTTTTAAATTAAGACAATTAGATTTGATGAAAGTTATGATCCTTATTATAAAATATCTGTAATGCCTAGAAAATATTGAATTTTTCAAAAATAATAATGCCAGGAAGAAGATTATATTCTTTTAACAAATTGATATATTTCTGTAAATATAGAAGTAAATACATCATACTATATAAATATGATATACGAAAGTTTATTAAATAGAAATAAAATACAATATCAAAATATTTGTATTTAGAAACCCATGCTTTTTAATTTCTTAAAATTTGATTTTCAAGATTTGGTCTTATTTGTTATTGATTTTGAGATTTTTGTCATATTACATTTATTTTCAAAATATATCTTATCTTTTATTATTGTATCTTATCTTTTATGTATATATATTGTATCGTATCTTGTATATGTATATATATTATATATGTATGCATATTGCCGCTTCTTTTGTGTTACTTTAAAGGAAGTGTAAAGTAACAGTAGATAACAAACTTTAAAAGAATTAAGAGAAGTGAGATCACTTTTTTCCTGCTAACATCACACTTTTAAAATTTTTTAAAATAATTATCTGTTAAGAATTGTTTAGCAAATATTTTATCAGATTATGACATTTATTATCAAGAAGATTAATTTATTTCACAAATATGGAACAATTTGCTAGGACTTCCTATAAAAAACATTCTCAATAAAATTCAAAGGAAACGTAATTTCCTTAGTTTATCTTTCTTCATATTTTCTTAATGTATTTCAAAAGACAAGTAAATTAAAGATCTTCTGTAAAATAAAAACGAAGAAAAAATTTATCACATATTTGTATACTTATTTAATCAAATTAAAATACTTAATAAAGTTTTGCTTAATATAATTTATGAATTTAAGATATTAAAATATTACAAAGGGTAGAAAGGAAATTTATTTTTAAAGAAAAGTAACTCATTTACCGTCAGATAAATTATAATAATTTTACTTTTTAGTTTTATTTTTACCGCATAAATACTTAATCTTTAAGTATTTAACAAAGTAAAATAAAAAACATTTGATTACTATTTTCCATTAGGGTTACAATATAAACATTTGCAAGAGTTTTGAATAAAAATTTAAAAAGAAATCTGGTAGTTGTAAGAAATGTTTACAATGCAGCTTTTACAATAATGCTAAGAACGAATGTAAGATTGGTTTTAATAGTGTATTTGTCACTGACGTGCATTTTTTCAGTAGATTTAGATGTTGTGGCAGAAATTCATTTTAAGCACCACATCAAAAAAGCACACTACTAAGTTAAAGAAATCGCTAATTACTACAAATCTGAAGAGATTACTGATGCATAATATGATAGCCACTAATTATACTAGATAGCAACATGACAAATTAAATATAATGAAACTGTGTTGTATCACAACTTAAGTTGGACAATTTTTTTCGGTCATGAACCGTTGATATAAAAACCCCATGAATTCTTAAAAGATTACATTGAATGACAATCTACAAATTTTTGTTTTCTTGGGTTAATTCTTACGCATAAAAATATCATTGACAAAAAAGTATCATTTTAAAATGAAATTTATTTAAATAAATTATTAATAAAATTCTTCAGCATTTTAAAAATATTAATTGAAATTAATATTAAGAAAACAAAAATATTCATTTTTATTCGATATTTACAATATAACTTAAAACTAAATTGAATAAAATTATGCATTACAGTTAAACTTATTTTCACTTAACTGAATTCTGCATTACGATTGAAAGTAAGAACCTTTGAATCCACTGAATTTAAAAATTTAATTTTAATAAATTTAAAAATGCATTTTATTTTAATCACAATTTACAGATTAATATCGTAATTTTATATCTACAGAGTTATTTTAAATTGAAAATTTTACATTAATTTACAAGATCATATCGTTACAATAGTACTGCTTAAAAATTTTTGAATTTCATTCATCGTTTAACATTTTTTATTCATAGATCTAAAAAATAAAAAAAAACAATTAAGTAAGAAAAAGGAATTTGATGATAAAATAAAGATATTTAAACTATTAAAAACATTTATTTTTAATAAACTTGGTCACTGAGAAAATTTTAATCGTATAGTTCTTTTTTCAGTTCTTTATAGTTTATAAAATTATCCATACATTCTTAATAAAGTTTTCCTACATAATTATATATCAAAAAGGTTAAGAAAAGTAAATTTCAACTCTTGTTATGAATATATTATTGTCCTAGCAATATATTGCGAATGCTTAATTTCACCAAATACAGCAATTTCTTTGCATTTTTCCATATTAATCAACAGAATGAAAATTTCATAAATCTGAGAATTTAAAGATGTTATTCAAAGCTTTGATTATACATTAAATATTGTCTTGTTATTGTAAATTTAATTGTTAACAAAAAGGATCTTTTTTTTAATATTAGTTTAAGAAATTCAAAACTGAAAATATATTATGTTTTGAAGTGAGAAAATATTTGCCCTTGTTGCGTTATAAATTAATAATTTTTAGTTTTATTTTTTCTGTTTTTTGCTTGCTTTTTATTCATTTCTAGTGGAAAGGTATTTCATATTTATAGTTATTATAGACTAGTTAAACATGGACCTCTTTATAAATTTTAATAAGTCAAAATTCGTTTTTTATTTCAAATTCGTTTGTTTATCACCACTGTTTATAGTTTATTAATAATTGTGTGTGTGTTCAAATTTGAGCCTTATGTGAAGCTACTGAATCAGTTTGATGTTAAAAAAAGTAAATTCACATATAGAAAAATTGTTAAACGTTCTTATAAAAGTTTCAAATATTTGAGAAGTGTCATAAATATTATTCATTTGCTTATCCAATTTTTGTTAAATTTGGTTTCTTAAAATCACTTCCACTGCGAGGCCCAATTCATCTGCTGATTTCCTTGTAATTCCAGGTAGAAATCTAATCTACATGAAGCATGATTTCAACTAAATATATACGTATAAATCATGTCATTTTAAAGTTGCTTTTCTAGCAACAAAAATGATAGAGAATCAAACAGAATTTTTCCAATAAAAAGTTAAAGGGAAACCTGATTTGAAAAAGCAATTTTCACATTTATGTCCATTACTTGATTTTTCACATCATGACCATTAATTTTAAAATGAAGTTTCCTTCTGTGGATTGTCATCATGCTAAATCACGGATATTTTATAATTTTTATTATATATATATATATATATATATATATATATATATATATATATATATATATATATATATATATATATATATATATATATATATATATATATATATATACATATATATACATATATGTATATACATATACATATATACATATATATATGTATATAAAATATTATTATAATTATAGTAGAGCTCCAGTGGCTCAGTAGCTTCACGCCGCTTCCCGTAAGCTTCAGTAAAATGAAGCATCATTTGCCGCGGGCAGTAGTTGGGAGGGTGACCACGGTGTACTCTCCTTCACTGGTTGCTGGAACTGCGTGGGTTGGGGACGTGTCCACGTTAAACCACGTCCAAAGTCCTTCCGTTGGTGTGGCGTGGAGAGGAGGGTGCCAGCTCAGGTGTGGCCTCATCATCTGACCGTGGTTCAAAATTACGAGGCACCTTAAAAAAAGAGCAAAATCGTGCTTTCACCTTCGTGGTGTTCTGATCCAAAACGAAAGACGCTCTCTATTGAATTAATTCGCACTGCCAAAGGCATAGCGAGCTTGGCTTGTCGAAGTGTTATTAGTAAACAACAGCAACAACAACAACAATAGTTTTAATAAGTAAAATGAACCAGAAAATTATATTTGGTTATAAATTTGAAAAGAAAATTTCACATATAAAAAATACATTTCATGTTCAAGAAATGTTAAGCATTTCTGAATTGTATAAATTCTTTAATATAAGTTAGTAAGATGTATATTGTAATAATTTATGCTTTGAATTTATAAAATTTATTTACAAATATTTTTAGAGTAGTTGAATTATTTTAGAGAAAATAATAATTACTAAAAATTATGAACACACGGTATTTGACTAAACTTAAACAATATTATTTTATTATGCTCTTATAATTTGTGTAAGCAAGATATAATACAATAAATGACCTTATATTTTTAATATGTAAATAAATTTATGAAAAATATTTTTTACCGTTGATAGATAAATGTGAAATTCTAACAGATATGAAGTATCCTATCTTTTCTGTGCAAAAAAGGTAAATAAATTTCATAATACTGTAATTTTAATATTTTTTTTAATTTATTGTAATATCTTTGGTAAAAAATTATTAAATATTCATAAGAGCTATCAAGTTTATTTATAGTAATTTGAGTTCATAAAACTTACAAAACATGAACTCGTTAAAAATGTCACAGTTTTGTCGTTTCTTCTCATGTTTAATTTTTTGCAGTTTCTTATATATTGAGAATGTTGTTGTACAAAACATTAAACAATGATCCTCTGATATTATTAAAATCTACAAGGTTAATAATACATGCTTAAAAAATATTTGGATTATAAGATTTATTATAGTTTAATTGGAAAATATAAAATTCTTACATTACCAATTTAAATTAATAATATATTGCATTTTTATGAGTAAGATTTTTCATACATTAGCTCAATCACAATCATTAAATTTTCATAGCTGACATAGTAAATTGTTACATTTAATTTAAGTTACAAAGGAAAAATGGATATTTTGTATGGATATAAGAAGGAAAAACTGGATATTTTTTCTATTTTTAAGTTGAATGCATTAGTGATTTTAATCATGACTTTCTGAAATAAAAGAAGATTAGTTGATATATGCAATCCTTTCACTTCGTATGTTATGTTAGTAAGCAAAATAAAAGTGAAATAGAATCAAATAAAATAAGATGACTCAAATTATTTTGTCACTAAGTATTTTATAATCAATTTTCCTTAGCATAGTTTTTCAAAATTTCCAAAATGCTATCAGTTAATATACAACATAGATAACAGATTTTAAAATATGATTTGGTTAATGAATACACTTTCTATTTATTATTTTTCGGTAAAAATATATTTAGCAACAACACCCGAAAAATCGTATTGCAATCTACACCCTAGAACTCTTAAATAACAAACAAAATAGTTAATTTGAATATTAAATTTTTCATTTTTGATGTTGATAAAATTACTTCAATAATATAAAACCCAGCAATAAATATTATCAGTAAACTACTCCGTTCAAGAGAAAGATAATTTTCCAAAACTAAAATTAGGTTATAAATAATAATATTTCACATGCAATGCAAATGGTTTGTTAAATCACAATACTTCTGTTAAAGAAGACTGTTATTCATTAGTTCTGTTTAAAATTATGAATAATTATTCTAAAACAGAAAATCTGCTTTTGTTGATTAAGAGTATTTTTAGTGTCCTTAGTTAAAATAGTTATTATGAGAAAGAATATCTTAAATTTAAAAATTAAATTTCAAACTAACGAATTATTTTTAACATAAACTAAAGGTGCTTTGTAAAAAGGGGTAAAAAACTTATTTACAAAACTTTAATCATTAATGCTTGTTTTATTTGAAAAAAATAAATTGGTTTATTAATCCCCACATTTAGATTTTTATTCAAATATATATAGGATTAAAATTAATACTCATAAATTCTATCAGTATCTTAACATAAATTTAAATATTTCTTAAATGTTTTGATTATTTGAATATAGTTAAATCAATAAAAAACTTTTACATTTTTGTCTTAACTATACAAAATTAATATTTATTTGAATATTTAATAAAATAAAAAAATAACTCACATCTTATGCAAATTTTGTCTAAAAATATCCTAATTTATTCATAATAATTGCTTTATTATGCATCTCATTTCGTAATTTATAGGAATAAATATCGTTTTTTATTTTGTTGAATGATTGTGGACATTATTTGCCAAAAACCAAAACAAAACTAGACAATCACGTGGATACATGTCTATGTTAAAATTTTTATAAGTATGAATGCAAGTAAAATATATAAATAAGGATACATTTTTCTGAATGGAAAAGTAAAATTAAATAAAATGCAAAGTAAGTTTTCCCTTTGTAATTGCTTTAAAATTTAGGCTGACATAAACTATACCCCTGGCCACCGTAAATGCAATATCCTGAAGGAAGCATGTAAATAACATGAAATACAAAATACATTCGCGAATGTGAGATATGCAAATGATTTGAATTTTAGTGCAGACGTACACCACGGGCGCCTGGGTTCAAAAGAGTCATTTAAGGCTTGGAGATTTCGACGATTTCAAGTTCGGCCATTATTTTTTTGTGTTTTTTAAACGACCAATTATGCTTTGTAGAAAACAGCTGTCATTTTTTATCAAGTATCCGAGTCCATCAGAGGATGGATAGTGGCCTACCGAGATTGTGGGTTATCTTTCAGGGATATCTTTCAGGGGACAACTTTAATGCGGATATGTAATTGTTGGATGCAGGAGGACGGACTGACGCGTGTTTGATTACATCCACCTCAGTGCACCACTTCACGTGATGACAGGCATATTGTGCGCATGGCAGTTATGGATTGATGGATCGCTCAGCTACATCACGAACCATAGCACAGCATATCCAGTCTGTAACGCATTATCCAGTTTCTCACGTACCATTCAACACCATTTACAGCAGAGTGATCTGTTCGCAAGATGTCCATTGCTTTGTCTACCATTGACGTAGAGCCACAGATGTGTCCGCCGTCAATGTTATGATGAAAGAAAGATTTGGATAGCAGAAATAAATGAAATTGTATTTACTCACGAGTCACGCTTCTGTCTGCAACACCACGATGGTCGCATTTGAGTATGGAGACACGGTGAAGAGAAGATGCTGAACAGCTGTGTTATGCACAACCACATTTGTCCTGCACCGGGTATTATGGTATGGGGTGGTATTTGATATCACTCTCGTACTCGTCTAGTACGCATTACCGGTAATTTAAGTTCCCAGCACTACATCTCCAAGATGTTGGATCCAACTGTCATTCTTTACATCCAGGGCTTGCCCACAGCCATATTTCAATAGGTTAATGCGCGACTATACGTGGCACGCATTGTCCAAGGGTTCTTCGTCAACCGCCAGATTGAATTGCTTCCCTGGCTGGCTCGCTCTCCGAATCTTTCACCAAAAGAAAACCTGTGGTCCATGGTTGCTCAAAGATTTACCCAGATTACATCCCCATTTGCCTCACAATATCAACTTTGGCAACGTGTGAAAGCTTCTTGGTCTACTGTACCCTATGAACACATCCAAAGTCTTTGAATCAATGCCGAGGTGTGTGGAGATCTCCAACAATGGCGGCTACTCCGGCTACTGTGGCAGGAACTACACTTCACAGAAATCTATAAATTTAATCATTTGATACTTGGTCAACATATTATCTACAAAACAAATTTTGTTGTGATATCTCTTGTCTTTCTTGGTGTTGCAATTTGGGCGGTCAACAGTGTGTATAACAACATATTATTTTTTCAATTGTATTATTATTCAAACATATTATTTTTTCAATGGTAGTATATAATTTTTGAAACTTCTATTATCTAGCAAATTTAAAGAATATGCAGTAAAAAATTCAAATTTAATGAAAATGAGAGGGTAATTAATACATCATTCACAATAAAAATAGAAATGTAAATCTTTAATTGTAAGTCATATTAAATATAATATTAGACCATAAGTTATTAAGATCAAATTCTTTGTAATTTATAGTTAAAATCACAAATCTAAGTATTAACTAAATAAACTTATGATATTTAACAAATATCGAAATTTTGGGAATTCAGGCAACATTCAATAAATTTCAATCCTGAAAATTGACTTAAAAATTTAATAAAGAAACATAAAGTATGTTCAATATATAACGCAAGCATCAGTCATTACATTTTTAACTTAATGTTTGTTTAAATGTCCAAAAAAAAAAACATTCACAAAAGAATTGATTAGTAATATTTCTTAACACAAATTGTTAAATTAATTCAGCCAATGTCATCTGGATTGAAGTAAACATATTATGATTCTGTTTTTTTTATGTACTTATCAGTGAAATTGATACTAGAGAATATTATATATTTTCTAATCGCAATACATGTATACAATTCAATATATATGAAAAAGTATATGTCCTACAATTTTTTGAAATATTTTACATGAGACTTAATTGTTGGATTAACTTTAACAAAAGGTCAAAACTCAAAATTTGACAAATTTAATTTAAAGTTAATGTATGCATGTATGAATGTAACATATTATTCAAGTTAACAATGTCTGAAAAATAACCTATATTAAGATAGAAGTAAAATTTTGAATTTTAGTTTAGCACGATAAGAAGTTTTCAGTAATAATGCATGAACGAAATAACAGTTATTATTTTCTAAAACAAAAATTTGGTGTATGCGTAATACGTTAATTTAATATACTCGTAATATCAGGTTTATGTAATACGCGTAATACTAATCTTATTTAGATAAAATATAAAGGGGTAGCATCATCATGTTGTTGCTGCTTCTTATCCCCGTGACTATCAATGCTAAATTAGTTGCATGAGTTCATTCCCCTGAAGAAATCGAGAACTAGCAGGGGGTCTTGAATCAGGTCTTGTCTGGTAAGTCCCAGATAAGATGAAAAACATCATCATAAATAAAATTATTTATCTTATAAATAGAGTGGTTTTGATTTCTATCATAACAAATTTGAATTCAATCCTAAAATTTAAATAAAAATCTGTAATTAATTAAACTAAAATAAAATTCTTATTGACCCCATTGTATTTTTCATAACAGAAAATATTTTAGTAGCATATATCTAAGCATTTTATTTATCTAGCTAAATGTTAAAAATAATTATTTTCAGCTACTTAAAAATATTCGTACTATAAACAGAAACTCTTAAAATTGAATCAATTGATTATCTTTAAATCATTGAATCTGCTGTTACTAATGTTTAGTTTCAAATAATTAAATATTATTCACAGGAAAAAATAACTCAGAGAATTTGAATACTCCGTCTTATATTAATATTTTTTGATAATGTATATTTAATATAAATACAATAAAAATAAATTAAAATTATTCTTGCGAAAACTTCTCTTTTATTTAATTTGTATTAAAGTAAACGAAATTAAAAATCTTTCTTTAAAAATATTGATGCTCTGAAAGTTAAAATTTCTTTTCATTTTACAAAAGGTAAGTTTAAAATCGGGTTATCAAACCAGATTCATTGAATAAAATAAAGTGCACACGTTTAAACGTACTTTCGATTCTTAAACTACTCAAAAAAAGAACACAAATCCTTTTTTTTGTAGTTTTGGAAAAACTTCTTCGAATCAGTCCTTACAAAATAATCATACTTTGAATTTTCTAATCTTCTTTCGCTTTTTGCCTTTGTAATGAAATTACTAAGGTATAAAAAGAGACTGAAAAATAAATTTAGTCTTGGCATTTAAAGTTTTTGAATCTTCAATTTACTTGATATTTAAATATCACTGCAAGAGATTGCTTTATTAATAACTTATGACAGTTGAATTTTCTATCTGCAAAATAAAGTGGAAAACAAGATTCTATTCTGTAAGTTACAAATACTATATCTAACTACAAAATACACTTTACGTTAACAATCAAGAAAGAAATATTGGAAACATTTTTATAAATTGTATTTTTAAACGAAAATAATCCGATATGAAATCAAAGTAAGGCCATTAATGATGATTCATGCAAATGAGAGGAGCATTATACATTAGTTTTCGGAATATACTATTTATTTTATGTGGATCTTACAAAATAAATGATTCTTTAAAATACCTGCAAAATATTATTAAAATAAATTTGAAAGAGCATAATAATAAAGTTACGAATCTAAGATGTAGAATTATCTAGTCATTAATTTGATATTATTATCATTACAAACATATTTAGTAATTATTATTACCTTCATAGAAACATAAAACATTTATATCATGAAGTGTAATTTGTTTTTCAAGAATTAATGATTATATAACAGGTAATTGCTTATTGCTTATAATTTTTTGTATTAATGCAGCAATTTTAGTATAAGTAGATATGTTAATTCTCAGTAGTGTTATAGAAGTAATATAGAAGTGGAAGGTATCATGTCTTCAGAATATTATAAATATTTTTTGCGTCAATGGATTTTTATGATTTCTTATGGTGTATTTGAACTGTCTGTTCAATGTTAAAAAAACCAAGTACAGAAAGGTAATATCATTTTTTTTCAAAACATTACGAAATGCATCATTAATTATTATTTTATATTTATAAATACAGTAACGCTCGCATCTGTAATGTTTTGGTAAATATTCCACTAGTATTTATCTTCATATTTCGGTGCATGATTAGAAAACAATAGTGTTTTTGTAAATTTAGTAAAATACAGAGCACAAATTTTGCTAATTGAATATGTTTGTAATTAAAATGATTATAGCTTACGATTTATAGCCAAAATTTCATACTTAAATTATCTTTGCTAATAAACCAAAAACCGTGGATCTTTTCTGAAATATTGAATTCAGATTGTGGAAATAATTTTTAGGAAAGTTATATACTGGAAAATTATGAATGTGTCTCTATTGATATGGTTTCGAGCTGCACGGTTATTCATGTTCAAGCAAACTGTTACTACATAATTCCCTTAATTTATTTACACGAGATTCGTTCTGTTAGATTAAGTTATTATGTTGTGTTAATTATAACTACAGTTCCCTAATTCAATTAACTGACAGAGAAAATGATTTATTATCAATAATGTAACGTTTTCCTTTAGGTTCTTAAAGTTATAATTTAATTTAAGGAAAAATCCATAAAAAATTTATTGAGAGATATATAACTCTTATTGAGATATAATATACGATAAAATATATAGTTTATTGAGAAAAATAATAATAATTTTTTCAGTTATTCATTTTTCTGTTATTATGACTGTAGAAAACATTATGAGGAATACTAATTTTAAATGTTTTCTTAAGCTTTTAAGACTTCTGTTCACACAGATAATAATATCCATTTGAATAATAGAGTATGGTAAAAAAAAAAAAAATCAGATCTTATCCTAACTGAAATGTTTGAAGTTATTAAAATCTTTGAAAATTCTTCCATAAATAATTTTACATACTAAAAGGCATATTTAATGAGAAATAAATGAATAGAATGTTTTTTAAACTATAATTAGCTCATTTATGCAATTTCTGTAAATACTAATTACTCTTTCAAAATGTATGTGCTGCAATCAAAAGGAAAACAAGAGGATTGCATAAGATTATAATTCTTTCTGTGAATTTCACACATGCTCTAAATAACGATTTTTAAATTCTTCATCGTAAAAAAAGAGTTGAAATTTCGATTTTTTCTTAAAACTGTGATTAAACATGAATAAACAAACCATTCTCTAAAAGATATTTGAGTTTAGACAACTTAAGAGGTACAGAAAGCTTATATTTGCTTTTTTAAAAATCAAACTTTCTAGCTTTAATATTACTGAATAAAGTGCTATAATTTGCACACCGTTATGGCATACGCGTAATATATAAATTCAGGTTTATTTGTAAAAAAAGTATATCTTTAATAAAAGAGAATTGCAAATAACATAAATTTCAATCTTTTATTTTCCGAATTACTATGAAATACTCTTGTTACGTTGCTTGATAAAGATGAGTAAAATATTATATGAAAGGGTTACTAGTTGGATTTGCATGAAAAAAAAACTAATGAAAGATGTGCATATATGTAGAGAAAGCTGAAGTCTTTACTAGAGAGAATGTAAGCATATGATTTTTAAGATATATTATTATATTTGAAGCATTATATATAAAATTTTTCCATGCATTTATACATTTATTGGAATCTAAATTTATTGTACATAAAGATGATCTATAATCTTAAGAAATTATTTCACTTAATTTATTAATAATTTAAATAATTCATTTTTTATTTTAGGTGGTTTTACTTAATTATTTTATACACAGAGAATGAGAGTAACACAAAAAATGTTTTTGACCTTACGGTTAAAAAGATATTTAAAATGCTCTACAATTTCAGACATATAAATTCTTTAATGAGGCGACTAAGATTTTATACATTAAGTAAATAGATAAATTTATATTTCTGTATGGAAGATAAAGTGAAGGATTTATATATTTCTACTTTTAAAAATAATTATTTAACAATTGTTGTAAAAATAAAAATAAATAAACAATTACTACTAACATGAAGTAGCGTTATTAAGGTAGTAATAATGCTAATAATTTTAAGAAAATATAAGTAATGATCAAGATTCTAATTTATTTTTCATTAAACAAAGAAAATGCTGCTTGTCAAAGCATTTCAGAAGACAGTATAGTGAAAAAATACACAATTTATTAGTTACAGCTGTGAAATACTTATATATATATTAATATTTGTATATAATATCAGTTAATCATATTCGTATATGTTTAATATGAATTATTTATTTGATTAAAAAGATATAAATTCATGATATAAATCAATGTATAATACTTAAGATATTTGTATATAATATTAGTTAATCATATTAGTACATCTTTAATATGAATTATTTCTTTGATTAAAAATATATTTGCTTCCCTTTTTCTTAACTAAATATTGAAGGGCTTACACTATATCCGGATAAAATTACTTTCTTAGGAGTGAAATGTTCTAGATTTAAATTAATTGCTGTTAAATTAAAAACTGACATTATAATATTTCTTTCTTTGTTGAAAGGCATTCATTTAAATGGGTTATTTTACTTTTTTTGGATATTTTTCCTTTATATATAAATACATTTCCTGTTCTCTTAGGAATCAATTCCTAGTAATTTAAAACATAATAAAATTAATACTTAACATTAGCAACTAATTAATTTTAATATTTAATGGAAAGTGTCTACTTTCCTTAATATTCTCTTTAATAGTATTTATAAAAATAATTTAGAACAACAATATTTATGCAAAGATTTTGAATCATTAAAAACCTCGAACACTTTTGATATAAATTTGATAATGATTGATTAATATTTTATTCTGAAATTTAAAGGGTATTAATCAGATTTTTTCCACAATTATGCAGTTCATACACTTAAAACTCTTCACTGAACTAATTATAGATTGCTGTTGAACCATTTCCTTATCATATAGTAGAAAAAGGAACGTGATGACATAAAGCATACTCTTGAGGTTTCTGAATAGAAAAACAAAAATTTAAGAAATCTCACATCGTATGAGTATTAAAGGAAACATTTTGTGACTAAGCAAAAATCTTTGCTACAGCCTTCCGTGAGTAAGCTGTCGTTCTTACATAAAACTGTTCGTACTTAATATTCGTTACTCATGTTAAGTAATGTATTAAAAATACTTTTTTCTAGGTTAAAGTGTAAATTTGTTGAAAAAAAAATTGCTTGCATAAAATTTTAAAACTTTATCTTAAAATGTTAATTAAAAAATAAGAAAAGACAATCCTGCAAAATGATTATAGGATATGATTATAGCTCATATTGAAACATTTCTCATTTTCTGATATTCTATATAAAAAGACTAATATATTATAATAATAACACACACACACACACACACACACACACACACACACACACACACACACACACACACACACACACACACACACACACACACACACACACACACACACACACACACACACACACACACACACACACACACACACACACACACACACACACACACACACACACACACACACACACACACACACACATATATATATATGTATATATTATAGTATGTTAATATACTGTATATTATATAGTAATATTAATTAAATACAATTATAGTAATATTAATTAAATACAATATCTGTATGAGTATAAAATGTACAATTTAAATAGTATATTATATAAAGCCTAATAATTTTATTAATATTACAATTAAACACATTATTTAACTAGAAAATTCAAATTAAGGGAAAAATGATTAATATAATTCTGAATTTTTCATTAGTTTATATGATTAGTTATATGTTAATAACAAATATTTGTTACATTAAAATTTTACTTATTAATCTATATGTAAGGAATAAATATTTTATATTTCATAACTACATATTTTATTTACAAAAACACAACAAATAAGCTAATATATCTTTTTTATTGAATCCAACCTTTAACAGCTCTCCTTTGAGGGCCACTCAGTGACAGATTTATCATGGTAATCCAATTTCGGTGGAATTTGAAGCCCTATACGCAATGTTTAGAGCGTAATTTTAGTGATCGTAGCATGTAGTAGAAGGTGTCTGGGGAATGTCGTAAAAGGGTTGATTTCTAAAAGGAATAAAATACTTGAACGCCATTTTCCTGGGAGCAATTTTACTAAGTGACTGAATATGACAAATTATGAACATTAAGCCTAAATTAAGTTTATGTGAATTCATTTCATTATAAAGTTCAACAAAGGAAGAAGTATAAAATTTGAATGGAGAATGGACTGTATTATGTATTATTACTTGCAAATCTATTTTTGCACTATTTTGAAAGAGCTTCATTTATCAGCATCCTTTTACTTTTAGATACATAGATGATTTTATTAATTTCAATAATTTAAATTTTGAAGATATTTCTAAATCTATTTACTCCAATGAACTTTCTCTAATTAAAATTAATTTATTTGATACTAAAGCAGAATTTTTAGATTTATTAATCAATATTAATAACTTTATTTCATATGTTGATGTTTTTGACAAAACGAACCATTTTAATTTTAAAGTTAATAAGTTAGTATACTGGAACTCAAATATTTCTTTAAAAATATATAGGAACGTTATATTTAATGAACTAAATCACATTTATAATAACTATAACAATCATGAATTTAGTAAAAATCAAATAAAACGCCTAATTGACCACTTCAAAAATAATAACATTTCAACTAATTTTATTTTAAAATATGTAGGAAGTAGGGAATCGCTTGTAAGATTGAAGTAATGCGTAGTTTTTATAACTACAGAAGGGCCACCCAAGCATTGAAGTTCTTGCCAGAATCCCGCGAAAACACTTTTTCTTTTTTCATTTTTTTTTCAAACATTCACTTTTTTCACTTTCTATCATTTTAAAAGGTCTTTAAGCATAGTTTAACATTAAATCTCCTTAAACATATTTTAATTTTTTTTAAATTTATTGCATGTTTCTAAACGATTTTTGCACTGACTAGATTTCCTGTAATATTTATCTATGTTGGTGTGGTATTTTATGATAGTGTATTTATATAAGATTTATAGTTTTAATCATTTGTAAAAGGATCTGAAAATTTTACAGTAGTTATAAAAATGTTTTAAATTTAATAATTTATTGAACTTTTTATTCAAATATGTTTATAAGGTTTTAATTCCATAATGAATAATAGTTCAAACTATAATTCTCTTTCAGTTATAATTGAAAAATGAAATGCAACATTAAACATGGCCAAAATGCATTTTGAAATGAAAGCCAATCAAATTTGATGTAAGTAAAACAAACAATTTTATAGAAAAATAATAAAATATAAATACTGATGGTTCACTTCGTGACAAGCAACAAAACTGGTTTAATTTTTCTTATTAGATTATCATTCACTGCAAAAAGTTGCCTAAAATTCTCTTTTCTTGAAATTTTGTGATGATTCCAGTGATGTGTATAATTACTCTAAACTTGAAATAATTTTATTAGAAAGCTGTATTGTAAGAGAGATCTTAAAAATATAATCTTAACAATTTAATAAATCAAATAAACTGAAATTATTTACAAAATGCTTCAGAATTTTTATAGGAAAGTAGAATGAGACCAATCGAACTTATATTTTTCAAAATAACATTTAATCTGATAAAGAGTAACAAAAATATGTACAAAATATTGCTTTGATGTATGTGTTTAAAAACATAGAGATGTGATGTTAGATATCGAGAAAAACTGAAACATACGTTTTATAGCTGTATTCTAGCGATGTAAAATAGCCATTAGATGTTTCTTTTAAAGATAGAAAGATAGAAAAGAAAATACTTTACTTAGTAAATATGAAAGTTAAGTGGATAAAATAGAGAGTTGTGTATTTTATCAGATTTGTCAGAAAGTACATATAAACGAAGTCAATTATTGTTTTTTAGTGATATGTGTATTAATTCATAATTCTCTGATACATTTTCCTTTTTAGTGAAATCACATTTTGTTGAGGAGGGGCGAACAATACTCAAAAATAATTCACCTGGTTGGCTGAAGAATTTGTCTACCATAGTGACGAAGAAAATTAAATCTTAATTTAGTGACAACTCTTGGGCTGCAGAATCTGTGACAATAAATGGTAAGATACATTTTCCAGATCACCTTAATAGTACTCAATACAGATTATTTTCATTGACTCAAATCATCTATATTTTGAAGAAAAATTTGTTCGACTCATTAGATCAGCTGTTAGATTAAGAGTCCTTTAGATCTTAATCCTTTGACCCTCTTTATTTTCACTGTTGTATCAAAATACCAATCATAAGCAATATGACATCGCTACATCACACTTTAATTAATATTTGTTTGTTATAATGCACAGGTTAGTATACCATGTATATATATATATATATATATATATATATATATATATATATATATATATATATATATATATATATATATATATATATATATATATATATATATATATATATATAATTTTCGCTTTATAATTAAGCTGTTTCCAAATTTTTTTACCTGTTTACCCTATATTCGTGTTAATAAAAACGAGATTTAAAAATATATGTGGAATTATAATAGGTTATAACTTTTTCGTCTTAAATATCAATTTATTTCTTTTTTGTATAGAATTATCTCCTATATTTCGAAAGAAATTAATCAATATGTATTGAATTTCTGAGATTTGGATCTGAAATGCATGAAAAATAACAGAAGAAGACGAGAAATTTTATACCCTTAAATTCCTAATAATAAATTTACAATTTTATGTATTAAATAAATCAAATTTCTTATAAGTAATTTTCAATACTTTTCCAGAAATGTAAATAAATAATTTTCATTTATGAATCATTAAATTTATAGGCTAAATTATATTATATTGTCAATTATTAATGCAATTATTTTCCTCTATAAAGTAAAATTACAGATATTTGAATTAAAACAATTTTATTTTTACGTATAAGAATATCAAAATATGTATTGGGAAGGAATAAAGAAGAGTTACTATACTACTGCTCCTTATTTTTACACGTAATATTGTGCCTTAAATTTTCATAAATTTTTATTTCAAAATCTAAATGAGAAGGAAAACTATACATTTTTGATATAAATGTATTATAGGATATATTCTATTATATAGGATAACATGTGTATAAGTTTGTGTGTTACAAGCTATATATTCTTAAATCTATTTTTGGAAAATTAGGGTTTTATGATGAAATCACTATTTGTATTTAGTACTAAAACCAGAAGACATTGCGATTTGGAATTTTAATTCGTAACAAAATATAAGGAGTTCGGTTTCAAAACTTCAAAGAATGTTCTTATATTTTCGATGAAAAATGTCTTCCTCCATTCTTTTTATGCATCAAATACTTTACTTTATATAATTAAACAGAGATTTTTAGCCCATTTTAATCATGTTATATACATTATCTTACTATACTAATACATATGTTAATAATATTTTAATCATATTAATATTTTAACATATAACTCTAATATTTTATATTAGCTCTTTTGTTCTCAATCTAGTTCAAGCTAGAACAGCCTCTAAGAATTGTCCCGAACCATTTTTGTCAGTTTCAAAATATTTCGAATTTTGAAACTAGTGATATTGAAATATAATGATTTTGAAATATAATGATAAGTGTTATAAGTATAAATTGAAACTTACCAAAATAAAGAGTGATTATAAACTGTTTCTCTTAAAATTACAGTTGCCGTTTGCCCGTTACACAGTAATTTTTTAAAAATTTTCATGCATTTTAAGAATCCAATCATCTATCACGAAAGAACAAAGAGTTTTGTCCATTTAATAAAAAAAAGATGTATATACTATCAGATTCTCCTATCTGTTAAATCTAAACTGACTTTTCAGTATTTTATGGGAAGTTATACAGTTATTATTATTGTATATGAAGTCATAAATATTCTTCCTAATTTTTCTATCCTTTTTCTTGCTATTCTGTTACTCTCTTTATGTGACACTTGTTGAAGGAATGTTCCCATATTAATTAAATATGTATTATATTAGAATTTTAAAATCCTTTACCTAAATTTTCTCAGAAGTGTTTAAGCAAATAACCAAGAGAGGACCATCAGGGCGAAAGATGGGCATGAAGATATGCAATTTACAGTTAATCAACAATAGCTGGGAATTGAAGTTTAGACATTTGAGTCTAAAGAACGTAAACTTATCAGTAGACTATTGAGAATCAAGGAGAAATATTTCTCCTTAATTATCTTATTAATGCTTTATATATAAATGCAAGTGGGAATGAATTATTATAAAATCTGATTATATTGATTAAGAGAAATTGAAATAATTTGTTAAATATTGAATGGCAATTTTTTAACAATCAATTTTCTCAGGCATTCGCAATATCAAAGCATTTTTATAATTTTTTAAAAGAGATATTTCTATCTGATGATCATCCGATTTTATCTAAAATTTAAAATAGCATTATATTTGCATATTATGCAAAGTTAGTTAAAATATCTATTTTTATGACTGAGTAACTCATAAAAATTTACTCTAAATTATTTTATGTGTAAGATAATAGTTACAGAAAACGCGTTTTGTTATTAAACATATTATCATTTCCAATTCAAAATCAATATCATAATTTGTCTATATTGAAAAAGGATCATTAGATATTTTTTTTATTATACGTATATTATAGAAACTTATCCTATTAGATATTTATAAGATAATTTATTTATTAGACAAATTGTCTCATTAAAAATGCATTTTTGCATACATTTTTATTAAATACGCATAAATATTATGGTGTATCTGATAATTCCAAAACACTAATTTTAGTTATTGAACAACTTTTATTAAAGTACTCATTTTAATTTTTCTTTCTACCAGCCTCCGTTTGTAATAATGTCTTCTTTGTCTATAATAAATGGCGATAGAATTGAGACATGTCACTTTCATTAAAAAATAGCAATTCAAATCAAAATTCGACAGTAATTGTCTTATTCTTTAAAACATTAAGATGAATGTGATAATGCTTCTTCCTCTTTGAAGAAACGCATGAAAAACGCATTTAAAGTGCCATTGTATACAATGAATTATTTGATTCAATATTATTCTAATGTATCATTTTAACATGTATAAATACATTCAAATTATTTATTAAGTTCTGAACTACATTTCAGGGTTCAAAGAATGCATTCCTAAACAACCCTAAAAAATGAACGAAAAAATTCCCTAAACAACAAGAAAATAAGTTTTTCATAAAATTGATACTGAAATATTGATTCATTCTTGTATTTTGCCTCAAATATTTCATTTTTAATTATGATGTTGTTATTTAAAAAGTATAAAATCAGAAATGCCACCTGGTATAAGCATAAATGTCTTTAAATCATTAACAGAATGATTTGTATCTTACCATATGATAGCTATCCACCTACAAATTTTTTTAAAGGAAATTTTTTATATGCATGATAATCAAACATTCAAATAATTAGATTTTTATGGCTTCAAGACTTAGGTGCAAATTTGCTAAGCCTATGATTAATAAATGACTGGAATTTTTTAAAAACTCATTAGAATTATATGCATCAGAGTGCCCGTTGAGCTGTAATGCTGTAGTTTAGGAAGATGAATATAATTTTACATATTTTTCACAAAACCCCAGCTGAAGCCCAAAGAAAAGAGTTAAAACATGGAGACTTCCAGGGATTCTGTTAATCACTAAACCTGAATTTCGTACATTATTAAAGTAAAAATGAGCAAAAATCAATATGGTTCTCCATGGAATTGTTTTTGAAAGAATATTAAATTCTTATGTAGCCGAAAATTCTCTTGGTTTGGGCTTAGCGAATTAGTTTTGATTGATGATTCAATGAATTGTAATATTTACGAAGGCGATTTAGATTAAAACAAGCTAATTGTTTGGAGAAGGTTCTTATTTTTACATCAGAACGAAATACTTTTGTTTATACAACACTTATCTTTGAGTTGAGATTTCTCAATAATCAGGTAGAAATACTTATCTGATTGACTTAAAGTCTCGACTTATGTACCATGACGCACATTTGAAATAAGTTGAAGGATAAGCTGTGTAAAACCACTGGAAAAAATAAATGCGAAATGTTCTTCATGTTATATCAAGAAAGGAGCATAATTCCATGAAGAGATTACCTGAACTCATTATATAGCTTTCCCGAATTGGTAAATGTGATTGCACAAGAGGAGGCTCAACATTTTATATTCATATGTCTGGTGTTTTCCAATGGTTTCGAGTGTCTAGTGTCTTTTGTCATATAATGAATACCCAGCTTGGAATTTACTACAATTATAACGCATTGTTTAACTATTAAATAAATTCAGCTTTTATATCATTGTTGATAATATTAACAATTACATAGAAAAGAAACTCTATATACCTGCTGAAATAAACTTATTAAAATAGAAATTTATTACTTTAATTAAATTTTTCTATCGTTGTTTGCAAAGGAAAAGAAAATTTAAATGAAAAATAAGAACTGAAATTTACTTTTTAATGGAATTAATTTTTATTATTTTCACTAATAAACTGAATTACAACTCATGCTATTATACATATAAGTATTTGTGTTAAATTACTGGAGATGTTTTATTTTAATTGGAGTGTTAGACAACTATTTTACCATTGCATGTAGTATAAATATTTTTATAGAAAAATATGGGTTATTTACTCCTGAATTTAGAAGAAAATTTATGAATGAATTTTTTAATACAAAAGAATTTTCCTCTTGATACTTTTTATGACTTGATTACTTTTCATTGCCTTACATTCACAATGCATGCTAATGTAACTTGTGTGGCAAAAGAAATCCATTTAATGTTACCACAATTTTGAGTGTAATTGTTAAGTTTAATTCAAAGGGTTATATATTTAATTATTAAATTAACTGAGCTAACTTTAAACATGAATCTAAATAATTTTTGAATAAATACTTAGAGAATAAATATTTTTTTGTGGTGAAACTCGGTAATTTCAGAAAAATGCCCGATGAAAACACAGATTCGTTTTTAATAATTGAATGACAGAGATGAAGATTCAAAACAAATATAATATAGCTTAATATTTTATTTTTGCAACTTAATAACAACAGAAGTTTACATTTACAATTATATCATTCTAGATTAAATAATTGATGAAATTTTAACTATTAAGTTCTTTGTGACATTTACAAAATAATATATCATAACTAATTTTGACCAGATGGAATCAGAACGAGAGATCGGACTCAATCCTTTTAGAAGTATTATTGTGCTTGCCGTTGTTTCTTATCGTCAATTGTTTCCCCTCTCTCCGGTGTTGAGGATTCTCTTCTTTCATCCACTTTTTATCCTCTATTCCTCATCGTCGCTTTCCATTCCTATTCCTTCATGGTTTAACCTCTCACTTGGCTTGCTGCTTCTCCAGTTAGCTCATTCCTCATGTGTTTTCTTTTATTTTCGTAATGTCTCATCAGCATTTGTTGTGCTTTTTCTTCGTAACTTCTTTTCTTTTAATTTCCTCTTGGGTTCTCTTCATTACACCATTGGTTCTCTGAAGTTCTATAGTACCTCCTGTATTTCTATGGAATCAGAAATCTCTCTCCCTCAACCCCGACAGGCCAGATTTAGATATAAAACATATCATAAAACACAAACGTTCTTGAAATTTAATCAAGATCACCCATCCATTCCAAAAGAAAAATTTATTCGCTTATTACACTTGTCTTACTGTCCCAATTTTTACTAAATCCTTTCCTTTATTTTCTAATAGCAAAATTTGAAAGGAAACGCTCTTAAATTTAAGGTGACAATAAAAATATAAACATCTGTTTTTTTAGGGTTTGGTTATGTTGTTTTACACTACGACATATTTAAGTATAGGGAGGCATAATAAATAGATTTTATTAAATTTGTTATAGTCATGCAGTGTTTTTATAAAAAATGAAATTTAAAATCATTAGTTTCAATGAATGTTTTATGTAATATTAATACATTTAGTGCTCAAGGGAACAAGTTAATTATGAAGGGAAAAAATTATAAATCTTAAAATATTTATTAAAACAAATAAACTAAATTATGTAGGGTGCATCTAAATGAATTTTTCATCAGTATATCTATCTATCTATATACCTATGTATGTGTATAGAGAAGTGGCTAAACAATCCGGTTATATTAGATCGGAAAATATATTATTATTTTTGCAATTTCATGAAAAATATGAAATTTTCAAAATTTCACGAAATAAAAATTTTAATACATTTTTATATCAGAATCAACATATATGTGATTAAAATTCATAAGCATGCTTAAAGTATTATACTTGTGTAGAAAAGGGAATTAATTACTTATACTATAATATATTGCGAAATTTTATTTAACTTTACTAAGTATTACTAAGCTTACTATTGTAAGCTGACTTAGAGTTTAGAGCTATGAATTCAAGTCTTCATTAGTGAATTAGAATAATTTTTTTCCACATTTGTAAAACTTCCCCTATTTGCTTTCATTTTAAAAATACTCTAAATGAGGCTTACAAAAGCGCTAATGCTCTAATGAGATAGAATATTTTTTAATTAAAATTCTTTACTATTAAATGCGTCCTTTGTGACAGGATAATTAGAAAATTTTTAAAAGATTCATTAATTAAGCAATTTAATTTTATTCTTGAGAAGAATATATATCAGTGTATATTTTAACCTTTACACTAAAATTTTATGTATATATATATGTATGTATGTGTATATATATATATATATATATATATATATATATATATATATATATATATATATATATATATATATATATATATATATATATATATATATATATATATATATATATATATATATATATATATATATATATATATATATATATATATATATATATATATATATATATATAGTATTTAGTTTGATTGCAGAATATTATTTGCTCAGTAGTTATTCTTTTAGTTATGATATGGTGATTGACTAATACTAATATAGTTTTCAATATGCATTTAAATTGAATTTGTATATTTTTGGTGCTAAATTAATTAAATCTATCAAAATACGAAATGTAAGTATTTGGAGATAAAATTTTTGTACCCAAATAAAAATGATTAACACAAATAAATTTTCACTGTACTAACTCACTGAAGTATATAAATGTTTCTTCTCTAAGAAGGAGAATCTCTTATTCTTTCATAAGACCATGAAATTCCTGCAAAGATAATTATTCTTTAAATGTTAAATCAATCAAAGTATATTTCTTAATATTTTTAGCTATTTTGTAAACTATATGTGAATTAATATATATATGTATTTTCATACAAAATGGTTTACATTGAAATTTATTTAAAGTGTTTATTTTAATTTTTTAAAAGATAAGAAACATTTTTCACGTTAAAAGTGCTCGAAAAACCAATTTATTATCTTGTAACGGTTACTCGTTTAACAATTATTTATAATTTAATTATAAAATCTGATCTTTCAATTATACAGCTAAGCAAATATCGTTAAATTATACAATTATTAATTATGATAGCATTTGTAATCCAAATTGCTGTAACGTTAAAATCACTTCAGTATTTAGAAAGCACAATCAAAATGTTTTTCAGAATGCTGAAATGTTATTCTTTTTTTGACCTAATAAAGTATTCATACACTCTTAATACTGTCATTTCTGTAAATTAATTACAATACTTAGTTGTGAAAAGAAAGTATTGAAAACAAAATGAGCGTGTCATCTGTATAAAACCTGTTCTCACAACAAAAGAAAAAAAGATGAGAGTACGTTTATAATAAGCATGTGCTCTCTAACCAAACTTGAATATTCTTTAAGAAATTTAATGGTATGTATGTTTGGTAGGATGGTTAATAAGACCTATATGTATCCATACTTCGCGTTTAGTTTGTCACTACAGCAAACTGTGTATCAAGTTATTGAGCAGATCCTGGGTATAAATTAAAGCAGAGAAATGAACTTTAAATTTCTAATGTACAGGTTGTGGATAGTTTATTGACTGCAATGTTTCATCTGAGCATGTCACGTACATGTTCTATCGTATTCAAATCAGATGATATGGTAATCATTTCAAGTGGGTGATATCTTCAGATTGATGGAATTCACTCAGGATGTTTGCACGGTGAGCATGGGGGTTGCCATACATATGCATTTATTCTGTGCCAATGACACATCTAAGCAAACGTATGTGTTTTTTAGGATAATATTCCAATAAACTTTACCTGTCGTAATTTTGAAAATGAGAATAATTCCACCTAAATCAAACAGCTCTTCCCATGGTAACAATGTTGCTCAAAATTATTGTCTTGGTATTACAGGAATTCTTCACTTTTCATTCGAAAGTCCGAAGTTACTCGCAATGCAATCTAAATTCATTTGATGAGATCACACATGCTCTCTGTGTTGTTATTTAGATTTTTTGTGCTTTATATCACTCTTGTCATCTATGGTATTGAGTTTCCTTGAGTGAGAAAAATCTGTGAGAACATATTCTACATTGTGTTAATCGTCTGTTAACAGTTTGCCACGAATTTCTGGACCACAGTAGCTGATGAAGGTTGTTTTGCAGGTCTGATGGTACGCTTCATCTATTTATTTTGAAAATTTTTGAAAAATATGTGTCTTTTCTCGGCAATTTAACTCTCAGAAAAACTCAGCTGTAATATTTATTTACTTTTCGTTTTCTTGGAGCCATTGCAAAAGCCTAGAGAGGACATTACGGGATTCTGATTTTTTCGAATATGGCCAAATGCCTGCGCTTACATTCCTAGTAGCTAAAAATTCTGCTTAATAAACAATCATCTAAATGTCTTAACTATTTAGTTACGATACTCTTTGAGGTTTATAGGAAGCTTTGAATTTGCAGTGTTTGCCTGTCTCTATTCTGTATGTATTTTCTCTAACTCTTTTTCAAAAGTAAGGTTTGGCCAACGCCATCTGGTGGCTGTAATACAAGTATTTATTTCTGAAAATTTGTTTGATTCCAAGTCAAATTTCTACTCAAGAGTACAGTTTTCTTGGTATTGTGAATGATCCTTAATTTATGAATCAAAATGTAAATACACAATTAAATTAAAAAAGTTCTGGTAAATAATGCACTAGCGTTAAAATTTCATCATTAAAGGTATTTTAAAAATTATATAGTAATTTCATTGATGATTTGTGTTTAAAATGCCATTTCTTTAATATGCATTAAAAATTCAGATGTTTGCTGTATAATTTTAGGCTTGTTTAAATTATAAATTCAATAATTATTTCATTAAAATTTTTTCAGATGATTAACAATTTAATGCGGATTTGATTTCTTTGAGGTACAAATAGTTAAAAAGTAATTTAGATTTTCGTTTCTACAACATATTCTTTTAATAAAAGATTGATAATAAATATCAGATTGACAATCAAATTTAAAAAATAATTGCAAACTTATTATTCTTTTTATTAAAAATTGTATGAAACCGACGAAAATATTTTTGAAAGATTCGTAAAGCATACTTTTTCCATTCCTGTAAAAGAAAGTTATCACACTTTTTATTAATAACAGTTTATCTTCGCAATTGAGAAGGAACACAAAGGGAAAGTTGACATTTGAAAAAGTTATTCTGAATTCAAATTTTTATTGTGAAATTTAGTTTAAAGAGCAAAACTGACTAAAGAGCTAAAAATAAAATATACAATTCATTAAATTTTTATATTGTAATATTACATGTGATTGGTATTGTTTGTTTTTCAAAAAATAATAGTTATAGATTTGATCTTGGATTTTTATGAAATATAAATCTTTTTGAAGCAAAACATTAGAATTTGAAATCTTTATATTTGCATAAATAAATAGAATTCAGCATCTAAGAATTATTATTATTTTTAACAATGGATAGATTCTTTTTCTAAAACTTCTACAGGTGTTTTTTCAATTAATGTCGTAGTGTCATACGTCAAAACCAAACCCTGAGAAAATAGATGTGTAAATTTTTATTGCACTTTAAATTTAAGAGTTTCCTCTCTTCCTTTCAAACTAAGCTGTAATAATATAAATGAAAGGATGTAATAAAAATTGGCATAAGGAGACAAGTGCAATAAAAGAATTAATTTTTACTTTCGGAAGATGTGAGTGATATGGAGAAAACTGCAAGGAAAGTATATGTTTTATGATATGTTTTATTTGTAAATCTGACCAGTCGGGATATAGGGGGAGAGATTTCTGACCTATCCCATAGAAATATAGGAGGAACTACAGAACTTTGGGAAACCAATGATGTAAGGAAGAGGAGCTAAGACGAAAATTATGAAGAGTTAAAAACTGCATCCAAACACAGAGAAAACACACAGAAGCCCCAGAGAAGCCCGACATAGAAAAGGAGTCCACAATTGAGGACTGGGTCCTCACTGAGCATGATAAGGAGCTAAGAAGATGTTAGTTGTAAACGGAGTATAACTGCTCTGTCCAGTAGGAGCCCTGCCTCAACTTTCTTTAATGGAGCTGCAAATGTCCGACAAATAGATGAGTGGAAGAGAAGGTAAAGTCTGAGGAGAGATAGCAGAGAAAAGAGGGAAAACTCATAATCAATGATCAAGCCAAGCGAGATCCTGAGCCGGTAATGCCATAGATGTTAGGGAACACCACTCTGCTACTTCTAAAAGGGGTGAGTCTGATCTCTCGTTCCTCGTCCGTCTGGTCACACTCAGTTATGATATATTAATGTGTAATTGTCATAAAACAAATAATAATGCTAGAATCTCAATTATTTAATCAAGAACGTTTTGATTGTAAATGTAAATTTCTCTTGTAATTAAGCTACTAAAATAAATTATTAAGTTTTACTGTATTTTTGTTATGAATTTATCTCTGTTATTCAATTATTTAAAAAACGAATCTGGGTTTTCTCGGAATTCTTCTAAAATTACCGAGTTCACCACAACAATTAAATAATTAAAAAATAATAATTAATGACACATGTGTAGTTTCATTATGATACAAATTATTAATTTATATGATACACAATTGAAGTTATTGTCAAATGCATTCTCAATGAAACAGATACATATTATGTTGATGCATGTCATGGTTTGCTGAAAGCACGTTAGTTATATTTTTGAAATAAATAAGTAGTAGTCAAATTTAAATGAAGTATATCTCCTTCTTTCCCTAAATTATTCAGTACAATTTTGCTACGCACTAAATTAAGTTGTTATGACATATTTAATGCACTTATTATCAAACATTATTTTGAGACGGTTATGCTGTCCCCTAAAAACTATAGAGTTTAGTTGTAATTTTACAAGTATTTCATGAATATAATGAAAATAATGAAGGTAGTGAAGCAACGTAGCACTGTGTGATTTATTTAACAGTTCAGTGGAGATTGAGTAATTATGAAAATAATTTTGAGAATTATTTCTAAATAAAGAAATCAAAAATACCGATATATATTATAATATGAATGAAATATGATCTTGTAAGTCATGTTTTTTAAAGAAAGAAAACTGTATGACTGCATTAATTTATCTTGAAGGCTTATTAGGAAAGAGTTAAAATCCAGAAATTATTTTTTGTGGAGTAACATCTACTGTAGAATCAATTGCATTTCAGAAAATATGCCAAAAAGTCAGCCAAATTCTTTACAGATAGTTTCTGTTAGTTAAAAATCATATTAAATTATAATTTAGTAATATATACTACAAAGAATCGAATATTTGACGAGCAATTTAAAGCTTTGAGACACCAATTATTAAATTATAATTAACGTGTCACATTTTGTTAAATGATTTGTATTCAATGAATGTGAGTTCAATTTGAAAGCCTGTTGTTTCATTTAGAAAGCCGAGGATGGGCACCAGAATTCTTATAAAGAGTTATATCTAACTGTTTAAATTTTGAATAAGATATACATAATACATATTTCTCCACAATAAATAAACAACTTTTAATATAAAATTTTAAAATGCATCATAATGTATTTTAATTTACATTTGAAACGTTTTCAAAACTGAATAATTTGACATCTAAATCTTTACAGGATTAAAATTCATAACTTTTTTGAACACAGCAAAATTTATTTTGAAAACAATTAAATTATTTAAAACTCGTGTGAAATTAAAAGTAAGAATTCCACACCAATAATTTCTTAAATGATTCTAAATAATTTATTGAAAAATAATATTCTAATTTAAGTATGTTTTAAATTATAGTAATAACACAAAAGTATTTAATCCTTTTGTATTTTTGTGAGAAAATTAAGAATTGATTTTTGTATACCAAATAAAATATTTTTTCATCATTCTAATAAATCAGTTTATAAGTTTATTGAATAAAATATTGAGATAATGATCAAGTTCATATCAATTTCCATTGAGGAGTTTTATTACTTTAATGTTATTGAACATGTATCGAGAGGTTTTGAAATATCATTTGTAAATTTTAGATATATGATTTTTTTAATATTAAAATATTTATACATTGTTTTTGAAACTTTTTCCCTAATTCTATTTTTTGTAACTCTTTTTGTTATTTTAAGGCAAGTCATATTCTTCTAAGGGTTATATTTATAAGCACCATAAGAAAATTAAAAGTGTGAAAAATTCTATGGATAATAATTACTAATACATATAATTCAAACAGAATTAAAACTTTGAAAAGTTTGATAATTTTAAAATAAGTATCAGTTGTAAAAATTTATGGTTTTAAAGTTCTTAACAAACTGAATAAAATAAATATCTCTTACTCAGACTATTTTTACTTATGAAAGAAAGATAATTACTACGAATTATTTTATGAAAGAACGATAATTAATTTTATTAAATTAGTGTAAATTCTTCAACTAAAAATTTAGTGCAAATTGATTTAAATTAGGGAATTATCTCATCTCGAAAATAATTCCATTTAAATTTATACCGGTTTTCATCCAAGAGTATGTTGTGTTGTGAGCAAAATATACTAATTAATATTTTTAAAAATATCACCTTTCTACTTATTTTCCAATAGAATTGAAAAATATATAAATCACATTGCTCTTACTGAAAAAAAGCATATTATTTCTCTAATTAAAAATATATGCACAAAGAAAGCGTTCTAAATTTTTTTCTCTTATTGCAAAATTTATAAGGTTCTCCTGCAATTTTTTACATCTCTAATTATTTTTCCTGAAAGTAAAAAAATATTTTTGAAAAGGAAGGAATTTCTTAATAACTAGGGATAATATTCATATTTCCGAACTAATTAGACCAAAACATTTTTTATAGCTTATAATAAGTTTTAAAAAATATTAATAAAATAAGACATATACATGTTTTTAATCTCCCAACCGGAAATAATTTTCGTTAATTTCTCTAAAATCCTTTTTTTAAGATATTTTCTTTAATTTCTTCATATTTTAACATGATTATGAAAAATAAAAAAAATTTTCTGTGTAAAAATAAAAGTAAAATTAAAATGAAGTATAAAAAGTAATTTTCTTAAAAATATTAATAAATAATTCTGATTACTGTAAAGTAAATTTTTCAACTATTTATAAAAATAACTTCAAAATGTATAATGCCTTTATTAAAAGGCATTTTATTATTAAGTTTTAAGGGTTAATTTTAAACAAAAGGCAAAAAATTAATAAAAAGAAATATTTTTTAATTCAGCTTTATTTGTTTTACACAGTAAACTTCATTGTACTCACAGATTTGCTTAAATTATTTTAAGGTAATTCTTACATGATGTTGAGAAAATTTTAAATTCTTAGAATCTACTTAGTATGTTAATATTTTTAACATGAAGAAAAAAACAAGAGAATAGTCTTGCTTAAAACTAACATTATTAAAAAAATATTGCAAATATTCTTTAATTTTTTGTTTTTCTCTGTAATTTAAAATAAATATGCGGTGTTCATAAATCATGAAAGAAAAGACTTATAAATATTTTGGAATAAATTTTATTTAGTGCACAAGCGAATGTTTTGATGTTAGCAATTTAAATTAATTAATCTGAATTGATGATCTGATTTTTAAGTAATCTGAATTGATTACTTAAAAAATTATTTCTACACCAATTATATAAAATATAATTGAAGAAAAAATGAAAATTTTATCTAAAATTTATTTTAATTTGGGTTTTTTGTATTAATTTCAACAATTCACAAGTTCAAAACCCATCTTATAAAATTGGGATGTTTTTAGTTGTGTGTGTTAATAAAATATTTTTAGCTATGGATAAGGATTAAATTAATTCTCGCATCCTACAAAAATTGGGGAAAAAACATCATCTGTTAAATAAAATTTTAATGGTATAAACCCTAAAATAATAATGGAAACAAACAAAATGATGAAATGATAGAATTAACACAGAAATCCCTTGATAATGGTTCTTAAAAATGATAATTCAATCAACTATTTTACCAAGAGAATATATTAATAAATTTGTATCTTCTAGAATTCTATAACTTAATGTGGGTATTATGTAAAATTTTACATTTGTTTAAGTATTTCTTCAAAGCAATAGCAACTTGAAGAAAATAGTAATAACTAGCATTAACGAAATTAGTTGTGTGTGACACATATATAAGAAAAACACATATTATTTTTTCTTCTTTTAACTCAGGCTCACTTTATATTTATTTATATCATTAAATATTTCTCATGTTTCATTTTAATGTTAATCTAATGTTAGTTGTACTTCAAAGAGATTTAGAGATAAGAGTACTTCAAAAGTGTTACTTTTGAAGACAATTTGTTTTTCTAACTAAATGAAGCTACAAAATTGTTTTACTTCTGACCAGTTTTGTGAGAAACTAAACTATAAACATTTTAAACACGATGTTTATGTATGTTCATCATCAGAATAACTATTTTTAACACATGAATGTCTGTTTGCGAGTATAGGAAATTTCTTTTCTCAACTTTATTTTGATTTTGATTGAATAATAAGTTAAATATCTTTTTATCACACAAGTATTTGAAAACAGATAAATATTTTATTTAAAAATTTCATAATTAAAAGTTAAACTAAATTCCAAAAAATACGAATGAATTTATAAATGAACAATATAAAACTTCTTAATACCTCAAGTATTTCAAATTTTATACGTCTGAAACCCTTAGCCTTTAAATGATATTAATCTGTTCAATTGTATTCAAAAGTAACAACTGCAGGTGAACTTGCATGTCTAATTCCAGTGTTAATAATATCAATATTAAACTGAACCAGAGTTCTGTAATATAATAATGTATTCTAAATAAGATTTAAATTTTATAACTTTCAGTTCATAACACATAAGTTGTTTGTAAAATTCGTCTATGGATTATGGCTCCATAGCATTATATTGAAAAGAATATGAAACACTAAAGCTGAAATTATGATTCAAAAATTAAGTTTAAATGTTTAAAGATTTGACAAATCATATTCAAAAAAGGAAACAGTATGTGCATTCATGCTAAAATTCGTTAATAATCAGCTATATTATCAAATGAATATGTTTATGGAAATATAATGAAGTTGAAATCAATCAAACGATAATTGCATTTGACGAAATTGATAAAATTTGGAGACTTGAGAGGGAAAATAATTTTTTACATATTATATACTTTCTAAAAAATATAAAAAAAGAAAGGTTGAAAATCATGCTATACACAAGTTTCTTAATCAACATTCATTCATTACAAAAATTGAACAATAACAAACAATTCATTACAAAAATTGAAATCTTTCTTGACTTTATGCTATAATTTATTATTTAATAAATTAATTTTTTAATAACATTAACAAACGTAGCGTAAAATAAGTATTAATTAAATATCTATAATCAACTCATTTGAATTAAATAGTTGTAATGTGTTGATAATGAAAGTGCAATTAAATTATAAGATACAGAGGTATATGCAGAAGATAAGAATAATATGCGTTTCAAAAAAGGAATTTAGAAAGAATATTTCTAAAAAGATTAATTTTGTTCAAAGTAAGAAAAAATAAAAAATTCCTCATAAAAAATGATTTCAAAATGATTTTATCAATTGCACAAAATTCTTCTTTCTTTTATTCATCTAAATTTTTTTCACTCAGAAAATACAGCAATATGGAAAATTTAATGGAAAATAAGCAATGAAAATAGAAAATTTACATTTCCATTTGCTGAAATTCAGAAAAAGACTTTTTACTTATTACATTTTCATAAGTAAATAATATAAATATTGTTTTTCTTAATATGCATAAGTTTTTCTGATTAAATGCTGTATTCACATTCTTATTTTATTAATGTTTATATGATGTAAA
The DNA here is from genome assembly GCA_037975125.1 of Latrodectus hesperus. Lineage (NCBI taxonomy): Eukaryota > Metazoa > Arthropoda > Arachnida > Araneae > Theridiidae > Latrodectus > Latrodectus hesperus. The sequence goes on along the minus strand of JAJQOW010000014.1, from coordinate 12,227,490 downwards.
ATAAAAATATTAAAATTTTTAATATTGGTGGTAAATGAATAATATACTAATTATGAACTGTACATTTCCATTCGAAATTGATGTATGATATACTTTTTAAAAGAAATAAATTTTGTTTATTTACTTTGTACATAAAACTAATCAAATTTAAATAAAATTCATCCTTTAAATACTGTAACTACTGTAATCGACATCAAAGTAGAAATACTAACATTTTTCGTCTTTTATATTTTCCATTTATTTTTAGTTTCCATTAACAACTTACTTATTATTACAAAAATAGTTTAAGGGAAAAACGTGACAAGATTCTCAATAACAGCGAAATGAAAGATATGTTTTTCAGTTATGTGAAAAACAATAATTCGTATTCAGAATAAAAGGATCTCTTAGTCCAAAAACATAAAAAAAGACCATTGATTTCATTCTCCAATGAACTTAAAAATATATTTTCTTCATGCATAGTATTATGGATGTCTCAACTTTTCAAGAAAATTACCATCAAATTTTCTATAATGTATATTTTCTTAACAACAAGCGAAAACAATAAATTTATTTTTATAAATATATGTGCAAAAACACACTGTTTTGTAAAATTTAATTGAATTCAATGAAACATGTCTTTTATTTAAATATCAATTCATTTCATAATGCATAAAATATTTTTAACAGATTATTAAGCGTGGTTATTCATCATTTCTAAAAATGAGCTGTCAAAAACTATAAAAAATAAAAGGTTAATCTTTCTAGTGCTTGAAAGCAATTATAAAATTTCACTATAGAATTAAAAAAAATTATATTTTTTATTACTCAAAAGAGAAAGTTTTAAATAAGCAGTGTCTTTTCTAAGATTTGTGTGCAAAATAATTTCAGTAATAAGTATTCAGTTAATGATTAATAATAATAAATAGTATTCTTAAAATTTCTTTACTTTTTAAATCAAAGTACGTTGTGTCAAAAAATAATTGAATTACTGTCTACAATGCACACAAATTAATTTGAAATACACTTTCAACTGAAAAACAAATTATAAAAACTATAAAAACAGTACATTTTTTTAAAATTTAATATTTCATGCCATATATCAAGCACAAAACCGCTCATATCAGGAAATTACGTAATTTCGGATATTCATTGTTTTATGACATATTTTTTAATACAATAATTTTTAAAATTTCTTGATGACCACATTAGGAGAAAAATTTATTAAATTTACTAATGCATTGAAAAAGTATAAAAATTTACTCTTTATTATATTTACTGGTTTTGTCTGTTGAGGTAAGGGAAAGATTGATCAGAGACAGATCGTATGTCTCTGTGTTTTGACAATCAACCAGTTAATGATATATATTTATCATTAAAATTCATTCAGATTAGCTGAGCTCTTATCTGAAATTAATTTAAATTTAAAAGTAGACTTTAGTAAATAATATAATATGATTATCACCTAGAAAATTGCTTCTATGAATGTTTTTCTTTTTACTTCATTTGCTTGTAAATGTACAATTAACGGATTTTACTGCATGCGGAACAGGATATATATATATATATATATATATATATATATATATATTTTTTTTCTGAAATATAATTATTGTGAAATGAAAAAAACATGGTGAAATAAATTTCAACATTTTTTTTTCATGTATGAAGAAAATATGTTTTCATAAATACATATTTTTTATAGATATGAAAAAATTAATATCTGAGAAAAAACAAGTTTTTATAAAATTTTCATATAAATGCTTCAACATTTAAAATCTTATTATTGTTTCTATCAAGATGGAATTTTAATGTTAACTGGTTTTTGAATTTATTTCTTAGATGTAATACAACTTGCTTTTCTTTATTTTTACAATTAGTCTGATTTTTAGTTTAATAATAATAAGTTATGTTGAAAAAAAAAAGAGAAAATATTCAAAAAAAAAAAAAATTCGGCGACCTTTTTTAGTGAACAAAAAATATTAAATTAGTCTTGTAAATTCTCTGCATCGTGATTTCGTAAGACTTATTTACGTAGAACAAGCAAAAACAATATTTATGAAATTCAAATATTAAAGGGAGATTTTATTGCTTACTGTCGAATATAATAAACTATTTTTTTGTGCATTACAGGTAATTCCTTTATTTCGGACTTTTAAAAGGAAAAGTTTTTCATTTTTTTCATAAGATTCTGAAAAACCCTTTTAATCTTTTAACAAGAAATCATGATCCTTAATCCATGACGAAATATTTACTTCACAGCTAATGTTAAAAGATTATGTTTGTGTGACAGTGAAATTTTTCAGTGTTCTATATAATTATGAGTGATAGAATCCGTTGTGGTCTAGTTGGTTTGGGTGTTCGTTCTCGTTAATAGTAGGTAATGAATTCCAATCTCGACTCAACCAAAAATCCACCGTATTCAATAATTGCGGCTGGGTCTCTTTAAATATGTTGTGGTCTCAATGTCTTCCATTTCAAACGATATCTCTGGGGATGGCAGGGCAAGTCTTGGTATCATTTGGTTCATGCTTTTAAATTATGATGATCCTACTTGACGTGTAGCTAGTCTTCAGTTCTTGTGGTTCTCTGTTCATGTGAAGATGCAAGATACGCATAGCCATACACCAATAATCTGCACTGGGATCTGTTAGACTTAGTGTAAGCTTTCCGGCACAAAGGAAAAATGACAACAATATTTTGAAACGAATTCATTTTGGATGAGTTTATGTTAAGTTCCTAGTGAATGAGTTTTTTCCTTTTTAGAATTGATTTAGGGAAGCATTTTAATATTAAGAATATATTGAGTTTTTCGAATCATTCCAATTTAATAATAACTTATTTAAAAATACATTTTATGAAATTTTAAAGAAATTTTTATTATTATTTAAATCAAATTAGAGATTAGTACTCCATAAGAAATGTGTTGCTTTATTAATGAAATTAATTATAAATAAAGTAACATATTTACTATGACCAAAAGTTACTAGCCAAAAGTATCTAGATACTCCCTTAAAATAATATAATTTGATAAAATCTGACAAATAATATTATTTGATGCATTGTTGAAAAATACAATCGGATGGTTGGAGCACGTCAGATAATATTTATACCTATTAAATCAATAATTAAATCAGAGGAACTTAGTGTATTTGATTAGTGTATAATGAAAATACATTTTGGAGAAATCAGTTCATTAAAATTTTGAACATTCTGCAGAAAACAAAATCCACTATAAATGTAATAATTGGGAAATAAAATATCGAGGAAATGAAATAATAGAATAACAAATAATAGATCGATAATATACACCTTGTACCGAAACCGTGGAGTTCTGAAAAGAGTTATGAAACAAAATCTCAAATCATCATTGAAAAGTAATCGAGTTTCAAAGTTCATCAACATTTATCTCGAGCAGTTGAATTGTTCAGAAAAAACAAAATACATAGAATTTCATGATCGTGCAGTCACTCACAAACCAAATATTTCTACCTCAAATACGAAGCATCAATTGCAATTTCGATACATTCACTTTCATTGAATAATTAATAAGTGGAAGAATGCTCTTTGGATTAATAAACTTCGCTTAACAAGCAACCGGTCTGATGGTATCGGGATTTGGCTGAATGATGTCAGTTAATCTCTTTTTTAAAGATTATATTATTTTCACTATAAGGATTGATATTGGTATGATGATAATGTTGCATTTTTTATGGTATGTTTTGTGTCCTTTTGTTAGTGAATATGGAAACTTGAACTCTGAGATGCACGTGGCCATTTGGACAATTTTACTCTCCCAACTCTAAAACAATATTTCTAATAAATCTCCATTTCTCTTGCAGCAAGATGTGACTGCGCTATTCACACATCATGACTTGCTCTAAAATGGTTTAATAAATAAATTAGATTTCTTTCAGAGCCCTGATCAAAATAACATACAACACTTTTAATGGAATTAGAAAAAAAAGACTTCGTAGCTTGACATCCTTACTTACAACATTGACTTCAGATGCGATAAACGCTTGGAAGTTGATTTTTTATGATTACCTGTAAAATCTAGTAGAAAGTCAAGAAATGCATTGGTTATTATTGACGCAAAAAGAACAGATCTCATATTAATATATGCCACACACATGTGCATGTGTGTAAAGAACGAGAGAGAAAGAGCGAAAAATATATATGAATATGTGGTATAGCGTTAAAAGTTTGAGTAATGAGGATTCGCTCTAATCAGAACTTTTATACGCTACAAGAAATTCCTCTGTAGTTTCTTTATTTTATGTGCTCTGAATATTTCTTAAGTAGATGTATTTTTTTATTTTTTTGACTTGAACATTAAGCGTTATGGTATCAATACACGTTTAGATTTACAACATTTATGTGAGTGCTACAATTAAAAATGAAATATTTTGGTCGTGAAATAAAATATTTTTTATAATTTGAAAATTTTTGGTAAATGGAATAACAATGCAATTAGTTTTAAAAGTTTTAAATTGTCCACGTATAAAATTTAAGGAAATATGTTTTGTTTAAAGTAATTAAATTAGCTCTAGAAATTGTTCTGATTGGCCAATGTTTCACATAAAATTTATTTATCTCGCATTGTTATATTAAAGTTTATGATTGTATTGGTACAAAACATCGTATTATAATGTTTTACAATAAAATATTGTAAAAAACTTTTACTATAAACATTTACTAAAAATGTATCTCAATTTTCTTCCATAAACAACTTGGAATTTTTCTTCCATAAGCAGAGTTAGTCACGTCAATAGAAGAAACATTGTCTAATGAATGTTTTTTCAAATTATTTCTTTTCACTAAACTACATATGCGTAATTTATCCTTTAGTTATAGCTACTCACGTGCTAAAATTAATTATCTAGCATGCAATGCCTTTTCTTAGACAAAAAGAAAATAATTGTATTTCACGTTGAGTGACATTATTTTGTAGAAAACAAACTTGATTACGCCTTAATTTTCAGGTGTTATAGAAGATATTTGGCAAAATGAATTCTCGAAAAAATGTTGATTACTTTATTATGACAATAATCTCAATTAAACACACCCATAATCAAATATTTCTTTATTAAGTTAGTAAAAAATTTAATTTTTATCACACCTTGCTCATCATTAACAAAGGAATTCCTTCTTTTCATTAAAATATATTAATTAGTTACACAGTTGTTCTTAATGTAATTAATTAAATGCTGGGTATTATTAATAAAATTCTTTTTCTAGTCACTTCAATACTTGTCGAATTGGTTTTATATATTTACTTGATGTTCATTAATTTGGTTTGGTTTTATTATTTTTCATTTTTTTCCCGTGAGAGTTATTTTATCTATGTTGAAAAGCATTAATTAAATTCTCTCTGCTATATAGACCACTATTTTTAAATAAAATGACCTAATTAAAGGAAACATTTTCATGAATGATTCCTATAAGAGCTTCATCTAAAATTTAGGTAAAGTTTAAAATAAGTAAAGCTTATATAACTTAAATTAATTTTATTGGAACTGGTGTAAAATATTTGAAACTGAATTTTATATGTACATTTTTACATTAACGATAAATACAATACACAAAACATACAATATCAATATCTACTTTTTTTGAGCAAAATGATTACTTCCTGAAAATTTATATATATATATATATATATATATATATATATATATATATATATATCTGTGTGATTAAATATATCGGTACTGAATTAAAACTACATGTATCTTCAAAGCATTTTATGTTCAGTAAAATAGGACTGGTAGTTGCATAACACACACAGTTCAACGTTACAAAATATTTTCCATCAGAGTCCAAACTACCAAAACATTTTCTGATAGATATGATATATAATTATATAGCACAGATATCAAAGGACGTTTTGGAGGTTTGGATTCTAAAAAATTGATGAATATTTTATAAAATTGTTTTGAAGATTTTTTTAATCATTGCTTAACTGAGTTAAATGCATTAAGAAAATAGTTATAAGCCATATATGTGATTATATATAATTTCTGAAATATAAATTGATTAAAAGATTTAGAAATGTATAATTTAAAATTTTTTTCTTCAATTATTCAGATAACAATGTTTGTAACATAAAATTTATTGAAAAATTGGAATCAAAGAAAAACTTGGATAGATAAGTTTTTATGTTATTTATTTTATTACAAATATATTTCATACAATTTTATAAAAATTGTACACAATACCATTTATACAGGAAAGTTTATATGAAATTTATAAAAGTGAAAAAAATTAAAATAATTCATACAAAATATCTCCAGAAAGTAATTTTGTATTAATTAAAATATTAAGATACTCATTTCTTCTACATGTAAGATTAAGTCTTTTGAATTCATAAATTTGGTGGTTAGAGTGGTCAGAAAATTTAGCGCATTTTTTTAATATGTACATTTTTACATTATAACTTTCTTTTTATATCAGTGATGTCTTAGACTGGCAAAATGACTATATCAGTTCTTGGATCACAGTCACCTAGTGTTGCCTTCGGTTCAACAGTTCGTGGGTTCGAATCCTACCTTGGGCATGGATGTTTGTAGTGGTTCGGAATCCACTTTAAACCGTAAGTCTCGGTCTAATTAACCCTCGTGTGCAAAAAATGACCACCGTTGAGCGACAAACAAACCAAACCAAACCAACCAGTCACCTAGTGGTAAGACAACGCTTTCAGAGTGAAAATTCACCAATCCTAAATCCATTCCGGCCACTGTTGGAAAACAGGGGAGAAATATTACGTTTCTGTCTTCTTCATGTACATTTGTCAAAGTAGGTTGCTTGGAAGTTTTTCAGATTTCCTTCATTGCGCCCCATGAATACGGCCGCTGTCTGTGAGAAGTCAACAGAAAGATAATTATGTGATAGATGTTGAAGTGCCGAATGAGAAATTCACTGCGCAACTTTTCTTTCGTAAAAAGTTTTAGATGTTGTTGCCACTTCCTCGTTGTCTAAATGTGCTAAAATGCCCCTGTATATTCCTAATTCTTCTTTTCATGTAATTTTGACGTACGTGATATCATTACTTCCTGGTGTTGCAATTTTAATAGCCAGTTGTGTGTATATTTTACAAATTTAATGAAAAATTTGTATTCATGTAAACTGATTTTTATTAAAGTGTTTTCGTAATTAATTTTTAATCTGTCATTAATATTATCATTTATATTTAATAAATTAAATCATTAGCTAAAATATAATTTGAATTGTTTTTTTCTTTGAAAGATACAAAAAATAAAGTTTATAATCTGAATTTATTCTTAAAATGAATAATAAAAGGTTTCAGTAAAAGTTCAGCATAAATAAAAAGTTAATTTAATGTGTATTGTAAACTGAGAGAGCTTTTATCTTACAATTTCAAAAGTCTTTTACTTTGTGTTTATTTAAAATGTTACTAAAAAAAGTATATGGAATCTCATTTGGATTTTATTATACTGTCCTCTTCAACCATATCTGCCTCGCTAAAGTAACCATATCTGCTTAATTAGATTCACAGAATATATTGATATAAGAATCATCACATTCTGGTTTGGAAAGAAGGAGATAAAAGTGTCATGATTGATTGATCACAAACGAGTACTCAAATTCAGATACTATTTCTCACCACTCAATTTTATTAATATATAATTGAGTTATACAGAAAATGTTTTAAAAATGACATGATTATTGGCATCAATTAATGCAACATCTTAAATAATATAACAATAATATTATTCTCAATCACAAATGAGTTATTGATTATTAATTAGAGTTATTTTTAATTAAAAATTAAAGTGAGTAACATAAATAATAATTTTCTTCAAGAATTTAGTTTTAAAGGCTTAAAACCAATTTTACATTTAAATTTCCATTATTTTTTCAGTAATTAAAATAATATTTAAATTTATTATTTCATTTTTAAAACAAAATAATTTTGAGATACACATATTTATATGAAATATGTAATATATTATATTTTAAGAAATCTGCTTTTGCAATTCTCAAATTTTAAACTTAACATACATTTGTATAGCATTATTCTATAAATGCTGACATTTTTAGTATGCATAGCATTTTCTAGTGTTCGTATTTTCTCGTATAACCACAAGTATATTTTTTATAATAATAAAATATTTTCAAGATATTCGACACTTTCTTAATATTATACATGAATTTTAATTTTCTTACAATTATCTCAAAATAATGCTATTTCTGTGGGAGATTATTATTTAAAAATTTGTTATTTGATAGCTATTTCTATCTTAAAATTCTACTTTTATTTCCAAAAAATCTGAATAAGTATTTCCAAACTAATCCAGTTTTTAGAATATATAGATAATCTTTTTTTGAATGAAATATTTTGGTTTTCAAAGGAGCTATACATTTTAAGTATATAGGACTTATTTATGTAACAGCTAACTGTTCAATCTTGTTTCTTTGTGATCGAATAAATTAAATATCATTGTCAAAATTGATATGCTATTAAACCTATTCTCGCGTAGTGTAAAGATTTTCATTACAACAGTTTTATAACATCAAAATCAATGAAATTAATATATGGTATAAGCAATTACAAGGAATAAATTTCGCAAAAAACTTCGTAGGAAAGGACCACATAAATATAAGTTGGCTAGATTTTAAAATACAAAAAAATATAGATGTTATATACTTCATAACGATCATTTAATATATTTATTTCATAGCTTATTAGCAAGTTATTTCAATTTAACAATATTATTTGATTCAATTTAATAATAAGTTATAACTTGAAATTCATATTTTAGAGCAAACACAAATTAATTTATGTTAGTTAAAATAATTTTAACTATAGAAAATTTGATATTGAAATAATTTTCCAAATCTCACTGTTATATTGTAATTTGTAATTTCTCTTTCTAATTAAACATTATTAAAAATTAATCTTATAATTTTATTCAAATAAAACACACATATAAATATAAATTATTTTTTTGTCAAATCTTAATTTTTGTACTTATAATTTTTTGCTTTTCTTACTGTGATGGATTAGTTAACATTTGAGACAACCTTATATATACCTTTATTCGATAAAATTATTTAAAATATTATAACAGTTTTGAATATTTTTTATGTTCTGTTTTATTTCCTTGTTATTATATGCTGCTGTGCATCTTTTTTATCATTTATGCATAAACTTATTTTTTCCGAAACAAAATTATGCACATTTAATTTTATGAGAAATTAATGAACCAGAGAAATTTCTTGATGGATGTATACCAACTGTACCACTAGAATTGTATATTGTAGGTCTTCCTATCAAAAATTTGTACCATAAACAAACTGATTATAGAAAGTTGTACCATGCAATTTACTGTAGGGATAGTAAAAATTGTAAAAATCTCCAGTTAATTTTTTTGTCATTAATACTATTAAAGATGATGTTATTTAACAAAGTATGTGGCTTAGTTCTGAAAGGAAATTTCTAAACTTAGGAAATATCTCTTGGAGATATGTCCTACATAACTTGAAGTATTAGTGAAACTTAAGTTACACAAGTACAACAATTGCATCAGTTATATTTATGGAAAAAATAAATTAAATTGACACATATTACATCAATAATGTATGTCACACTCAAACTATTAACATTTTTTAAAATTTATTTATCATTCGCATATTTTAAAGTTAATTTCTTTTTTATATGTGCAAAATTTGTGGCTAGAAACGAGAGTGAGAGAAAAGAAAAATTTACTTACTCTCTGGATGCAAAGTTCTAATCAATTGATTCTATGATATTATATTGTCCAGAAAAGTCATGTTCTCTCACTTTGTTCCAATTTGGTCTCTTTCAATCCTGCACTGTTCATAATTGGTTCTATTTTATATTTTAATATATAGTTTGCCATTAGCTGGTACTATATTTTTAATCGCTGTACTTTTCAATTTTTAATTTCTTAATTCTTTTTTATTTATCAAGTCATTTTAATTTCTCTTTATAAATCGCTGCTTTTACTCATCCATTAATTTTCTTCTAAGAACTATTTTTTATGTCCTTAATTTATTTATTTTTCTGGTTTTTTATTTGTTTGACCTCTCCATTTCATTTCTTTCATTGGATTAACCGTAGATCATAAAATCAAATCGTAACTCTTAATCTTACGATGATGGATCAAAATTCTTCACTAATTTCCACGATTAGCTGGGCAAAAATATAAAATAGTTATTTTTTACTATAACAAGATCAATCACCCATCTTGAGGGAAAGGCCCCTTGAAGGAAAATTGCCATACTCTTTAATGTTTTTATTGCAGCTTTAGGTGAATTAGTATCTTTATAATGTAATAAACCTTAATTCATTTATTGCACTCTTCACATTGTATTAGTCTTTATGTATTTTCTTTTATTTGAACTTGAATCTTTGTTGTCCACATGAATTATTATATAACTCAAAGCAAAAATATCAGTTTTTTCTGAAATCTTTATCATGTCATTCGCACGTCGTTCGTATCTGGAGAAGTCACGTTATTTTATTAAAAAATTAAATAATTATAAATCTTGAAATATTTATAATAAATAATTCCATCTTTTAAGAAAACATTTTTAAATATAATTTTACATAAAATGGAATGAAGCAGGAAACAAATGAAAAATATTGGAATAAAATGACCCGTAAAGTAATAAAATACCAAGTTATAAAATATGGTTTAAAATAAATGAGTTAATTTCTTACACAAATATTTCTTACCAACTATCTTAAAATAAGTGAATTATTTTGAAAAATAATGTTCTTTAATGATATATCAACTATAACATTAAAAATAAAGTTGATATATTAAACTGTTTCAGTGATACATGATTTCAAATAACTAATTTCATTAATAATGTTATAATTTTATTTTGGGTCCATTTTAAAGTGTTTTATCTAAAGACAGCTTTCAAACAAAGATACCGGCAATTTAGGAATTTATAAAAATGATGTAGTAATTATTGTCAGTTTGAGCTGATAAAATGTAGAACTATATCAAAGTAAATTTGAATGCAAGTTGAAAAGCTCAAATTTAATTCCCGAGAATTTTTCTCACTTTTAAATGCAAAGATTCAGATAGCTATGCAAAGAAATATTTGTTATATTTTAGTGGGAAAAATATTCTCTAACATCTTTTTAATATCAGAATTCTATGCTCGTTACATAAAATTAGATTTAAATTCAAGCAAATTGAAAATAATCATGAAAATATAATTTCATGAGTTCAAACAAAGAAACAATAAAATAAGTCACCTTATTTATATTACTCTTACTGTTTAGCTTTGAGTGTGTTTTTAAATATTTTATCATTATTTAAGATAAATTTTGTTTCTTGAAGAATTTTTGTTATGCTCATTAAACACTTTATTGATATATCGATTATATGATTCAGGAAGCAGTGATATGAAGACAAGAATAAATAATTATTATTGCTGTTGAAGAATCATTTTCTTATCGATACCTTATGTCTTAATATTTGTATGATGACACAATTATCATTTATTTAATTGAATGTAGCTTCATACTAATTAGGAGATGGACTTCAGGTTTGTTCGAAAAAAGCGTGTATGATCTTTTTTAATACCAGGTATTGAAATTGTAAGTTTTCAAATTTAGTTATTGAAGTTATAGGTGTTTACTTATTTAAAATAAAGAATAATCATTTGCGTATACCTTTTATAAGCTGCAAATTTAAACTTTTCTATTGACGATTTTTCATTGTATTTTTTATCAGAAAACTATCTTGAAAACTCATTGTACTAAAAAAATATTCATTTTTATTCAGTTGTAATAGTAAAAAAACTCCCAGTAAAATTTACAAAACAGAAAAAATGTCTGGAGTAAATATGTAGCAAGAAGTTGAGTGTCTACATTTAATTTGCATAGAGAAAGATAAACTTTCGAAGCAAAATTTTGAATTTATGATCATAAAATAAATAAAGTCATTCAAATAGATAAGAATGATCTTTTATTAATAAGTTTGAGTTTTCGTGTCAAAACAATTTGGTTAACATTATTATCTTTTCCGTACATCATAAATTCCTTAATTCAACACGTGAAACACTTTATATTTAAATTGAATTAAGGCTTCTGGAAGCTCATAGTAAAGTTATTTACAAACCAATATTAAAGACAATTATTTAAAATATAATTTCATCTAAAATATTTAAAATTGAAAAATAAAACCCATTGATTCAATTCTATTAAAAATAATGATTATTATATGCATTCTTATTTCATTATACAAAATTAAATATGATTAGGATTATTATAAGCGAACTATTCTTTCCCTTATATTTAGTTGTCAGCCTTATAGCTGTAAAATAAACTTTACATCGAATAAGAATTATGGTTGAAAAATCTGAATTGATTTCAAAAATAATTTTTCTAAATTAAGACAGGTCACTTTAATTTAAATAGAATTGTGGGTGTTATTTCACTTTCATTTATGGAATAATCTCATCAATATATTAAATAATTTTACCCTATTTAAAATTTACGGAGCTGAAAGTTTTAATAAAATTTTTCAGAAACATTGATCATTAACACCAATTAAAATTTCATAAGAAAGAGAATAAAGCTTTTTATGCCTAATATCATTGATATAGGAAATTTATATGGGCGCATATATCATTTTTTAAAAACTTTCTTCAATGTTTATTTGTATAACTTGCATTTTTCAAAAAGTCTGGCAAAAATATTTTAATTTGGTGATTTATCAGAATACATGGTCCAATGCATAACCAGAAGAATTAAACATTATAAAAAACATCACGGATTCTAAAAGGTGCTTCTTGAGTGAAAAAGATGGTCATTTTAAATCTATTTAATCAGTAAAAATTAATCACCATCGACAAGGACAAGATGATCAACAAATAATCACAGCAAATAAAAAACGGATTTATCCTGTAAAGTTGACTAAAGTTTGAACTGATAATAGATAATATTTTTCTTTTTTTAATAACAGAACTAAGAATCTCAGACCAAAAAATAATCTAATATTAACTTTCTCAATGCAATGCCTATGCCTATGCTTGTTACAAGTTAGTCTATCTTTTCTTATAGTACAAATAAACTAAAGTATATATATATATATATATATATATATATATATATATATATATATATATATATATATATATATATATATATATATATATATATATATATATATATATATATATATATATATATATATATATATTTCCTAAGAAAAAGTTGTTAATTTGTTGTCGAATGATTGAAATTTTTTGTATGTAACTCGTATAAAACATTGACTTAGGTAGAAAATAAGTAAATTGTTTTTCAATATTCTAAAAAAATATTAAATAAAACATGTGAAATTAAAATTCATACTTCAATAAATAAATAACAAAACATTAGAAAATTTCAAGCAACACTTTCTCTGGTCAACAGAAAATAGTTAAAAAAATGGAATTAATAAGCAAAAACTAAAAGTGGTAAAATTACTCAGTTACTATACTGGTACCATTTGATTTACTGTTCAGAAATTCGGTTGTTTATTGTTTGGAAATCACTTTAATTTTACGAAGGAGAATTATTAATTTTTTCTTCATTGAAAATACATTCATTCCTAATTTTTATGCATAAAAATTATAAAATACAGGTCATGTTTTTTTGAAGAAGAGTAAATCTCCCTCTTGATCAAAATTATTTCAATAATTAACTGAAACAATAAAAAGTCACATTAAAAACCCATTTCGTACCAACAAATTAAAAGTATAAAAGTTTTAAAAATTAAATAATTATAAAACAATTATTCTTTTATTATTATTTTATTGAAATTATTCTTTTATATTTATTCTTTATTGTTGTTGTAACTTTAATTGAAAATAACAATATATGAAGAAGTGAAAAATTTGGAAATATAAAAAATTACATGCTTTTTACTAAACTATTTTTCTTGGTAGATAATCAGCTGTTATAAGTTAACTATTTTCAAATTTTTTGTTGTAAGAACTTATATTCGGGCGAATGCTTTCTGATTTTTCGTTTAAAATGATAAAATTTTGATCTTATATTTTTATTTCATGTATTTTTAATTTAGAAAATGTTTTGAAGCAGAAAAGTACACATAAATTTTAATTTTTGGAAGCTATTACTTAACAAGAAAAGATTAGTATTTTGACAATGTTAATTTTTAGAAATATATTAAAAACAGAAAAGAATTCTAAACGCGAAAATGGTCTTTGAAGTATAAGCAAGTGATATCCTATGGTAATCAGTTTAAATTATAGTTCTGATTTTGCTAGAACGAAATTAAATTCGGATATAGAATGAATCTTCCCATTTTTCATTTAAAATAATACACTTTTGATGTTATATTTTCATTTTATGTATTTTTAATTTAAGAAATATTTTAAAGTAAAAAATACTCTCAAACTTTAAATTTTTGTTTTTGGAAAATATTATTTAAGAAGAAGAGATTAATATTTTGGTATTGTTAATTTTTAAAAATATATTAAAACAGAAATGGATTTCTAACTAAAATGGTCTTTGAAGTACAATAAACAATTTTTCTTCTATGATAACCAATTTACATTATAGTTCTGATTCTGCTTTAACGAAATTAATATTAGATAAAGAAGGATCCTATAAATCCTTCTATCTTATGTGACTATCAAATTAGCCAAATCTGTAGATTACAGAGACAGAATGCTTTTTTCGGATGGAGAATTTCAACATGGGCTTGATTTATTTGTGATCTGGGAGGAATTACTATGTGAGTGAATCTGAGAGAGGAGTGTTGTAACCTTTAAAATCATATAGAGAATGTTAATGTTTCGAAAATTTTGATAAGTAATTGTAAAGTTATGTTTATATAGCTCTCAGAATTCTTTTTGAACATTTACATTAGAATTTTATTTGAAATTAAATTTTTTAAAATACTTTTCGTCTTTCCCTATTATAAATATTTTGCTTTTATAGCCTTTTTAAGGACATTAAAATATTAAATAAAAAAATCATAACAGTATTAAATTAAATTAAAATAATGGAAATATTAAAATGTTAACATTAAAAATAATGTAGTGTTGAAAATTCAAGATATTATAATACATTGCAAAATTTTAAGTCTCAAACTTAGAGGGCTAAAAGAAATATAATGGTTAAGATTAATCCACGCCAAAAATAAGACTTTACTAAAAAATATTTTTTTGATTCACAGTTGATTAATACGTCGAAGGCATCATAAAAGAATGAGTTCAATTAATATTCGAATTTAAAGTGCTACAAATCACTCTTTACTAAAATTTTTAAATTTGATATTTTATTTGAAAAGAATGTCAAGAGTTTCTTTAAAACAATATATGAGTTGAAAAATTTAATTAGAAAAATAAGTAATTTTGTCTAATTTAGTTTCTATAGCACCTGCTATACCTAAGAAGCTCTTTAGGAGTTTCAACCATCAGAAACCATCATTATGTTTGAGGTGATAGAACAGGTGAAAGTCTGAGTAATATTTTTGAGATGTCATAGAATAAACTGTGACAGTTATTTTATAGAGTCAGAAGATGCTATAAAAAATAAAACGATTAATTATAAGCTACATTTTCTTGAATTTACTTTGTTATTTTGCAGTTTACTTTAAAGTATCTGAAAAATATTAAGTAAATAGGAATAATTTAACACTGTTTAATTAATTAATATTAAATTGACACTATATTCGAGTAAACTGAGATTTTGTAAAAAGTCAAAACTGATTTTTTTCAGCAAAAAATAAAATGGAATGCATTTTGTTTTATTGAATCGAAAAAAATTCTTTTGATTATTCATTGTTACTTTACAGTTTCTTGGTACGTTTATATAAGATTTTATTATTTTTATAAAAATATTTGAGTAAAATGTCAATTAAAATATTGATGACTATTTAATTAAAATTTTCATTTGCTTAAACTTTAGTTTTAGTATATTTATTAAAAGTTTAACGAAATCGATGTAAATATTAGATATTAGATTTCAAATTATTACGTAAGCAGACATACTTTCATATATGGTTGCATATAACCATTTATTTCATCTGATGTTCTACAAATCACTACTTTTCATGCGATATCTTTCAAAGAAATATTGTTCTTAAGCTTTTCCGTCAGAAGAAATTGTATTACGTCAGAAACGTGATCTAAAAAGCTTTATGTGGATAGATATATTCTAATTTTAGTTAATCTAATAAGATTTTAATAAGGCCTTTATATTTGTGTGGTATACAATGTGCCGATATTTTTCAAATGTTTCATCTTCCACAATAATATATCAAGAGCCTAAATCCTTATTTCAACACACAGCTTAAGCCATTTGCTTAAAATCCTTTTTACGAATAAGGACAGATATTTTTTAAAAAGCAAACATTTTCAACCTTTCTAAGAAATAGAAACACACACACATGAATACACGTATGTAATAGAACTTTAATCTGCATTATGGAAAAAGTTTGAATAATCTTTTTAACTGTAAATATTCTTATAATGTATTGTATATAAATTCTTTATAGTTAACAAAATATTTGAGAAGTGATTTAAAAATCCATTATTACTAGTACATTTTTAAAATTAATACATTAATTGATATTAAAATTATTTTAATTTTATTTATCATGCTTTCCAATGCATAAAAACTATTTCCCTTTTTCTGAATGTTCTCTTAATAAAGACATTAAAATAAAAATATAGTTAAATATTATGATTTTACAAAGTTAATGACTATACTGAAATAAATGAAATATAACTGAAATTAATTACTGATTCTGAAATAAAAAAATCAACAATATGTTTCTTTTTTATATAAAACATTTTCTAATTGAAAATTTATAAACTTACGATAAGGTATCGCAATATTTTAGGAGAACTTAGTCAAAAAATAACGTATATCAAAACAGAAGCAATTAAGTTTTGTGATTTAAGTAATTAAAGCTTAAATTGTTAATAGCTAATGATGAAGTTGTTTTATATAATTTACCTGAGACCTGTTTAAATATTCTTTGTCTTTGCATCTACGGCAGTAATTTTTTTAAAACATATAATGACTTAATAGCAATGTCTATTAAATAAAGTATAAATAATTACTTATTTAAAAAAATCTAATTAGTCCATAAAAGAGAACTTTCTTGGCTATTATTTGGGGACAAAATATTAGTTTGCAGTAATTGACGTGCTTAATCGCTCAATTGCTGGAAAAATATTTTATACAGGATATTGAATGTAATATTTTATGATGAATATGCTTAATAAACTGATACTTTTGAATATATTGCTTGGCAGAGAAAGAATTTAGATAAATAAATTTAATTTTCATATGAATTGCTAGTTTATTTATTAAATAATCAAAGTTTATTTTACGTTGAAAAGTATACTTTACTATTTTAAATTTAGTTTATACTTTTGAGAATCTATAAGTTTTTGGAAAAATGAAAATTACATTGAAAATATTCTTTTTCTTTTTCAAAACAACTTTTTTATTTTTTTTCCAAAAACCAGTTTCTTTATTTTGAGAATGTATATTTATTTATTAATTTTATAGTACTGAATGAAAGTAATGTAAATCCGTGTAAAGTAATTGATAGTATTTTATAATTATGATTTTTATATTTAATGACTCTCTTAAAAGTACATGTTTAATATTTAAATAAGTCAATTATGCAAATTGGTACGTTGATTTAATTCTTAATTGATATTTTTTATTTCAATTTAATCCTTTTTCCTTTTTAAAGAAAAATTGTAAATCTAAAATTTTACTCTACAGATTTACTGAAATGCATTTACTGTTTTGTCTGAACCCTTTTCCTGTTAAAAAATAAAAAAATTATTAAATTAAATTCTTTAAAACTAATTATTTTATGTGAATATCTTACATATATATAAGTTATGGGAAAAGTATAAGCATTTTGATCTCAATTTAGTTTTACTTTTTATTATAAAGGGAAAAAATCGATTTAAGATTTCAAGACAGTAAAAATTAACTTGAAAGACATAAAAATAGGATATAAATATCAGATAAAAGATACTTTTAAAATAAAAACTATCTTTTTACGTAGAAAAACTCTTTAGTTTTAACTGCTACAAATAAAAAATTGAGTTTAGCTATAACTACAAAATATTTTAATATTTTATAAGACCAAATTAAAATTTTAAGTTTACATAATATATATCAAAATAGTGAAACGAATGAAATAATTATACACCTTACAAAGGACCTAAATCTTAATAAAAAGTTTCATATTGCAAAAGTGTTTATTATTATTTTAAGTTCATCATAACATTCTTTCTTATCGGTTAAAACAAGTTATTTTATGAAGAAAATTGTAAATTGAACATTAAACATATTTTACTATCATTAAATTTTTGAAGCTCTTTTTCTGTATTTTTTGATATATTGAACCATTTTTCTGATACATTCAAGAATTTAAATGATTTACTTTTTTTGAAATAATTT
The DNA here is from genome assembly GCA_037975125.1 of Latrodectus hesperus. Classification (NCBI taxonomy): domain Eukaryota; kingdom Metazoa; phylum Arthropoda; class Arachnida; order Araneae; family Theridiidae; genus Latrodectus; species Latrodectus hesperus. Next base: position 12,209,057 of record JAJQOW010000014.1, on the reverse strand, counting down.
ATACACTTTCTGATAATGCTTAGAAAAAGTATTAAATAAGTTCTATTGTCAATGATAATAGTTTCTTCCAGCAATTAAATTAGCACACATGAATCAACATTTAAAATGTTACTATCTAATCTTATAGGAAAGTTTAAAAGAAACAAATTGTTATCCCATTTAAAGTAATTTATTAAAAAATATCAATTCTAATAATTGGTTTGCTTTGAAATAAGAATTGAATGAATTCTATTGTTTGTGTTTTTAACGACTTATAACTTATATTTTTTTATGTTATACTAGAAAAAGATTTCTATAGATATCCCAATTAGAGATTTCAAAACTTCAATGAGGCGTAAGATATACCTAAAAATACATAGGAATGTCTGGTTGGAGACGCTTTTCTATCGCTTTCTTTGCGTAAAAAATAACAATTGTACACGTTAAGGGAGAATGAATCCAATGATCCCCAGAAAAAATAAAAGATAATAGGTCATTATTTTCATTGAAAATAGTAAATTAATATCTATACAATTTACTGACTTTTAATGTTAACAAACTAAAATATTACATTTATTTAGATTTTGTAAAATAAAATGATTACAAACAGTCCTGAAAACTTTTAAACTGAATAAAAAATTCTACATTATGTTAATTTTTGTGATGAAAATGCAATTTGTTTGATAGAACTAAAATAATTAATTTGGATCAGAAATTTCTTTCAAATTATTATTTTTTTATTTTGAAAGTGTCATTCTTTTTCAACGTTAATTAAGAAAATGCATAAGAAAGTAATTTCCACCTTGTATTATTATAAATTTACAAATTAAATTATTAACGGTAGAAATGTTTACATAAATCAATACTTGGTTCAAGAATGATATTTTAAAGAAAGAAATAGCACAAAAATACAGAAATGCTGCATATTGAATCTAATATTTCCAAAGCAAAATCTTTTGCTTTTTATGAGGTGTCATTTTCCCTTTTATACTTTGGAATCCATTGTGGTTCAATCAAACAAACTACATTCATTTTTCAACATATCTCTTACTAAAGAGATCATGGGATATTTCTTTATGGTTCTTGCCTTTCAAAGCAAAAGAAAAAGTCTGCAGATTTTTGTCTGTGTTGAATACAAATTACATTGCTTTTCTGACACTTCCTGCAACTTCGAAATTTCTTTGTGTGTTTCTCATCATAAATACGTGAGGAACATGGATTCATTCATAATCCATTGACACAATTTTATTTATTATGTTTTCGTTTTTTTGTATTAAATAAATAAATATTCTTTAATATTTCTTGATATAAATTACATGAAATTAGAAATATTTTAAAGAATAATGTAAATGAAATGATTATACGGGAATTTAAATTTTATGTCATTATCAAAGATTATTTCTGTTTTTTTTAAGTGTACGTTTCATATTCAATTCTTAACAAAATAAAGTTGATTACAAAAAAATATTCGTTTCCTTAAAATATACATAAATTTTATACTTTTCATAAATTTAATGATAACTGTTTTTACTATAATAAGCACTTTTCAAAGGAAAAATTTGTTCATTTGTATTGGATAAAATATAGCACAAATAAGAAATACAGTTGAAGAATACATTGAAGCACACATATGCATTTGAAAAACAAGAATTAAAATCTGCAAAATAAACTATAGCAAATTACAGTCATTCTTTTAATTTTCAAGTAATTTTGGTAAATAATATTTTATTTTAATTTGAAATAATTTTTTTCTTTGTACTTAACAACATTGTATTCAAAGAATACTAATTTCTCAAAGCAGACTTGAAATTGTGAATAGTTATGTTTATAAATTTTTAAATACGTGGTGATTTAATTTTAATTTGTTTGTAATTTATAATAATTTTGCACTGATAATTCTCAAAACAATGAATTACATTTGGACAAGCTCCTTATTTTGAACTTTTTGAAAATAATAAAATTGGTAATCTTATAATAATTATTTAATCTATGAAATATCATGGAGATGAGTTCAGGAATCAAGAATAAAATTTTATAGTAAAAATAATTCAAAGAAACGGTTGTAAGATATCAGAATTAAAAGTAATTTAAAATGTTAATAGTTAATTTTTTAGCAATAAAATTGCGCAGAAATATTGCTACAATTCTAATATTGTATTGTGTAACTATCTAAAAATGCTCAGATTCTATTAATATAAGAAATGTTTTTAAAAAAAACATGTGTTAAATAACAAATATAATTGAGAAAACCAATCAAAACATTAATTTTTGTGATTACATTAAAAAAAAGAGTGTGCAAAACATTGAATATATATTGAATTGTTGAATTGAAAAACATTGAATATAAATTGAATATTCTTATATTTAACTAATGTTTTTGAAGATTGGAGTAAAAATCAAACAGTACTCAAATCACTGTATTGTTATTTTGAAGGATTTTTATCAGAAACCAAACCGGATATAAGTTATAAGTCACTAATACTTTTATTATGAAGCTTTAAATGGAAAAAATTTTATTTTATTTTTAAAATAAGATCTCTCTCTCTCTCTCTCTATATATATATATATATATATATATATATATATATATATATATATATATATATATATATATATATATATATATATATATATATATATATATATATATATATATATATATATATATATATATATATATATATATATATATCCAATAGCGGGGGCAAATACAAGGAATAGCAAAAATAAAACATATGAAAAATCTCAAAATAGACATGATACAAAGACAGGACAGGTGAATACAGTATATAAACGTAAGCGAGACGACTGGAGCCATTGCCCCTAAATTTCTCTCGGGGTTGCCAATGAAGCGATGATTCAGAGCTGCCATGTAATGCAGCACTGATATGGGGTGGATCCTATTCATGGGTTCTTTCAAGTTGCAGAGTGGACAGTCGGGGGAATTTAAAATGCCAATGCTGTACAAGTGTTCAGCCAGACAGTCATGACACGTCAGGAGTCGGAACTATGTCATTGAAGGCGGGATATTCAGAAGGTCATCTTTCCACCGCTTGGTTTTTATCCTTTCTTGGAGTTTAGAAGCTTGAATTCTTTTAAAAACTTGTTTTATAGGTGTAGCTTTATAGAGTGGCTGGAAATCTCTGTGTATCTTGGCGAGAGAAATTCGGCGCCCCTCTTTGCGAAGAAGTCCGCTTGGCACCGAGGTATATATATATATATATATATATATATATATATATATATATATATATATATATATATATATATATATATATATATATATATATATATATATATATATATATATATATATATATATATATATATATATATATATATATATATATATATATATATATATATATATATATATATATATATATATATATATAAAGCTTCTAAAAAAGAAAATGATTTTATGCTTATTATACATATTTTATGCATATTGTGCCAAAGGAAATATTCTATAACTGTTGATAAACACAATAAAAAGTATAGAAATCAACATAATTATTTTTCAATCATTAAATTCATAAAAATGCTCAAAAGGCTTAAGAGAAATTCCATGTTTTCAAATTCTTTTTATTTGTTGACATACTCAATCAACAAGATCAAGTGCTAAAAATAGAAAAAAAATTATATTACTTACAGTTACTTTATTAATTCTATGAGAGTTAACGATGTAAAACCAAATTACAAATTAAAATTCTAAAAATTCCGAAAAATTTATCAAATATTTTTATTATAAAAATGTGTTATATGTTGAGAGTTACAAAAATACAGTCTTAAATTTTGGCACTGAAAATTTCGCTTATCTTAATAAAAATAACTATGTATTATTTTCATAAAAAGTGATATGGGAAGAATTATTGCAAAAAAATATGAAATTAAAATGCAGTTCTCAAAATTATGTGCAAAGCATTAGCTGAATTGACATTAAAAAAAGTTGTAGTAATTATTTATTATATAATCTGACATTTTCACCAACTTTATAAATTAAGAGTTGAAAAGGTCATGTCAACAATAGTTAAAAATATTATCGAGACAAATTATGCAAAAATTTTTAATAACTTATTAATGATATATTTATTTTGTATAATTATTTTGTAATTTTTGATTAATAATGTAACTAGGTACATAAACGTACACGGTGTATTTTTAAATTATTTTTAATAAGATAACTTTAAAAACAACAATTTTATAATGAATTAGAAATAATTTTATTCTTAAAACTTTTTCTTTTGTTAATGTTTCTAAATATGTCTAATAAAATTTATTATTTTTTGTATAATTACTCAAGTATAATTTATTTAATTACAGCAATATTTTCATGAAAACTAAAGAGTAGAAAATTGCAATGATGTTCCTTCAGCAATTTTTATTGATTATTAATATTTTCGTTGAATTCATTATTATTAAAATAGAAAGCATAAAATATAGTTAATTTTAAGTTTCATACCAATGTTCTTGTTATTAACATTTTTTGAAATATATACTTAAAAAAATATTAAATGCATAAAAATTCGATATTTTTTTCTATTTTATGTTAGTTTTGAATAATAAATCTAAAATATCCATTAGTTTATGAAAAACTAATAAAATAATAAAACAGAAAGATCCTCAAATCTTTTTCTTTTTATGAAGAAAAGAAATATTATACGTTTTTATTCTTTTCAGTTTCACAAAATGCAGTAATAGATAAAATAAATGATATTTATTCCCAGAGGGAATCCTTTGACATTACAACACAGACATTTTTAAAGATACATTTAGATAAGGGTTAAGACATCACGAATGTGTTCATTATTTTGGAATCTTTCTTATGTTTAGATGATAATAAAAAGAGTGATAAATACATTTTCACAAGCAGCAATTATAAAACAATTTTATTTATTGATTTTTTAAGACAGTAACTAAAACAGTATTTGATAAATAGAAATAAATATTTAAACCGAATATTAGATGGATTTTATTAAAACATGCAAAATTAAAAAAATGAATATTGGACTTGTATAAGGAATATGAATATTTTCTTTTCAGTATAATGACATCACGTAATATATTGCTTTATTTTGTAAGGCTTTTTTATATCAAACATTAGCGACAAAATTTATAAATATGAGCTATATTTATGCATTTCAAGCTGAAAAGTAAGAAAATTCTAAAGCAACTAGCCCAACATATGCGTTTATGCACATGTACAAAACATTAAAAAATAAATAAAAAGTTTAAGTGGGAATTTAACTGTTTTTAGTAAATTATTAAATTAGACATCATGTTAAAATTATTTTGAGAGATTCTATTTTTTGCAAGTATTTGATACTGCTATGTAAATAGCAAATTAGTATTTATGTGCATAAACAATTTTTCAATATTTATAAGAAATATAATTTATACAAAAGAACATGTAAAATTATCAACTAGAATTTTCCTAACAAACTTAATACCTTTAATATTGAAAAATATTGAATACTATCTGAAGAACGCTTTTCAATATTTATTAATTTAAAATATCTGTTTTTATATCGAATTTTGAACATTTTTAGAATTAAAAAGACTGTTTCATATATTCAAATAATTAAAAAATTTAATATTGTTTATAAGTTTACAATTGTACAGATTTTAATGAAAATACAGATTATGACATAGATTTAAATGAATTTCATGGAATTTGAGCTTAATAATGATGTTAAATGTATAAATAAATATAACTAATATACGTTAACCTTTTTTAAAATTAAGAACCCATTTTTCGATATTATTTCGATGAACATGATTTGATTTAAAATAAAATCCAAGATATTTTCAATAGTTACAATACAAGCTGTAAAAAGGTGTTAATATGTACTTATAAATTATACAAAACTGTGTGTATGTGTTGCTAATGAAAATTTTTTGTGTGGGCAAGCCAAGCTCGCTATGCCGTTGGCAGTGCAAATTAAGTCAATAGAGATCGTCTTTCATTTGGATCAGAGCACCACGAAGATGAAAGTACGACTTTGCTCTATTAAGGTACCTCGCAATTTTGAACCACGGTCAGGTGACGAGGCCACACCTGAGCTTGCACCCTCCTCTCCACATCCACGCCACACCAGTGGAAGGACTTTGGACGTCATATATTAACGTGGACACTTCCCCAACCCACGGAGTTCCAGCAACCCAGTGAAGGAGAATACACTGTGGTCACCCTCCCAAGCTACTGTCCGCGGCAAATGATGCTACACTTTGCTGAGCTTACGGGAAGCGGCGTGATGCTACTGAGCCACTGGAGCACAAAACTGTGATTTATGTAACTATGATTTAAAAGTATGCAGTCCAATACAACTTGCATGTCTTTATAACTACACAAAAGATCAATGGAAAATATTTCAAGACAATTTTAAATTAGATATCAATCAATTAAAAACTTAATTTCATTTAGATTTATGTTTTCAAACTTGATAATACCTACTATCCTAAATTTTGAACTAAATTTATAAAAATTTTATTTAGTGTAAAACGTTTATTGCTATGAAATACACTATTTTTGACATGAAGCATCTAAGGTTTAACAAGCAAACAAAGTTTAATTTAGTAAATAAAATTACTTATATTTAAAGATAACACGATTGTAATGCTTATTTTATAAGAAATACGAGGTAATAAAACTAAATTCTATCATATTTCGATCTATGTGTTAGGATTAAAAGCATTGGAAATAATTTGCCGTTGAAAATATTGTTAATATTAAATTTTGAAAATGTTATTATTTATACTGAATGAAATGTAGGGAAATAATTTTTGATTAGTATTATCAAAAGGATATGAAAAGAAATTGTTTGAGTATTAAAAATTTGATAATTTTTTGAATAACTCATCGAACATTTTCAGGAAGAAAATGCGGGTAGTTTATATTTGTTATCATATAAAATGTTTTTGCAAATTTCTTTCATATACTAATTTAATTTCATTACTATTTTCTTAAATTTTAAGGTAATTGTTTTCATTAAAAATTTAATAGGATTGTGAAAACTATAATTCATTTTCAACTTCGGTAATAAAATTTTCAATTTGACGTACTCTATTTTTATTCTTATAAAATGATCTTATTTCTACAAGAAACTTTGAGTCATGAACTATGCAATCGACTCAAAACAATTATAGAACAAATTATTTTTCTAAAAAAAAATCAAATGTTATAATCTCAAAAAAAGTATTACCTTGAAATCAAATTTTTTCTGTTAATGTAGATAATTTAAGTAAGATTAAAAATTGGATTTTAAAAAAAAGTATATAAGAGGAATTAGAAAAAATTAACATACATTCAATCCTTTGCCTGAGTTGCTTACATAAATAGAAATTAATTTTAGAGTAATCAATTTAATTCTATCATTTTGCAATTAGTTTAGATTATAAAATTAATGTAAATTATTCTGAAGAAACCAAAATAACTTTTTAAATTATGAATTTACTTATTTATGAATTAAAATGTGATAACTTATGTATACTATTAAACCAATAGTGATTGATTTTAATGTATAAAAAAAGTAAAGGATTTGAAGCGTTTTTTGACATCATTTAAAAAAATGTTTCAAAATTAAACTGGTTTCCTGTATTTTATTCAAATATATCTGAGGTCATTATTTTGTTTTTCTTAATTGTAAACTACTAGAAGTCCTAAAAATACAAAACAAAGTCATCTATGCTATGCATACAATGAAAGAAAATGATAAAAAAGTAAATTTATATATTTTTAAATTAAATTAAAAAATAATCATTGAAACAAAACTATATTCCTCCGTTTCTCCCTATCAAATTATACTTAATTACATTAGCTTTCATTTACCATCGTTAATTACCTGATAAATTAGATTAATTAACATCTGCTTTCATGAAATATCTTTCTCTAATATTAAAAGAGCGATTCATCCTCTGATATGCAACTTCACTTTACCTTAAGTTTCGGGGGTTAATTTTAAGCTATTTTCTCACTGAAAAATATTATTTAAAATAATGCCCATAATTTTTAAGTTAAATGTTTTATCAGACATAAATTAAAGGGTTTTTGTTGGTTATATAGATAAAGTAAAAATAAGTTCTGGTAAAAATTTTATATATATACAATAAATGCTTTAATAATGTATAAGTTACAGAATAAACATAAAAGTTGGTTTTTAAAAATCATTTTTTCATGACGGTTGCACATAAGTAAATTGAAGATGTATTAAACTAAATTAAGTAAATCAAAAATTTTATTTTCCTTTAATTTTATGTATTTAATGATTGTTCATGAATCAGTTTGCAATAAAGAGCTCATTCTATACATTTTATAGACCTTTCCACCATTGTGCATGTGAAAATGTAATTTTTTGAAGTTTATACTATTTTCATACATGTAACTTTTAAATAGTATCATTTATTTTAAAACTTTATCACGCTACACAGCATTTATTATAAATGGATTAAAACTTCAATTTCTTTTTTCTAGTATTAAAATTTTATTCTATTTATATTATTATTCCAATATTAGCTTTGTCATACTTTCATTTTAATTTTGGAAAATTTATTAGAAATCCAACCCAATTTTAATCTTGAATCGTTATTATACAACCTTTCCAATCCATCTTTCTGTATTGTTTATGTATATCATGTTATTGAAATCACAATCATGTTAATATAATTTTTTTTAAAAATTAAAAGTTAACTTTCATTGAATTTTTTCATAACATTAACTTCTTTTCTGTTATATTTTAATAATTATATATAGTTTAATTTGGATCTTTTTATCTTGGGGCCACTCTATTATTTAACAAATAGATCATTGTTAGTATTCAGAAATTATGATGCATTAAGATTTCTGAAAAAATGAAATTTCTTGGAAAAAAATAAATATTTCATAATCATATTCTATTCTTAAATAATGTTCTCATGTGTACTGCAATTTTCTATTATTATAACTCATATTAAGTATTTTTTTAAAATATGTGTTCCATATTCAAAGTAATAACACATTTTTAAATTCATAGTCTTAAATGAATAATTGGACAAAATTGAACACTAATGTTATCTATATGTTTTTCTCAATGAACATACATATTTTTCTCTTTATCTTCGTAAATAATGACATACCTGAAATATTATGAAATATATGAAAGAGTCATAAATACAGAAAAAGTATTAATGAGGGTGATCAGTTACACGAAAGTTTAATTATACTATTTTGAGAAGTGTAGATAACTACCACATTTAAGTGTATATAATTTATTGTATGCCAATTGATTTAACAAGGAGACAAATTTTGCTTGGCTAGTTTTAATATTGAAAATTCACGTAAACTATATTTTAAACCATTCTTACATGTAGATACAAAGATTGTCGACAAAATTTCTTCTTCTTTAGTACAAAGTATAACCATTTTCAATATAGTTTGAACATAAAAAAGTCAAATAGTAAAAAATGGTTACTCGCGATGATATTGTTAGTAATTATTGTTATACAGGTTATTTTTGGATTTTTATGCACAAAAATTCAATTGCAATCAGAATATCATAAGAAAACACTGGATCTCAGATGGATAGAAGACGTTGTAAGTGAACTCTTGAGATCAGCCATCGGTCTTAATTTTATTTATGGTGTATATAATGAAAACGGTCTTTCTAATGGACAGTAAATTTTGAAAAGAGTCTTGTTCCAAGAATCGTCATCATTCCTGGTTTGATTCTTAAAACGTTCCATATTTTTGAATGCATTTTTATCAGTCAATGCATTGCAGATGTAAATCGTACATTGATGCTGAAATCTCGTCTACTTCTTATTATGCTTCTAATCGTTGTGCTAACTTTTATAATAAAGTATTTAATTTTTATTTATTTATTTGGATTTTTCTTTGTATCTCTTTATCGCACAAAAGTTTTATTTAGAGACATAGAATAAATTTAATATGTATTTTTAAGTTTTTACGTAAATCTCTGAATCATCCTGTAAAAATAACTGTATACTTAGTCTATATTATTTTTAGGCAGTACATTTTTACTTAAATGTATTTCATTAAATTCATCTAATTGTTGAAAATAATCTACTTAATTTAGTGTAATATTTATATAAAAATATTAAAACTTATTTGTCTGAAATATTTAAGTATCAACACTGAACTGAACTCAGTGGTATGACATACCATATGAATACCCAGGATTTATATATTAGCCTTTATATTTTTCATGATTGAGGGCCATTTGCTACGGAGCATACGTCACCATTAGGAATGCTTAATGTGAAATTTTCAAGTGTTTAGTTCCTAATCATGCTTGGTACTCAGTTTGATGGAGTCTAAATGGAAGAAAAGCTGAATTGACCTTCTCCAGCCTGAACATTTTTATCTATTATTTTTAAATTAATTTACCTCTCAAAGTAAAGAAGTGTGCAAGATACAGCATGTAGTTTTGAGGCTACTTTTAATGTTGGTAAGAATCGGATATTTTCATATTTTTGACTGTTTCATTTATTGTAAAATTCACATATAATTTTACAATTAATAAAATAAAAGGTGTAATATTTTTAAACCTTATTCTGACATTTGCATTAATTATGCATATTTTATTTTTAAATACTCCAAATTTGCTCAATGGAAAGGCATAGTTTATTTCTCAATGAAAAAAATTATACAGAATTCTTCAACTGTAAATTTGTTTATAAATTTTAAATTGTTAAAAAATGGCTTTAATATTTGTAATATTAAATGTCAATTTTTAATATAAAATTATAATTTAACTTAACTACAATAATGATTTATAACTAAGTTGAAATTGTTTTTATATTTGTGTTAATATTATATGCATTTTTTGCTTTTTTTAAAATCAAATTATCACAAAACATTGATATAAAAGAACAAAATTTGAAAGTTTTATACTGTTTATCATTTCTACTCGTGAATGATGACTAAAGAAATGAGATAAATGGAAGCAATATTTTTATGTTAATAAAAGTATATCGAAAAATTATAGTAATGTCTTTGAGTATAAGCATTAGTGCAGTTTTCTCTTTATTATAACTGATCGATCTGCTTGCGGTGGCTGGATTGGTTAGATCATTGTTTTCGTTATCAAAAGTTAGAAGATTCGAGTTCCGATACATCAGAATATCCATCGTATTTACTGATGATGGCAGGGATACGTAAAGTATATCCTAGAGAGTTACAATTTTTTAAATATAAAATGTTCCTCTGGGCAATATAAGTCAACCTTTAAGATCTTCTGCTTAGTCTCTTTTTTTAAAAGCTTTTCTTTTTAAATGCAAAGATGTATCCAATTTTGAAATCACGATAGCACTCCCATTGGGTATCCTACTGTATGAAGATGCAACCATTTTCGACCCTTGTATTGTTGAAAGGGGACAATCTTATTAACCAGCCATTAGGGAAACAATAAAAATCGTTAACAAGGAAAGTCTGATTATATCAGTAAATGAAATTTACATTTTCTTTCATTTTAATGAAATAATATCTCTTGAAGCAATGAATAGAACGAATAAGTTAAATCCCAAAATTAACTTAATTATTTCATATTAAGAACCACTGGTTCTACACTGACTTCAAAATTAAACAATTCCTCACTGGACATGGAAAATTCAACAACTACCTACATCCATATTAAAAATATGTGCAACTCCGGGATTGACAACCCTCCACACATTCTTCTTGAATGCCCTTCTGTTTCACAAGAAAGGAATGAGCTTCGTAAAGACTTGAATAACAAATGGCCCTCGATTTTAGAGGACCTAGTGAAAAGAGAGAATTTAGCATTTTTTAAAAAAAATTTATCCATGCTGTAATATAACTCTTTTTTTGCTTTTATATCTCATTTTTTTCCTGTTTGCCTTCTTTTACTTTTTTATTTTTATTTTTTTCATCTCATGACTTATTTTGATTTGTCATGGAGTACTTGTGTGGTATTCCTTGGTGCACAGGGAGATATTTTATTTTCCTCCCCCCAAAAATTAATTCAGCAAACAATAGTTTGCTGAATTAATTTTTTTTAAACTGACATCCTTATTAAATTATTTTAGAAGATACTATATCATTACCACTTATAAATTCAAAATACATTTCATACAAAATAATATTTTTTCTTTCATAAGCTATATTAATCAAGAAATCAAAATTTTTCTTTAACTCTAATTTGAAAACTTGTTTCAATTTATTAAGAATTCTTTCTATTAACACTTATGATTATTCGCATACAATATTAATTAATGTATTTAATCAAGATTTTCTTACAAAAAATATTTTAGAGGGCATCAAGTGCTTCGTAATTTTTATCCATCATGAATTAAAAACCAAAGCTGTAATCTCCACAAATTTAATGAAGAAATAGCAAATTTTTTTGTACCTTTGACAAATACTGACCCTCTTAACTGAATGTTTTTTGTGGAAAGAAGCAGCTAATCTGGTTTATAATTCATAATCTGTTCTAAGCATAATTTAACAAGACAGAAATTTTTCATTAGAAAATATTAACATTTTTGTGGTTATTCAGTGGACATCTTCGTAATAAAATATTATTGGTTCGTTACTGGTTATATAGTTAGCTGTGAAAATATATTGCTTTCCTGTTTTGATTACAAATACCTATTTTGCATATGAATTTTTGTTTTATGTGAGAGTAGTCAACGATGGAATTATTCATGAAATATTCCTGAAAATCTTATATTAGCATAAACTACTAAATTTTAAATAAAATTGCTTTCACAGCAAATTTTCATTCTTAATGGAATGTATAATAGTGCAATGAATGAAATATATTATGATGTTTAAAATAAAATTAAATGTTAATATTCTTCATCTTGAAGTATGAATATAAAATGTGACGTTCCAGAAACAATCTAATTTTCTTTTACTGGAGTAATTTCGGTTTTAAAAAATGTTTTGATCATAAATTAATGTGAATTCTTATTAATAGTTAAGAAGTATTTCTAAGTTTTGTCCCTTCTAATCTAATTTTGGGAATGATTGCATTTTCAATAAAATTTTGATCTTTTTTTTTGAAGAACGCTTCCAAATAATTGATTCAATGAAAATGGATTGGGAATTAGAAAACTTGTGTCCTATAATTACAGTCTTGAAATGATAAAATGTAATAAATTTTTTAAATGAAGGAGCACAAATTTGATTAAATGTGAGTGGTTTTCCAAATTAATAGAAAGTTGTGTATTATTGAATTCTTGTAGTGAAGAGCTGAGTAATCATGATTTATAGGAACTATGACAGTGAGAACCAGTATCTGTCTGTAGGTATAGTTTAATTATTAATTTAGGAAAATAATTAATAATTAGGATGGATTTCAGCTATATCATGAATTAAATTTTACTTAAAAATTTCTCTTATGCAAAATATGCAAGCACATATTTTCTATTCAAATTTCAGATGATACTGTTTATTTGAAACATGTTTTGTTAGTCTACAGAAATTATAGAAATATAAATTTTTTTGTCAAAGAAACTCAAGTTCTAAGAGTAAAAGAAACTCACCAAAATAATTTTTAGCTTGTTTTCGTATATATATATATATATATATATATATATATATATATATATATATATATATATATATATATATATATATATATATATATATATATATATATATATATATATATATATATATATATATATATATATATATATATATATATATATATATATATATATATATATATATATATATATATATATATATATATATATAGTGGTGTTTGTTACTGTAAAAGTGGTGATATTTATAATAACCAGTGATTATTCATAATACCCACTAAACTCTGTAAATATGATAAAATATTTATCACTTTTATAAGTTAATTTATGAAATTCCCAATTTTTAATGGAGAATTCAATAAATTCCGATCAATGTACAGTGAAAGAATGTCTTATATCAGGAGCTTAAGTATCTTTAAGTAATATTAATAATTTCTTTTTAGTAATAATGTTAAAAAATCATGATGATTAAAATAAAACAAACAAGAATACTGCAATCCAAAAGTTTAAATAAAAAGTATACCTTTCGAAATTTAATTTTTGTACATATTTTAAATTAGATGTATTAGACACTAGCATCAGTTTTATAATATTTGTCGTAAATTAAATTGAAAAATACAAAAGGATCAAAATCAGTAAATATTATTAAGTTTAGCTAGTTATTTTAGAGAAAACTTTATTTTTATATCTAAAGGAAACACAGAACTTTACATTAAATAATGAATAGTAATTATAGATAATTCTTACATCTTGTTAATTAAAAGACCTTGATAAAGAAAACAATTAATATTATTAGAACTTATTTTTAGAATATGCTTAACATGTTTTGACATTTTAATGTTACAACATGTTAAACATGTATTCTAAAAATATTTGCTTTTATTTACATTTAAGTTTACTTATTTAGGTTCATTAGACTATTATGAAATTTACAATTATATACATAGACTAGCATTCTTCCTTGCAACACATCGAAATATCATTGATTTTATTACACAATCTCGAATGATATACATTGATTTTGAATTTATAATACCACCACTAATAAAATTCATGGATCCACAAAGTTTACTCTCAATGATATTCGAAATTTAAAACAGAGATATTTACCTTTTACAAATAATAGAAGGAAATGCTTCATTGTGTTGTATCAGAAATCAGTTCACAACTTGTAAAGAAAAATTTATTTTGCTTGAAAATTTTCCAGATCAAGTAATATCATTCAGAGATTGTGTTTTCACTTACTGATTGAGATGTAAATCACTGATTTTCATTTTAGAAAGATGAAAATCATCTTTCAGAACTGAAAATCAGTGATATTAACAATCTGTTTGCAAAGCAGAATACAAATCTAACAAGAGCATTTGTCAAAAATCTAGAAAACTGTGTCATTCTAAATGTTATAATTGTCTAATGTATCTAAATAAGTAAACTTACAGGCAAATACTTTTTCAGAATATAAATTTAGTTTGTTTTGATGTATAACACATGTATATGTTTTGATATATATGTGTTTTTAAAAGTTCTACTAACCTAAGCGTTTTCGCTATCCATTTTTTTAATTGACAAAGCATTACATTTATCTATAAGTACTATTTAATATAAAGTTCTGTTTCGTTTAGATATAAAATAAATAATTTACTATAAATAATTTAATGGAAATAAATAACTGAATAAAAATAAATAATAATCTAGGTTAAAATTAATTTTATTTTTAGTAATTTCGATCATTTTTTATTTTTCAATACCTTCTACGACAGATATTATATAATTTATATATGCTAATATATATATTATATCTATCTTAAAATATCTACTGAAAGTAAAGTACAAAAGAATCACTTTTTATTTTAATTTTTGGTTTGAAATATCATTGTAATTTTATTCTAAGTTATCACAATTTGTTTTAGAATTCTCAAGATAAAAAGGATTAAATATCTTTTGAAAATATTTACCTAAGTTTTACGAATTAAGATATTATCTCTCAACAAGATTTATTGCATTCTCCATTAAGAATTGGGAATTTTATGACCAATAAAAGTGATAAGAATTCAATAATTTATCATATTTACTAAGTTGAGTGGTAATTATGCATAATCAGCAGTACTATAAATGAACAAATGAACACCAATTAATCACTTTTATCCTATATATATATATATATATATATATATATATATATATATATATATATATATATATATATATATATATATATATATATATATATATATATATATATATATATATATATATATATATATATATATATATATATATATCATATCATATATATATACATATATATATATATATATATATATATATATATATATATATATATATACCATTTCTATACTAATATTAGAATGATGAATGATTTTTCTAATATGTTCCGAATGGCATTTGGTAGTGACGTTTAAATCTGATCAAGACTGAAAATACAGCATTTGTTGTAAAGATCAGGTGGCAAAACCATTATAAAGATCTTCATGCCATTACCAGGAAATAGAATGCATTTTTCTTTCCTCTTATTGCTTCAATCTGTAAATTATATTCTTTCTCTTTCTCACGGGGTTTTCACTTTCTACTTTCATTATCTAGTGATAGCTGTGGAGACAAACTCTAAAGTTTCTCCATTACAGAATAAAGAGAAATAGAAATACGATGTCTTGACAGAAAATCATTATGAAACTATTTCAAAAATTTTGCTTATATCAAGACTTGTATTCAAAATATGTAATATACTACTAATGTATGCTTCACATCCTGATTGAAACGTTTTCAGATGATACATTAAAATAAAGCGTTTTATTGAAATAGTAAAAATTGACAATCACTTCACTTTTTTGTTGTTTTTAAAACTAAAAATTTAAAAAATATATGTAATTCAAAATTATTATTACAGTACAGAAATAAAATGTTTTTTGAAAATTATATAGGTAATTTATAAATGGTCTCACATAATTTACAAGCCTGTTTATTCAATCTAAAATTGTGCAATGCTTAAAAAGAGCTAAATGGAATATGAATTCAATTTTACATTAATTTCATGTTAGTACATATTAGTTACATATTTTATTCATGTTAGATATTTATATTTGTTATTAGATATTTATATCATGATATATTTTAGTTTAATGTTAGATATTTTATCGTAGTATTTGAAATTTAGATATTGAATTTAATGTATTCTTAATAGGCTTGACATCATGTATTATGATAAAAAAATATGTCTATTAAATAATATATACTTACAAAATAAATATAAATGAAAAATTCTCCAATGTTACATAAATTACTAATTCAATTTGATGGATCAAAATAATTTTAATAATCTAATTTTATATCCTATTTAAGCTCTCCATTTTAATTCTCTACAGCTTATCCAAGAGTTAAAATTAAGTTTCAGAGTTATTAGTAAAACATTTCACTTTCTAAAAGTATATATGCAATTTTAAGTCCGGTACATTATTTTCAAAATAAATGTATTACCTGAAAACTTTTTCCAAATTATTCCATGCGCATAAGGGAAAAATTATTGTAATTATTTGTAAAACCTTATTTTTTATTAAAAATTAATTAAAGTACTTCTTCATTAAACAATACTATAAAAATCTTGGTTTTGAATGTAAGATCAATAATGCAGAACTTAATTTGTACAGAAAATTGTCTTTTGCCTTTGCTTACTAAAGAATAAATAATTTGAAAAGGGAACAATAATCAATTTTCTTAGTTTTATAAATCATACTTGAATTCTATTCTATTTATTTTGTGTAAAATCATGTATTTCAAAACAATATATCTTTATCTCTCTCTCTCTCTCTCTCTCTCACACACACACACACACACACACACACACACACACACACACACACACACACACACACACACACACACACACACACACACACACACACACACACACACACACACACACACACACACACACACACACACACACACACACACACACACACACACACACACACACACACACACACACACACACACACACACACACACACACACACACACACACACACACACACACACACACACACACACACACACACACACACACACACACACACACACACACACACATTCACTATTATTTTGTAGTGAATATTTAATTTAAAAATTGTGTATTGCTTTTATAAAAAATACCTGCAGATCTGATTCTTAGATAAAGATTTATTTCGGTGTAAAATATATTAATTTATTACATTTTAATTTTATAGTGTATTCTATAAAGATGCAATACATTCATTGACAGTAAAAAGGAGTTTTATTTCACTATAAGGAATATAAAGCATATTTGTTTAATTGGTTTTAAGAAAATAGGATACTTATATAAAAACCTCATATTTTTCATAAATTAATAATTTCGAATCCCTTTTATGTATAATTTATTTTATTACTTAATTAATTTCTTACAGTAATTACACTTATTCTGATTTCTGGGAATTCATTACTATTTGTAACGCCATAGTGGCATTATCATCTATATATAATTATGTGAATTTTTCCTATTTTCTGTATCCTCTAAACTTATGTATGAAGTGTTATATTTTAGGAACTTATGCTTATTAAAATTTAAATGATGGTTTACATTGTAGTCTATATTGAAGAATTTTTTAATTTTCTTTGTACAGTCATTTATTCATGAGATATGTAGTATAATGTGAAGATGAATAGTAAAAAGTGTTATGAAAATATTTAGTTCTAAAATCTAAAGGCTTTATGAGCTAAAGTAAAATTCACTCACTATGTATATTTCTGTAAGTAATTTTATAGCATTATTATCCTTATTATTTACATGCTGTTAAGAAACGTATCTTTATTTTTAGAATTTATTTTTCAGAAATATTTATAAAATTTCCGAGAAGCTTTTTTGACATATATTGAGAAAAACATAGCTGAAACGATGAAAAATCGAAGATATAGCACTTCAAATAATATAGCACTTAAATAATGATATAGCACTTCAAACTATTTTATGAAACCTTTTCAATGACTTAAAATAATATATATTTCTATTTAACCAATGTAAATAGCCAAAAAATTATGTTATTAATTAATGAAATTTTATTTTAATGACAACTTGTTACAATATATAATTTCTATAATATTGCATATATACAAAATATAATTTTATACTGATAATATATGCCTGTTATTGAAAACATTATATTAAATGAAATCGGCTAGAGGATTTCACTTAAAAAATAGAATAGAAGAAATTGATTCCATATTTTTAGTAAATTTTAGATTTTTTTCTCTTTATTGTAAAACTAATTTTAGCTTTTTTATATTCTTAGATTGATAAGTATTTTCTTTTTTTGTTTTCAAAATGATTGAATCGGATGAAAACGGTTAAATAAGAAAACATTGAAGTTTTAGCATTTAATTACTAAATATACTTTAAAATTTTGAAAAAATGAGGAAATTAAATTATAAATTAAGTAAATTTTGTTTCACATCATTGCAGATGAGTGCATATCTTATATTACATTAAAATAATACTTAATTAAATAAATAGCATTGAATAATTAGGTATACGAATAGCATATACCTAGATATGTAGAACGAATATAAAAAGTGAGTATATACAACTTCATAATGTTCTTATAAACAGCAGCCTGAAGGAAAAAGAAAATATGGTGCATAAGGTTATATGATGGAAATTTTTCCACATAAATTTTAGTTTAAATTCTTATTTGTTTGGAAATTATTCTGGGCTATTTTTGTATGTAAAAATATTGAATTACTAATATTGTGTCTTAGCTAAATGTTATATAATTATAAAAATGAAATATATTTGAATGATAATTAAATATATTAAACTTATTTGTTTGGAAATTATTCTGGGCTATTTTTGCATGTAAAAATATTGAATTACTAATATTGTGTTTTAGCTAAATGTTATATAATTATAAAAATGAAATATATTTAAATGATAATTAAATATATTAAACCTTGTTGCTTATAATTTTTTTCTTGTTATAGATATTTAAGCAAGATTAGGATATAAGTTTTATTTTTATAATATAAAAATTTTAAATGCTTATTTTCTAAATACTATTTTCTACAAAATCTATTTCCTAAATATTTCTGACATTTATATTTTTTTATAGCTTTCGCAGAAAACTTTTCTGTTTATTCCTAACATTTTGCCGAATTTATCTTTGCTTTATTTCTTAATTTCTCTTGAAGTATATTTACTTAATGTATTTTGTTGTATGTTTAATATAGCATGTGAGTTTGTTAAAAAAGTGCAATGATTAATGCAAAAATTGCTTTACTAGCAAAATATAAAAGTATATATAATCAATTATTTATTCAAAGAAAATTATTTTATTTTTCAAAAATAGGATGTGCCAAAAGGAAAGAGAACTATTTTTAATATTTTAAGATATCTCTAATTATTCAAGGAAATTCTCAAGCATATTAGCTCAACAGTTGTCAGAAGCAGCATGAACAAATATTTTGCCATGATCTATCTATCGTTTATCGTTGTTGTAAAAATGTCTTCCAGTGTAATCTTTTGTGCATAAGCTAAACATTTGATCAAATTTCAATTACATTTTAAGGAATTGTATACAAGCATCTAAAGGTCTGAATCATTCACAGAAATCACAAAAATATTTTTTCATGTTGATAATGAAAGATTTTAAGAAAATAGAAATTGTTATTCTGGAATATTTTTCCCTGTTTAGATCTTAAATTACATGATTATCTTTAAATGAACCCTAGGAAGTTCATCATACTGTTTTCTGTTAAAGATTAATCGGATTTAAAGAAAAATCATTTATCCTAAAATAAAATGTGTTTTTAATATTATAACGACAAAAACATAAAATAATATAATTAATCTTTTCGTTATTTTATGGTGCACATAATACTTTTTCAGTTGATATGATTCTTAGTCTAACAGATGCAATAGTGTAAAATGATTATATACTACTTGGAAAAAATTATTGTTTCATTAAATACAACACATCAGCAAATAGAATATATTGCTACTAATACCTGGTGGTGTAACATCTCAATTAATGTTTACAGTGTTGAAAGTGTTTTCTTCCTTTCTCGTATAGAGATATTAATCTCTGCAACATTAATATAAATTTAATTATTTTCTTGAATATTATATCTAAATGGAAATGGGCATTTGAAGTCATCGTTTACTTTGGAACATCAAAATATTTGTTTAATATTAACTGTGAATTTTTATTGAGTTTTGATTTGAAGTTTATAATATTTAAAGAATAAGATTGCTCTTACACAATTTTGAGTTAAATCATTTTATCTTTCAGTCATTTAAAGTTTATCATTTCGTTTAAAGGATATTTTTAATAGGTGCTAATTTCAAATTCATTAAATATTATTAAGTTATATAGCCCATTAGAATTTACTTAGTACAAGTTTAAAAATCATAGAGTTAAATAATTTTAAATTAAATGGGATTTATTAGATTTATGAGAGCAATAATTTTAAATTTTAACATTAATTACTTATCATATGAAGACTACAAAAACTTTTATTTCAACTACTAAATACAATTTTTAGTAAGCGTGTATACTGAAATTAATTATAAGATAATGTTGAGAACATTAGAAAAAAGTATAGGATAAAAATTGCACTTATTACAAGAAATACAAAATATGAAAAAAACATTTAAACGGTTCATACTAAATTAATAAATAGTGCAGCTAAATGAATGAGTCGGTAACACATAAAAGACAAATTTATTTTACGGTGCGTTATTATATATATATATATATATATATATATATATATATATATATATATATATATATATATATATATATATATATATATATATATATATATATATATATATATATATATATATATATATATATATATATATATATATATATATATATGTACATATATTACCATATGTTACTAAAACTCTCCTGAGAAGTTACTATGCTGCACTGACAAGAGGAACAAATTTAATGGCCATTATGCTGAGATTTTGTGTGTTGTTTCGAACATCATCGCATTGTACGAGTAGATATTAAATGTGCGGCAAACAATACCATTTTCTTGTAATAATCCGTGTTTTTAATGTACAGTTTTGGAATGACCTCACAAAACGTTGACCTTGTCGAAGGTTTACTATGGGAGTGCATTGAAATCTTACATTCTATACATCATATTTCTCAGCTAAGCATCTCTTCCATACTCTCATTAGCCTTATGCGAATCTTCAGATTCAATTTCAAACTTGCGAGAGGTAGTATCCCGGAATGAAACTCCGTGCTTTCAATAGCAAGCAGTTTTTGCTCTATCAAATTACTACATTTTTCGATAATCATTTCTTCTTATTATTCAAGGTTCAAAAAATATTTAGAGATATCTATAGCTTTTTGAAGCGACTTGCGGGGGAGAAATCCACTTGACTTTTCTTTTATGAAGTGCTTCAAGTGTCGTTTTTCTCTCCTCCATCAAGCAGATGCTCTAAAATGCTAATAATTAACATATTTAACCTCCTTTTCTTTTCCTGTGATTTTGACGTTTGTAAGACCCTTTCTTCCTGGTATTGCAATTATAATGCTAAACTATTACATTTAAACATACTTTCATGATGAAAGATTAGATATATGACTCGGTAAAGGACTATCTAGTTGGAATCATTATCTTATATATTTACTTCTTCTTCATAAGACCTTGAAAATATAAAAAGGTAAAACAATTTCCCGAAATCGAAAGTTTAATGTTTCTCTGTAAAATCAGTTTTTCACATTTATTAACATTATTTTTTTAAAATTTCAAACATTTTCAATTAATTAACATTAAATTAGAAATTATAAGTAGCAATAATTGCTATATAAAGTACTTATACTCAGATAAATAAAAAAAGTTCTTAAACAAAGTTCAAATTAGTTTTGGATTCTCAACTAAACTTTCGTCACTTATTTTAAAGTTAAGTATTCAAAGTAACATTAAAAGAAAACTTCTTAACGTTAAAATAAAGATGAAAAATTATATTAAATTTAAGTAATGAGATTTTTATAGCATATAAATATTAATGTTTTTACTGTGTTACAATAACAGAATGAGATTTTCAAGTTTTCTGTTTCTGGTCAATTTTAGATGAATCCATTATTAAAATTTATATAAAAATTTTTTTATTAGTATACATATCAAAATTTAATACAGAATTATTGTGCGCTTCTGATTAATCCTTATTTTTGTTTTATTTTTGGAAAAAAGAACATAAATGTATTTCACATTTTAATACATAACTACATATATACATAACATACATAATTCAAAAATATTTTTAAAGGCAAAAGCCGTCAGAGTTATTATGTTTTCTAAGGCGATGTTTAAAGTCAATGCAAATTTAATGAAAACATAGAAATTGAAATTATAATTCGTAATTAAATTTTAATATTTGGAGAACTGGGGGCAAAACATTTACCTAGAAAACAAAATATTTACAAATTTGTATTATTCATAAAATATTTTTATTAAGTTCACGCTTTTATCAGAAATGTTTTACGTATAATTATTCATCAGTTGGTTATCAATATTTATCGTTATCAGTTAGAACTTTATTGATAAAAGTAAATATGTATACATTCATTTCTTTCCTGATTCCTTAAATAAACAGGTGTTATTAAGCAGTGGAGTATCATCCAAGAAATTCCTATCTAATGCTAAATATAAAGCATATATTGATTTAAATATGTGAGTAAATTTATAAATATTTTTATGTGTGTTACCATTTAATAATGGCTCCAGTATAAAAAATGAAATAATTAATAATATAATAATTCTAGAATTTATTCAGAATAAATATTTTTAAGTAAGTTAAAAATACAGAATTTATTAATGATGCATAAAAAATATTAAAAGAAAAATATGAGGATTTATTTGTTAGTTGAAAGAAAGTAAGTACAGTTATTCTTGTTAAATCATAAATTAGTTATTTTTACGAGGTTTAACATATTTTATGTTTATTTTAGGAGAAAGTAACGAAAAACAGAAGCAAAAATAACTTAGCAGTAGAGAAAACAAAGTAATTTCTTTCTTTGTAGTGCTTAATCAAGCGAAATACTATACTTGGAAGAAAAATAATGAACTTTGTTTTAAGAGGAAATTATTCTACCAATAATAGAGAAAAATATCCCTTTTCTTGTATACTTTTATAACTAAACTATATTAACCAGTTGAATTTATATATATAAATATATATAACGAAGTAAACAAGAATTCTTGGCAATTAATATGATAAATGTTTTGTGAAACCAAATTATGTTCTACATTTGTTCCAAAAATAATTTTCAATACCACATTTGAGCCTTAAGACTTGTCTTATGACTAAAACAAAATTTAATGCTTCCCTCACTTTTCATATTAACATACATTTTATCCCCTTAATGCAATGTATGAAAATAATAATTTTCTGATTATTGAATAAAAATTTTCTCCTCTTATTTAAAATATTTGTATCGTCATTCAAATTATTGTTCTTTTACATCATTCAAATAATTTATGGTTTGTTACTCATAGCGGTTTACAAACTGTAAAATATTAAAATGATCTAAAATTCATTAAGAAATTGAATACACTAAAACTTTAACATCTTTTTGAAAAAAGTGACTGGATTACGAGGGTCACTCTGAAATTTTCGAGATACAACTAGGTTTTTAAAGTTATACTTACAAAATTTTAGGTGTGTTCAAAGTAGTCTCCTCCAACATCAATGCACTTTTGTAGACGAATTTTCCACAGATTAAATGCCTCAAGCCATTTATTTCTTCGAATAGATGAAAAAAATGTATTTATAGTTACATCAATCTCTTCTTCTGAATGAAAACGACGTCCACATAAGTTCTTTTTTAGATTAAAGAATAACCAAAAGTCGCACATAGATCAGGTGAATACGGCGGATGTTCAATCACTTTAATTTGTTTTTGTTTAAGAAACTCAACTGTTAATCCAGCTGTATGTGAAGATGCATTGTCATGGTGAAACATTAGTCCCGTAACATTCAGTTCTTGTAGAATTTCTAGAAGACATTTAGTGGTATACCGGTTTGCTGTTACTGTCTTCTGTTCTTCCAACTTGATGGTTTTGACCAATCCCGTACATCTAAAGAAAACGGCATACATCACTTTTTTCAGTGTGCGTTGTTTTTTCACCATTTTCGGCGTGGGATCATTTTCAAAGAACCATACTTTGCTTTCTTGACGTGTTTGAACGTCAAAAAACGGTATGTACGTTCCATTACCTGTTACAATTTTAGAAATGATGCGGTGGCCACCATCATTCAGCATATCAAAGAGTTTCTTTATTGATTTTAACACGCTCCTCTTTTTGATGCTCAGTTAGATTATGGGGAACCCAACGGCAAACTACTTTTTTCATATGTAATTCTTTATGAATGATTTTGTGTATGGCTGCGGATCCAATGTTAAGTTCTTTCTGTATCATTTGATAGGTACAGAGATTATCATCCATTAACATTTTTCGTATGGCAGGCACATTATCCGGGATTACTGCCGACGGCGGCCTTTCTGTGTATTCTTCATCCTGAAGAACACACAGGAAGGCCGCCGTCGGCATTAAAAGAAGAAAATTGTGACCTCTTCTAAATTCTCTAAACCATCTGAATACAGTCGGACGAGCTAGAGATTCATCACCAAATGCTAATTGAAACTGTTGAACGCATTTTTCTTGATTTAATCCTACTTTGAAATCGTAGAAAATCATAGCGCGAAAATATTTTCTCGTCAACTCCATTTTCTCTTCTGTTTAAAATTTATTTTACTCTAAACAAGTTGAAGTAAGTCAGTAAAAGATAGTCTTCTGTGTTAAAATACTTTGTACTTTAAAATTAAATCGTTATTTTTATTTTGTAAATTCTTGTCTGCGCGTATCTCAAAAATTTCAGAGTAACCCTCGTATCAATTTATGAGCTAAATGCTTATATACATGATTCTATGTGTATTCCTTAGAAACCACCTTTTCAATAGTTTTCATACGTAAGCCATTTCTATAATTAATTCTCATTTCAAAATCTTTAGACTACATTAATACAATCAATTAAAAAAGTGATTTCTTTTAGTGAACTAAAGTTAGGATTTATGATGATTTCATAATTTTTTTTCATCACGTAAAAATTGTTACCAATTTTCACAGTTTACTAAATTACAAAATTAAACAATAATGTTAATATTCTGTAGAGACAGTAGAAGTTTAATACAGAATATGAAGGGGTATTATAAGACAGTCCATGTAATAAGATCTTAAGAATAAGAATTTTAATTTCCTGATACAAGTTAAGTTGTATTATTAAAATTAGTTAATAATATAATATTATTATTGGTGGGTCAATTTAATTATTGGGGGACTTGTATTTTGTAAGTTTTATAAAGTAATAATCCGATTTCATGCTTAGTTTTAAAGTTATAACACCTCTGAATAATTAATGACAAAAAAACAAGCAAATACTCATATATCCTTATATGAAATTATTAAAATATTAGTGCTACAATTATGAAATGTAAAGTATTTTAAGCTTATGTGTACATTTTCATAACTATATCTTCATTTTCGTGATACAGAAATATGTCTTCATTTCATTAATATATTTTCACTCATTTCATATCTATATCTTCATTTTCATAATCATATCTTCATCTTTATCTATAACTATTCTTTCATATCTATACATCATTAATTTTTATTTCATAAAACAATACCTTATAGATTTTAAAATTCCCTTTAAAAGGACTAAAATTAAACATTTTATAGTAAATAAAGTAATATGAAAACGCTAAATGCATGATTATGTTTGATATGAAGTAAGAAAAAATCAAATCAAATACTAAAAAATAATATATAAATGACTAGAGAATGATTATTTTTATCTATGATTGAGATACTTAAGTTAAAATTTGAAAATATTTATATTGTATGTCCAATACAGATAAACTTAAAAGACGCACATAAGAGAAGGAAAGACAAGAAAAATTAAATGAAGTTAAATTTAATCTTATCTGTCTCTAAGAAATAATAAATGTATTAAATAACAATTATATTTCGCTCTAACAGTTTTGAAAATGCTGCCGCGTAAATGAAAATTAAGTTTTCGCTTACATTGCTATATAAATATACTAGAGATTAACAAATACTTATTTCCAAAAATGAAAAACACAATCAATTTAGCTTAACTCTTGTTGGACTTTATTTAGTTAAAAATGCATCATTCATAATTAAGAAAAAAATGAGCATCTTAACAGATGTCAACTGCATTTCTTAATGAAAGTTTAGCAATATTTTCGTCTGAATATTTTATTAATTAAAGTGCGATTTCTTCCAGAATTTCAGTTTTCTTGACTTAATAATTAAATATTATATATTATTTACCGTATATATATATATATATATATATATATATATATATATATATATATATATATATATATATATATATATATATATATATATATATATATATATATATATATATATATATATATATATAATGTATATGCATTATTTGTAGACCTTAAAATATGTTGATAATGATCAGATAAATCTAATTCTAAATTATTGCCTCAAAGTTAAAACGTATAAAATATACTTGACATTTTCATTAAAGAATTATTATAATAACTTTATGATTTAAAATATTCATTGAAATGATGATTTAAAATATTCATTATAATGATATTTAATCTGTGATTTTAATCCTTTTTCATGGTTGTTTGTCATTTCATCAAAAATTTGTAAAATAGTTTTTCTACCCTGGTTTAATTTTTCTTTACCCTTTGAATTAAAATGCAAAATATCTGAATGTAAGGTATCTTTTTTACATTATTTATATTATTTAAAAAAATTTAAATACAGTTTTTGCTCTGGCGTAAGATTATATTAAAAAAGAGAATGCACAGTAATTATATTAATACTTTAAAAAAAGAATTTTCTAATAAAATATTTTACGTTACTAACAATGTGCGATTGAAGCTCTGTTTCACCAATGACGACAAAATCAAACAATATTTTATAACATAGACTTTATTGCATACAAATCAAACAATACTTTATTACAGCAATAATACAAATCTTGTGCAATGATTAATAAATATATCCTAATTAAATTTCAAAGAAATTGTTTAAATATTCTAGTACACATAATAAAAGGTATTAAAAAAGTAAGGTAAGTGTAAAAATAATAAAATCCTCAAAATTAAATATATTGCCTAATATTCTCACAAAAAATGATAATTTTAGGAGAGATTACTTTTCATTTTGTTTGTTTCATATTATCTGCTTACTTGTTTAATGTCATTGAGAGTGAAATAAATATAGTTTGAGTAGTACATTTTAAAACAATTAATAACTGTGTACTCAAACTTTCAATTAACAGTTTGAGTATTTTTTCCACTTATCTTCTTAACCATATAATTCATATATTGGCACCAACAATTACAGAAATGTATGTTGAAAAGCTTAGAACTTTTCGAATTTTATTTTTTAAAATAATGTTATAAATGTAATTTAATCATTAAAGACATTGAAAAAGTACTTTGTGTTTGTATTCAGGTATATTTTTTAACAAGTACAACATTTGAATAACACCTAGGTTAGAATTGTAAAATTAGTGCTTTAAAAATCTAAATTTAGGTATGTTTTATAATTTACTGCAAGTAATACCATTGGTTCTTTACATATAATGTAAGCGATGTCTTCTCTTTTTGATATAATGCATAAAACATCAATGTTATACATTATAAAAATAAAATTTCAAGGAATTTGGCAAAAAGGACTGACAAAGGTTTATAAGCATTTAATGAATTCATTGTACAATGTGATTATAAATGTATTAAATGAAACACTGAATGATTAGAAACAATGTATAAATTATATGTATACCATCAAAAATTTTTTAAATTAATATTGATGAATAAATTACATATTTCTGTACATAAATTTGTGAGTATTTCTAATTTAAAAGTTTAAGCATAATGAAGTTAAAAAGACGAATATATTTATCATGTTATAAGTGTTTAGAAGATATTTCTCCATTAAAAGAAATATTTTAAATATTTATATGACCGCAATTTAATATTACTGTATGATATTATTCATTTCATATTTGATAAGCTTGAAATACTAAAATCTAATATCGTAAGCACTTGGATCTAATATTCTACATAGAGACGGATTTTCAGTGTAGGTTTATCATCACTCAAGTTTGCTTTCGAATTGACGTTAAATTTAATTTCTGCTATTTAACTGGTGAATTTCTCGAGGCAATTGATGGTTTAATCAAATATAGTAAATGGCAGATCCCTGAAGAGGTGAGATTAATAATTACTATCGAAAAAAAGGAAAATGTTATATAGCAGAACTAAATTTTTACATTATTTTATGGTTTTTACTTTTGAATATTTATTAATAATGACTATATCACATCATCTTTTTGCAAGGTTTTATACATTTGCAAGGTTTTATACAAATGTATTACGGGATTAATTTACATCAACTTATTTACTGATTCTATTTTAAGTAGACGTTGGAGACTAGTTGAAAAAACATCCTTTTTAACTATTGTAAGGTAGCGGGTTATAATCTTGACATATCCATCGTTTTCATTTATAGAGATAAGGGCAAATAAATTGCATGGTGGTTACGATCTCTTCTAAGTAAAATGATCCATTTTTTAAGGACAACTGAATTCTATCCATTTTCTTCTTGATCCCTGCTTCAAAATTCATATTCAGGAAAAGACTCATTCACATTTGGCGTTTCGAAGGCACATCCATAGGAGACTCACTGTATCAAAGATCATTAATTTCCTTCTTATAATGCTGAAAGAGGAAAATATTTTTAGTAGCTGCATTAGAAAATTAAGAGATTGCGAAATATATTGTTACTCAAGCTATCATTTTCTCCTTTTTAATTGTATTTATAATCTAACGTCCTTTTTATTAAACTTTGTATAAGTTTCCTTTTTAGTGAATTAAAATTACATGATCCATTTTTTTCTATATATCATTGTATATAAACCAAATAGAAATAATCAAAATTTTATATTTTAATTTTAATATGTAAACATGCATGTATCGTTTAAAAATAATTCCATTATCTTTAATCATACTATTTTGAGTTGTATTTGTTTGTATATTTGTAATGTCGCGAATATATAAAATTACATATTTAAATATTAATGAAAAAATATTTAAAATACACATGCGAAAATGTATTTTTGATTGTTTTCTTATACTATGAACAATTAGATGAAATTTTATGTACACAATGTATTAATTTAAATTTAAAATTTATTGAAGATATATATTTCTTTATAATCATTGAATAATACAGCAAAAACATAAATTTAATGTGATAAATTTCAACACAATATTTTGCCTCATTTATATGAAACACATGAATACATTTGTAAATTTTGATAAAAATTGAATCTATAAGATAAAATATATTTTAAAATCATAAAATTAATTTTTAATTACAGAATTACAGTTTATCTTTTTCATATTGTTTATTTTCAGTAAGATAGATATTAAAACGTTGTAGATTCAGTAAGATAATATTTATAAAAATTTAGTTGCAAAATTTTGTTATCAATATATATTTTTCAGATAAATATTTCCTAAATCCTATTAATATTTCCTAAATCGTATTATATATGTTAGCACATTTTAATAATCTTAAGAAAAAAGAATAATAGAAAAAAATTCGACAACCATAATTACTCACAGTTAAATATTATTAGGAATTTAAAAAGTTGCAAAAAGAAAAAATAATAAGTTCATTTTAATTCCTTTTTTTGTATGAGAATTCTACAAATTTTGAAATAAAAAATCCTTACAATGTATAAAGCCATTTTATTTTTGAAAAAGAGGCAAAATTACTGCTACTCATATCATCACAGTCTTGATCATAACTCGTATCTTTCATTTCGGAAGAGCAGTAAAGAGAAGCATTATCATCAAAGAAGGGTTAATTCAAGGAGTAACTATTCTGTGATCATTATTAAATAATTTGTTTAAAAGTAATCAATGAAAATATTTAATAATTTTATTTAAAATGTTCAGTTGATTATTTTTGTGTTGTTCATAGCTTATAAAAATGCACAATAAGCAACAAATGTCTTCAAATACAATAATAAAAGAAAAATAAATTAAAATAAATAATAATTGTTTAAAAAATTAAAATATAAAGAAATATTTTGAATAGAATAAATATATAACCAATTTAAAAATTTATAGAAGTGTTTTGCAAAATACAAATTATTTCATAGTAAAAATTAAAAGCAAATTAATAAACTATTCATAAACTGAAATTAATATTTTTTACAAAGGTCAAAAATTAAAAATTATGATTCGTAAAAAAAGCTTTGAATATTTTTAAAAGTTTATATCATACTTTTCATTTTACTACAATATAAAAACAAAATATCATCGATAATAATATAATTGAATGCATTACATTCCTACATAAAGTGAAAAGTTATACAAAATGTACTGCTAAATATAATTATTTAGCTAAAATCTTTTGTTTTACTTGCAATGGAATAAAATGTAATTACACTTCTGGACTATTGCTAAGGACGGATCACAAATTGCAATGTAGCATAACCTTAAGCGAGACATGAGGCCTAGTAAGATAAAATATAGTTGCTACACTGTTCAGACATTAGAATAAAGAATATTTATTGTTCTGGAAAGTACAAATGCTGTGAAACATCTGAAAGAAAGAAAAATGTTCATTTGATGCTGCATACGGAAAAATGGAACAATGCATCTAAAAGTCAGCACCTTGAAGAAAAGTATCAGTACGGGATATGTCCACCGTGGAGTGTGATGCAACATTCCACACGTCGTATCATACTTTGCACAACATTATCCAGCAGCTGTTGAGGCAATTTATCCCATTCCACTGAGATTGCACGGATGAGGGTGTTCTTGTTTGTCGGAGGATAATTTCGACCAGCAACTTACCTCCCCAAACCATCCCAAACATTTTCAATGGGGTTTAGATCTGGAGAACACGATGGCCATACGAGGCGTTGAATACCCTAGCTGTCTAGACAATCCTGAACAGCGAGTGTTCAATGACATGTTGCGTTGTTTTCCATAAAAACAAATTTATCACCGACAGCACAACGGAAAAGACGAACATGAGGAAGTAGAACTTCATTAATGTATCGTTGGCCCGTCATAGTCCCATTCGCAACCACATATAGGGGCATGCGGCCATTGATCATGATGCCGGGCTACACCATGACACTGCATGTCGGATATCGGCCCCTTTCCTGGATATTTTCTGGACGATATGCAGTACCACTCTCGCGCCAGATCAGTTGGCGTCTACAATCCGATGACAGACTGAACCAACTCTTATCTGAGAATAATACGCATGACCACTCCTGTTCAGTCCATATGCGATGCTCACGACCCCATTGTAAACGGGCAGTACGGTGTTGTTTAATCAATGGGACACACACAACAGGACTGCGGGCGTATATTCCTCCTCCCCTCAAACGTCTGGCAACAGTATTTCGGGAGATCTGCTTTCCTGAGGCAGCAAGAAACTGATTTGCCACCTGCTGAGCTGTGGTGCGCCTTATCCTTTTTGCTGATAGGACGGTATATCTGTCTTCTGCAGGCGTCGTACTTCTAACACGACCTCCCTCGTGCCGCCTACTACACATTCCAGTAGTTTTAAATGACTTCCACAGCCGTGAAACAACACTGTAAGTGATGTCGAACTTCCTGGCAACATCTGTTATTTTTCGGCATTCTTCGATCTTTCCAATAATTCGGTCACGCATAAAATCATCTAAGTGATGTCTTGAAGACATGCCAAAAATTTCAAGTTCGTTTATTAAATCTTTCTTGTAAAACTTTGTCTTGAAACAACAACTGTCCACACGCGTCAAAACCTTTAAAGCTCTTATGAACGCTATCACGTGATGAGCAGACGTGGAAAAAAATTTGCATACGTATACTTCTCCTTACTATATCCCGCACTTATTCTAATTTTTCACATTTTCCTTCCTTTCATTTTGCTATGGATGATAGTGTTATCCATCCTTAGCTATTATCCAGCACTGTATTTACATAATATTATGGAAATAATTTAATAATAATTTGGTTTTATTATTAAGTTAATGCAATGTAATTGAAATAAAGGAAAATAAAATGTTAAAGTTTAATAAAATATCTTTTTTAGAAAACACTTTTCATTTAATGGCAAAAAATGATAATAAAAAATTTTTAATTCTAAAAGTCATTTGTATCGTAAATTTATTGAGCCAGTTTATATCTTAACTAGTTTATTTTATATCTTGAAAAGATTTTTTAACTCAATTTGTTGGAAGAAATCCATGGATGTTGTGGCGAACTCGGTAATTTTAGAAGAATTCCGAGGAAACCAGATTCAATAAATTCAAAACAAAAATACAATAAAACTTAATATTTTATTTTAGTTACTAACAAGAGAAATTTACATTTGCAATCAAAACATTCTTGATTAAATAATTGAGATTCTAACATTATTATTTGTTTTATGACAATTACACATTAATATATCACAACTGAGTGTGACCAGTTTGACGAGGAACGAGAGATCAGACTCACCCCTTTTAGAAGTAGCAGTGTGGTATCCCCAACGGTCAATGGCATTACCGGCTCAGGATCTCGCTTGGCTTGCTCATCGCTCATGAGCTTTCCCTCTTGTCTCTGCTATCTCTCCTCAGACTTTATCGTCTCTTTTCTGTTCATCTATTTGTCGGACATCTGCCGCTCTATTCTGGAAAGTCGAGGCAGGGCTCCTTCTGGACATGGCGGTTATATTTCGTTTACAGTTAACATCTTTTTAGCTTTTTATGCTCAATGAGGACCCAGTCTTCAATTGTAGACTCCTTTTCTATGTCGGGCTTCTCTGGGGCCTCTGTATCTTCTCTGTGTATGGATGCAGTTTTTAACTCTTCATAATTTTCGTCTTAGCTCCTCCTCTTTACACCATTGGTTTTCCTAAGTTCTGTAGTTCCTCCTATACTGCTATAGGATAGGTCAGAAATCTCTCCCCCTCATTCCCGACTGGTCAGATTTACAAATAATACATATAATTAAAACAATATACTTTGCTTGCAATTTCCTCCAGATCACTCATCCCTTCCGAAAGGAAAAATGTATTCTTTTATTGCACTTGTCTCCTTATGCCAATTTTTATTACATCCTTTCCTTAATATTATTCCCGCTTAGTTTGAAAGGAAAAGAGGAAACTCTTAAATTTAAAGTGTAATAAAAATATACACACCTATTTTCTCAGGGTTTGGTTATGTCGTATTACACTACGTGACATAGGATATAATTCTATACTACTTAATTTGTGATCTAATTTTTAAAACTATATTTTTTTTAATGGCCTCTTGACATCATGTTCATAAAACTAAACCACTTCCTATGGTACTTAGAAAGCAACATAATGTTTACGCAACGTTATGTTTAGGTACAATATATTGTTGTTTATACTCCTTCAAAATGCAAATCATTCTGAAGTTAAAATTCTTAAAAGATATCAAACCATTTCAGAGGCAATTTCAGAGAAACCTCTAAATTTTAGTGCAAAAACACAAAGCATATAATGGGCAATACAATAAAATTGGTGAAAATGTAAAAATGAGCAGAAATTATACACTGATTTAACTACCAAGAACTTAATCAATTCCAAAAATAGCTTGTTGCGAAATTTTCAGTCTTTTGAAAAACTTGTGTGATAAAAAACAGGAGATATTCTTCCTTAAAGATTTTAAATAAATAGGCAGAATTAGGGTCTGTTAAATTTTTATATAGGATGAAGTGAAAGCTCACAAGTGTATTTTGTCAGATTTCAGTCAATTTAAAATTTCATAATTATAATTATGTGTTATGAATTATTTTATCAAAAAATGTTGTTTATAACAAGTAAAAAGTTAATTAAATTTTTAAATATTCGCATTAAATTAAAAGTGACTTGAAATAGACAATTGAACTAAAAGGTTAATTATTTTCTTAACATAAAACGGGGAAAAATTTATCTAACATTTACATGTATGTATGTTAAATATTATTTAAAAAATTTAATATTTCAGAATTTATTTCAAAAGATTTATTAAAAATTCATTACTATAAGCATTTAATAGTTTAAAATTTATATAAATTTACATTAACTTTTAATTATGAGCTCTCTTTTGATTAAACTCAATAATTACATCAAGAAGTTCTATTGCTATTCTATTGCTTTTAGAAACGAAAAAACTTTATTATTTCTTATAATTTTGAAAATTACAATAAATATGTTTGGAACCTAAAATTTCGTAATATTTTATTAGAATAATTTATGATAAATATTGCAGATTTTTTGAGCGATTGTTTCATATTCATGAGACGTTGATAAATTTTGTTACAAAACCATGAATGGTTCATAAAATATTTTAGCAATACTGCGATAAATGTTTATCTTTCTCACAATTGAAATAATTTTGCTTTGGATAAAATATTTTACACACAATACTTATATAGTAAAGTTTAAAATTTTCGTTTTTACTTTTTATCTGGGATTTCCGTCATTTACTTAGTTAAATTTTTTGATATTGAATATAGAAACCAATTTCGATTTAAATTTTTGGTAAGAATATCAAATATGGATTTCCCAGTTATAATCAGACCTCAATATATGTATGCTTTAGAAATAATTTGGAATAAACACAAACAAAATGAAATTCGATTTCTTCCACAAAAATATATTTTGCATTTAGTTGAAAAATTTCCTGTCAAATACTTTAAAGCTATTTTCTATAATGTGATGAAATGCACATCAACATTTATCTCCCTCATAAGCCTTTCAAACCAGAAATTCTGTTTTCAAATGAAATCTGACTTATTTTTATAATTTACATACATGAATTTTAAAAATAAGAACAATATAAAATATCTTTTAAGTATTCTATTTAAAATAATTGTAACGTTAGCAGTTTTAACAGAAAAGTGTAAAACATGATTTTATTGACTGCTACGATAGGATGTGTTTGAAGAAAACCATCAATAAACAAACTATTGGGTTGTTCGGAAAGTCATTTCGTTTTTCCCACCTGGATTAGCTTTTTGCTAGTAAAAACCAACCACTTTATGAGTGTGAAATCGTGCTACTACCAGAAAGACGGTAAAAGCTATTGGACTAGAATGGACAATATCAATGCCATACGATATTTATTCGTTATTCGTTTTTCATTTTCATGAAAAATGAAATTACTTTCCAAACAACTCATTAATTAACATCAAATTAGACTAGACAAAATCTATTTTTATCGTGATTCATTTATATAAGTATTAATTCCTAACCGCTACATTTATCTCATTATTCACGAGATTAGAATTTTTCAGTTATATTATATTGTAAATATTGTGTGTGTGTTTCTATACAATCTTTGAACAATAAATCAATGATAGTTTCTATTTTTATATACATATTAACAAATTGAAATTTACTCTTATTTGGGAATCAGGTATTTTTAGCAAAGGAGAATATTTAAACTATGAATTTGAAAAGTTCGGACTTCTTTGAAGTAAGTTCTGAAATGTCTAAAATAATTTTTTTGGTGCTATAATCATTATTGCTTTTATTTAATGCTTATATATTATTGATTAATAACTCTAAGTGCTTATTGTGGAAATGTGTATTTTGATAAGTTTTCTTTATATTTTCATTTAAACATAAATGTAGGTCCTTAAAACGACAGCAAAGTTTGAATACTCTCGCTGATAATTTTATACAAAAGAAAAGTTAAAATTATATAAATAAATGTAGTTTAATTAGAAGTTTGAATATTTTTAGAAAAATAATAAAAATAATAAAAAATAATAAAATTGTAAAAAGTAAAAATATAAAAATTAATTTCTAAATGCGAAAATGTACTAAATTATCAGTGAAAAGCCAGCATTTTTCTTTAATGTGCTTGCTTAAATTGTATTTGAATCCTACAGTCCAAATTTGTCTTTCCTAAGACAAGAAATAAGTTAATCTCAAATGATCCAAAAACAAAGAAACAGCTTCCGGCAATATTCTTCTGAGAAACTTCTTTTTCCAGAAGGTTAAAATTACCTTACGTTTAGTAATGGATAAAAAAATAAAGCTTATTTTCTAAAAATCAGTACATACAAACTTCAAAAATGTTACTTTTGTTTTCGTAAAGTCATCTAATTTGTTATTAAAAACTTTTGTGAAATATAAAATTAATCGAACGTAATGATGCTTACATTTGTTTGAAATTTATAAACGTTAAAGAAATATAAAATTTTTGTCATTTGTTAAAAACTTTCGTTTGAATTTCTGTAGAAAACTTTTCTTTAAATGGTTAATATTTTGAAATCAAACAAATAAAATAAAGTTTAATATTTTTAAAATAGGAACTTGTTTTTTCAAAACATAGTTGAAATGAAGGCATCTCGTTAATTTCTCAGTTTATACTTTTCCATTGATTTGTTCCAATCTTATTTTTTAAATACTAAAATGTATTTATTACTGTATATGTTACGAAAAATTGTTCATTTTGTAATAAAAAATGATATTTTCAGAAATGTTATTTCATAACATAAATATAATCTTAATAATTATTGAATGAAACCGATTTAAGGTTTTGAGTAAATCCTTATTACTTATAAGTTTTTAATACAATAAAGGATGATTCAATTCTAAACAATATTTTATTAACTTAAAATTTCATAGTAAAATTATTCTGTGTTCTTACTCACTAATGCATATTTTAAATTATTAAAATCATTTAATGAAATTTATATTTTAAATAAAAAATTAATAAAATTACATTGAGATAATGTGATTGATAAATACATTTTTGATTAGATGTTGATAATAAATACTTATTTATTTAAAAATTATTTGTTATTTTTATTATTGAATAATTGAGTAATATCAAGAAAACCAAAAAATTTATAATGATTTCTTTTACAGCCAAAATTATGTTACATTAAAAGTCAATAGATTTGTTATAATTCACTCTTAATTAATGGCATATAAAATAACATTGATTGTCTTATATTAGAAACATAGGTTTTCTTAAAAATACTATTCATCTGAAAAAGGAAAATTACACCAAACATTTCCCATGAAGATCAAAAATGCAAAATGTTTTGCATAATTTTTTTGCTGTTCTTCGAATCTTCTTTGAGATATACCACTATGTTAAACTTTATTTTCATGGTCAAAAAAAGTTATTTGGAATTTAAAAAACGCAACTATAACTTAAAAATCTTATACATCTTTCTCAATTGATTATTTTATTACTATGCAAACAACTCAAACCAGACATACGAGGGATGAACTCCGATGTGCTATGACAAGAAAACTGTAAAGTATCGAAATATTGGTACTATTGATAAGTACCATCTAAGATTGACTTCAATAGGTATTATATTATATGTGTAGCAGTAGCCAGCCATTGAGAAAACGTCTTCAATTTGACTGTTGCAATTAAAGTTAATTTTCTGAAAAATCATTTTATTTTGTATTTATATATTGTTACAATAATATTTCTCTCTAAAAAGTTGTGTTGAGGATATAATTTTAAGAAGTATTTAGCTCGTAAAAGCGGAACTTTTAAAATTATTTTATGTCTTGACTATAATTTTGAAAAATATCAGAGGAATTTATTTACTGAAATCCTGTTTAAAATCGTTTAGTATACTTTAACTGAAACGAAAGATTTGTCACCTTTAAAATCATTGCTCTTATTCTGATTAGAATTTATTTAGGTTTATAGAAAATTTATATCATTTTTAAATATGTTACACTCACACAAATAGTCATGCTTTAATTTTGCAATTATTTATTATTCTATAGAATGTAATGTTTCCTTAATGGCTAAACCAATAACTATTTTTAGTGTGAATGAAATAGTTAAATAATCATGTTTTCTTAAAAAATCACACCTTTCAAAAAATCGTATGAATAAATTACATCATTAAAGTTGCATGCTTCATAAGTTTTACGAAGTATGAGACATTATAGAATTAAATTACAGATTTTTTAAATATTTTAAATTTACCTTAAGAGTACAAAAAATGAAGATTTTATTTGATAGTAAGTTTCATTAAACACTTTTTATAGACAGCATTTTTCAGATTAAATATTTAGAAATGCATAATAGCATAATTAAAAAACCAACAAAATATGATATAATTTAAACAAAAAAATTTTAAATTTTGAGTAAAATGAAAATAAAATTTTCAAATGAAAGTAAATTTTTCTACGGCTTCTGAACCCTATCTTCAGAAAAATTTAAAAAAATTTTGGAAAATTTCATTGATAATAAAAACTGATTTCTGAATTTGAAGTTTAGCATTTACAATATTTTCTGGAAGTGTAATTAATCTTTTTACTAAGTAAGAAGACCTGCTTAAAAATTAAACAGAATTTTTCTTAATTATAATGTGCAATGTAAATTGACTATTTGCTTGTATCTACACTACTGGCCATTAAAATTGCTACACCAAGAAGGAATGCAAATAACAGAACGATATTTATTGGACACATACATTATAGTGGAAAGCACAAGTGATTAGATTTACAGGAAATTAGGATGTATAGATCTTGAGAAATCAGTACCCAGAGCAGCCACCTCTGGCTGCAATAACAACATTTATCCGCCTAGGCATGGATTCAAACAGAGATTATATGGCATATACGGGATCTCAGTCCATGCAGCTTCAACACTATGCCTCAGTTCATCGACAGTAGTGGATGGTGAGTGATGGCGTGCCAATCACTCGGCAACCATTGATCACACCTTCTCAATTGGTGAGAGATCAGGAGAACGTGCTGGCCAGGGTAACAGTCGAACCTGTTCTGTATCAAGGAAGTTCAGAACAGTACTGGCAACATGTTGTCGTGCATTATCCTGTTGAAACAAAGCATTAGAGAGGCCTTGAAGATAGGGCAGAGCCACGGGCCTTAACACATGGGAAATGTAACGGTTGCGTTCAAAGTGCCGGTAATGCGAACAAGAGGTGATTGAGACGTGTATTCAATGGCACCCCATACCATCACTCCAGCAGATGGTTCAGTATGGCGATGTCCAATGCAAGCTGGCAATGCGCGTTCTCCACGATGCCTCCAAACACAGATGTGGCCATCATGGTCCTGTATATAGAACCGAGATTCATCTGTAAAGATGACGTGATGCCATTCCCGCGTCCAGGTTCGTCGCTGATCACACCATTGAAGGCGCTCCTGTCTGTGACGCAGCGTCAATGGTAGCCAAAGCCATTGTCGCCGTGCAGACAATCCATGCTGCTGCAAACGTCATCGAACTGTTCGAGCAGAAACTTGTTGCCTTGCAAATGACTCTTCTCGACTCAGGGTTCGTGACGTGGCTGTACGATTCCTTGTGACCATGAGGATAGGATGTCTGTCTTCTCTGCTGTTAGTGATGAGGGGTCGCTGAGATCCTGCATGACGTTCCATATAATTGTCCTGAACCCATCGATTCCATATTCTGCTAACAGTCATGGGGTCTCGACCGACGCGAGCAGCAATATTGCGGTACGATAAACCGCAATCCTGGTAGGCTATAATCCTTCCTCGATCAAAGTTAGACACGTGCTGATAGGCATTTCTTCTTCTTACACGAGGCATTACAACAACTTTCTTTGCCGAAAACTACATTGAAACGGAAATTGAGTATGAGAAAACTGCTGTCAAATCTCTGGTTTTAGAAACATTGTAGATGCCGCTACTGTCGCCTGCTTTGTATGAATGCGCTGAAAATCTAATCATTTGCATATCACAGCAAGCTCTACCTGTCATGCAAATTTCACGTGTGTGGTGTGCCGCTTTCCTGGTGTAGCAATTTTAATGGCCAGTAGTGTACATATATGCTATTGCATTCTATTAGGAAACCAATATGAACAAATTACATATGTTTGTCTTTCATTCCTAATTTGCTGCAATAAATATCTATATTTTTATGCATAACATATTTATATGTTATGCTAAGAAGTAAAAACTATATTAATCAAAATAAAATAAAATGCTACATTAATTAATGTAATCACATATTATATTATTCAATGTAAAAACTAGTATTCGCAAGCATGGAATAAAAAAAGTATTATGTAAGCATTTTGGGCTATTGATGAAGAAAACACTCTTGTAATTAAATTTATTCTAAATTTATTCTGTTTGTACTATGCCAAATACTGATAAAAAAAAAAACCACACCAATCTATTGCATTCTTTTAAACTTTTCTACATTAAGTATGCATAAAAATTTCGCATTGAAAGAAATACTTTCAATAAAATCAGTTATTTAAGCATTAAATATATTATTTAAGGAGTATTTCTTTTTAGAAAAAATTATTTTGAACTACCCTTTGGCAATAATGATAATAGTCTAGTAATAATTTTTTTCTATAGAAAGTAAATAAATGTGGTCTGAAAAGAGAACAATTTTATTTGGATCAATGTAAAAGGAAAAAAAAATTCATATGTGTTGACAGTTGCTATTTCTCATCTGCTTTGCCTGTAAGCAATTTGAGTTTTTTCAAACATAAAAATTTCGAGTTGTTTCCCTTTTTTTTTAAAAAAAAAACGTTTTCTTTTTGTTACTCATTAAGGTGTTATAAAATCGATGGTAAAAAAAGTTAAAACCGTAAAAAAAATTTTGCTCATTTCAAAATGATGCTTTTCTCGTCAAACAATTTGTTTTCGTGTTAAATAAATTTCTAATTTTTATATTTTATTCCATATTGGTTTCCATTTCACAGCTTTTATTTTTTATCTCATATCGAAACAATTTTCGAGTTTCTTGTATTTCTTTATAAAATAAATCGAAGAAATTAATAAATAAATGCGACTACAAAACAAATAGTATAATGTTTGTAACACATTTATAATCAAAATGCCTTATTATTCCGAATACCTATTTTTAAATAAGGGGTTCCATGCATATATATAATGATATTTAATTTTAAATTTATCATCAAACAGATTTTTTTATAAAATAAGTTGTTTATTTTCTGATAAAATATGTGTACATAAAATAATTTATTTTATGCGGATAATCATCATATCTATAATTGCTTTTTTGTATTTTTGAAATAATTAATGTTTAATGTGGAAAAAATTTGAAAAAAAATTAACTTTATAAACATGCATTTTGAAATTTATTTTTCTTTTGATTGGAATGTGATATCGCGCGAATTCAATAAAATGTATAATATTCTATACTTTTTTCTTCAAACATCAGGTGTTTTTCATAATTGCAACATAACAAATGGGATACTAAGAATAAGGTATATTGCAAAAGTACATTTCAGTTAGTATCTGAGATTTGTGTTTTATGAATTATGTATCTTTGAATAATTTTGCTCTAATAATTCAATTATATTTAATGATTTATCCAAAATCATGAATCATATTTAAAAATTAATTTTACTTAATTATCAATTAAGATGTATAATGTGTAATAGTACTAATTACAAAAATAATGATTCAATGATTATTAATGTGCAATAAATTGATTACATTATGCATTTAGAAATTAATATGATTATTTTTGTTTATGAGACAGATACTTAAGGTACTTGTTAAAAACTTATAATGAAACTGAAATAGTACTGTTAAATGATATTGTTGTCTTTTTAATTATTTATCTCAATTTATTTATGTCGATTACGTTTTAAAAATTTAGTATAATTTCTTTATTGATATTTGTAGATTTTAATTAAATGTTAAGTATGAATGAATAAATTGAATTATTTTCATGATGAATCATTAAGCTGAAGAATAATTTTATAAGAACTTATGTCTGATTTTTTGATAATGTTACTCTTTCTAAAAATTGAATGAAATAATATAAAATGTAGTAAAATTTCTAATAATGGAATTTTTTCCAATCTCGAAAAAGTAGCTGAGAGTTACTTCTATACCCTAAAGAAAATAAGAAAAGCTACTAAGCCATAAAAGAAAGCTTCACAAAAAATTGTCTTTAAAAAGAACCGATGTGATCTCAAAGGATTTTGTTGACGTTTACGATACCCAATAGAGTATAAATCTTGTCTTTTTTTATGTTCATCGCTGCGAAAACTCAACTCGTGTCTGTGGTTGATGGCTGTATTCTGTATTATTTTCTTTTCTCTCTCTCTCACACATACACACGCACACATATATATGTATACTATATTTTGCATTTTTTTATTTTTCACATTAAGTCTATGAACACTAATGCAGTATTCTGTATTTTATTATAATAAGAAATTTAAAAAAACCAATTATTCGTAGAGAAATTTGCCTAATTACTTAAAAATAATGTTAATATTTTAGTAGAAACACTAATTCGACAATGAATCTGATACAATAATGCTTATGTCACCATATAATCAAAAACAAATGATTCATTGCTATGTTTGATAAGCAATAAATATTTTGTTTTTCATTATATGGTGCATTATTAAAGTTATCGTTTCGGTTGAAAGGTTCCAGTATTAATCTTGTTAAAATATATAGAAGTAAATTATTTTTTTTAGTTATGAGAATCTGATGTGTTTTTATTCTACTTTTCATAAATTGGAGAACTTCATTGTTTGTAAATGTTCGAACTATGATGATATATAGTAGATCTTCGAGGTTTTCATTTTTACACAATTAAGCATC
Source organism: Latrodectus hesperus (assembly GCA_037975125.1). NCBI lineage: Eukaryota > Metazoa > Arthropoda > Arachnida > Araneae > Theridiidae > Latrodectus > Latrodectus hesperus. The sequence continues at coordinate 12,165,846 of JAJQOW010000014.1, read as the reverse complement.
CTGGTCATATTAATACAATTATTTGGGAATAAAGCTTGACAGAGTTTTACATTCATATATAAATTTAGGTCAACCCTGTGATTTGTTTAACATACTTGTTTTTTTAATTAGTAAATGTTAATCCTTTTGGCTTATTTTCTAAATTGGTCCTGAAATAATTTCTTAGGGAAATGTAACTTGCCGAAAGTCCAGGATTGTATTTAAACTCATTTTTATAACATCCGATATTATTCCCAAGTATTTATTGAAAGGACTAAACAGAGTCCTTTTATGGAAGTGATATGGCAATCGGAGGATAAAATTGCTTTACATAGAGTATATGAAATTCTATGAAAATGAATATTTAAAATATTTAAGTTCGTTTTACTGTTTGGTTAAAAATTAATTCATCTTCCTCACGTATCTCCCTGGAAAGAAAACATAAAATTGTTATAAGAATACATAAGTAGACTCAATTGAGATTCCATTTTTTTGCAACTACATATTAAATATTAGGAATATTATCATATTGCAACATGTGTGTAAATTTAACATCATCAGGTAGGGATTCTTAAATATCAACATTAGAAAATCTAATATTTTATCCTATGAGTGTTTTAAATAATAATGCATATAGCAGTACGAAAGACAGAGACAGAATTAGAAAGCTAATGACAGTCTGTATAAATAAAAAATTATATTAGTCAAAGTAGTTTTCAAGCTGAATTAAAAATGTGACTGAATGTTGATAGGAAAATTTTGAAAGAGATGGGATCATACATTAACAGTAAATAGTCAACATGTGTGTTAGTAAGAAGAAGTTTATTTATCTTGCTTATTTGTTTATATAATGATTTTATTTTTTTTAATAAAATTAAACAAAATATAATATCAAACGATTAAAATAAAAAGATATTTTTTAGTCTTCCTTTATAACTTGATGAATCTGACTGAAACTTTTGGTATGTGTTTTAAATATTTAGGAAAAATCGTAAGATAAATTTGAAAGTTTGCAGTTTAATAGCTTAGAAGATTTTTAAAATAATGAACATTGAAATATAACCTTATGAGAAGCAACTATTACTCGCTTTCCACTGAAATTCGTAAGATTTTTCTCTTATATTGCAAACATCCTGAATAAAACTTTAGAAATTATCGATCAAATTTGTTTCAGAGGAGAATTCAATTGAATTAGATTAATACTTTTCAGTGAAACCGGTGGTGTTTTTTCGTAATGTGCAAGTAAAAAAGGCAATACTTTTGTAGGTAATATAATTTTAGCCAAAATAAGATTGAGAAATTGTATTATTGTGTCAGTTGTTATTTATTTAGGATTTACTATTTAATTAATCATTGTAGAAAGACAGCAACATTTTGCTTCAAGTTGTCATTTAATGTTACAAACTCGGATCCATTTTGCTTCAAGTTACCATTTAACGTTACAAACTCGGATACATCAATGTGCAGTATATTCAAGAGTTCATGAAAAGTTGAGATTTTGTAAAGATGTAACTTAATTATTTCGGGGAATGAGTATTCTTTCACAAAGTCACATTTGCAAATCCAGTATGATGGGCTTAAAAATTGGACAACCCATGATCTTCTTGGGAATTTGTATCTATATTTCTTGTAATGAGGTAAGGTTGTGTATAAATAAATGAATCCCATTATAATTAATGCTAAATAAAAAACTTATATCATAATTAATGGTAAACAAAGAAATAAACGCTATTATAATTGGTGAGTGAGCCAAATACCAACATTTATTTACCTGTAGATTTTAGAATGTCTTTTTTATTTTTTCCTTTTCAACATCTTCAGTTTCCTGTATGTTATGCATGATGACTATGAAAAGCTCAAAATAAATCTTTAAGATTTGTAAACCTCGAGTTACAATACTTCATTTTCTCGAATGATCATTGAATTTATTTTTTCATATATAGAAATTAAATGAAATTTTAGCATTTACGTTCCAGAGGTTATAAAATTTGACATTCTTTATTCAGAAGACCTAAGGTTATGAAAATGGTAATTTTATGTGAACATAATTTATTTCATGAACGAAAACTACTAACATTAGTTTATATTGATTAATAGTATCTTGTGAGTGTTTAAAATTTGATTTATTGAATATCTTTTTCTAAATATCATCTTCTTCCATAGACATTTTTTATTGTGTTCTCTTCTTCAATTTAATAATTTTTTTATGTTTAGTATTTGATAACTGCTTTGAATGCTGTTTTTAAGTGTATAAGTACGCTATGTTTTTATTCTGTATTTTTTTTTAGCAGAGATACAAGCTATCGTAATTGGACCAGATGGAGGATAATCCCGCTAATAGTTTATTTTCCTTTATTTACTATTTATTTCTTTTCTAGTTATGATGAGAAGTGGCTATTTTTCTAAGTATGCAATCACTGCAAAAAAACTTTCACTATATTACTGAGAGGTAACAGAATCACCCTTTAAAAATTATGATTCTTGATTTAAAATATTACTGTTTTTCTTATGGTCAAAATTATGTCAGTTACTCACGCGTAGGAATTAGATAAATTGTTTGCACCAAATTGTAGGACTTCAGTTTATTCAGATATACCGAGGTAACGAATATATATATTTTATTTCTTTACATAAATTAAAAGAAATGTAATACGGTTTAAATTTGAGTCATTAAAAATTCTTTAAATATACATAGATTGGGTATACTTTAACTCCAAATTAGCTTTAATTTTTAATGTATATTAATTAGTTTACATAGTTCTTTTTAAATCAACATTAAAAATTTTATAAAATATTATATTATTTTCATTAAAATTGTGAAAATTACATTCATTAAGGCATATATATAAAAAGTTTTAATTATGAAAAATAACATTATATAAAAAATAAAATATTGTGAATTTGCTTCATTGACCAAATAAATGAATGTATCATTTAATTAAACAACTAATTGTATTATAATATCATTTATGAAAATTTTGTAGCATTTTGGATGCAAATTGACTTGTTGCTTGATTCTCAATTAAATCTTGTGGATTTTGCACATTTTGCGTCATCTACTGACTTTATCTTCATGCTTACTTATGGTACGTGCTATTCTGTTAGTCCATAATTTTTTTTGGTAGAATTGTGGGTGGTGAGTGAATTTTATAAGGAAAATTCATATCTGCTTTTGACTTTTATTAGCATTTATAATGTATTTTTACTAACTAGATTATTCTTGTAGTTTACTAGGGCATTTGCTATATAAGGTCTATCTTAATGGCTATATAAGATGTACAAAAATAATTTTTTAGAAGAAATTTTATTCTTCTTCCATGAGAATTCACTCTAACCTATCAGTGATGTTTGTAAATGATTTTTAAATTAAAAAAAATCACAATTTGAAACAAAACTTCAAAGCTTTTTTTAAAAAAAATTGTTTCTCAATTTTTGGTTATTTTTCATGCATTTGGCCAGTGATTTGCCAACGTACCTTGCATTTTTAATTTTTGTATGTTTGTTCTTATTTTTATTGAATTTACAGAACTTTTAAATTTAAAAATAACTATAAAAACATATCATTAATCTCAAATGGAATAATTATAATTATTTTCAAAAAATCGTATTTGTCAATAACCATATCAATTTGAAAATTTTTCAGCAGAAAGTGTTTACTTCATTCAAATTACTATTTTCTACAGATATTTTTAGAACTATTAAAATCGCAAAAAATGAAATCAGTAAAAGTTTGAGTTGCAATATTAGTAAAACATATTTATTGAAATAGTGCGTTTTGCACATTTTGCCAAAAATTGGTTTATGCTTCAATTATTTTGAAAAAATATATATATAAATAATAAGTTTAAAATCTTACTTATGCTGCGTTTTAAAATCTTCTTTTGTTTTATTATATTAGATTTCTGTTTCTCATTTGATGTCTTTATCTGCTTAAAATCACTTGAGTAACATCTTGTTAATAAAATTTAGTATTGTATATTTTCCATAAGAATTTATAAATTTCTGTATTAACACGAAATGAAATATAAAGAATGTTACAAATGCATAGGAATTTTGTCAAAACTAATGAATCAATCTAAGGATGCTCAAACTATGACAAGAAACGTTAAATTAATAAAAAAAATTGGTTAAAAGCCACTCACTAATTTAAAGATTATGATTAATGATTTATTGTTCTAAATAATAATTGTGAAATATATGAAAAATGATTGGAATATCTATATAGTAGAAACAATTTTTATTTTTATAATTTTTTTGAATATTTAATGATTGATAAATACTTCTTCAAGGAGTAAGATTTTAAAATTTTACTTTATCTTGCACAATTATTATGAAATTTACTTTGGATTTAGTTTTCTATATCTCTTTGAAAATCAAGCCATCACATGGGTTGTTAAATTTAAAGAAAATGTTGAAGCAATAACCAAGCAAATAGTTTTGCTGTGATCTTTAACTCAAAGGTTTAATTTCCATTTCAGATACAAATAATTTAGGTGTATCTAAATGCAATTTAAAACACTGACAGAGATTTTTCTTTTGTAGAAAACTAAATATAAGAAAAAATTAATTTAACTTCATTTACTTTCCCTTTCAACTTTCAATGTGTGTTTAAAAATTATATATTTTTTTCTAACAAGTTACTTTAAATTTTTGTACCTTTTTTCTAAGATAACTTAATTTAACACTCATTTTATTGTTCTTTTTTGTTATATCATTACACATAAGCAATAAATTGTTTCACAATACTGATAATTTCTTTCTTAATCAAGAGTTACTTAAGTAATTTGAGAGTAACAATAAATAATTATAAACACATAAATATGACTTTTAATTAAAATTAAAAAAGGAGTTTAATTAAATTTCAATGAAAATTAATAAAGGAGATAATTATATTTATATTTATATTTAAAAAATAAACTACTTGTAAAAAATTCTGTTGAAAAGACAAAACTGTGATTTATTTATGGGCATTTGTTTTGTCATTTATGCATATCATATAAAATTAATTTCTTGGCAAATTCCTTGACGCTTTTATTTACCATCTGGGGAATTTTTTGGTCATTCAGAAATAAAGGTAAAAAGTAATAAATAAGAACAACTCTATGAAGTTTAGATCCGGATGAAGAAAGATGGGATTAATAAAAGAATTCTGAGATTTCCGTTCTTCCGAAAAGCCAACTCCTAAAAGAGCACTCGGTAAAGGAAGTGAAAAGTTGCGAGAGAAAAAAAAAGTTGCCATAAAGGAAGTGAGTTTGAAATACTGTTGTTATTTACAATAGAAACTGCTCTTTCTAAATTATTGCTGCACTTTTTTTCTGTATTTTCTTTGTATTCAGCTTTTCACTTTCTCTATTATGTGCTTCCCTGAAAAGCTCAAGAATGTTGTTGGAAAAAATAAATGGAATGTTTTTAGTTTTAAATTCCTAAATGTATGGGTTTAGAGTTATTTCTTATTTATTGTTAAGTAAACTCAAATGTTTATAAAATCAAATTAGAAATTATTAAAAGCTATTTTAAAATATTAAAACACATGTAAAGTAGCTTTAAGATTGTATAGCTTGTACAAGTAAAATAAGTTCTTTTTTAATTACTGAAATATTTTTGTTCAACAAGATTGCACTTAATAATGCATATTTTGTATGTTGAAGCTCAATAATATTAAGTTTAATGAAAAAATTTGGCATGTGCAACAATGTGCTGTTAGAAGATGAAAGATTAAAATCAAGATCTTAATATATAAATGACTATAAATAAATAAATTTTAGCATCTCTGGAATTTTAAGTAATTCATATTAAAAAATTTAATAGATTATGCATTTTATTGTATTTTTAAACATTAGTTTGTGTATAGCAAATGTAATTACATTTATTTCAATAATGAGAAAATAGTATAAATGAATAAAATACATTTTCCTTTTTTTCAGGTATTTAGAGAATTTCTTTATTATAATAGTCAAGGGATGGAAACAAATATGTTTTTATTATATGCCAAATTGATTTAAAACAGTTTAAAATTTCATAAAACTAAATGAAGAATATTATTTTTATCAATTTAATGTCTAGAACAATAATAAAAATAATCTTTTTTAATTTATTAAATAATTCGTTATTAAAACAAAGAAGCTTATTTTTAAAAAGAAATTTTATTGATTTATAATTGTATACTTTAAATTTTAATATGTTAAGATAAAAAGCTTAGTAATATAAATTAAAGTAATATAAATTTGTAAAATAAAATAAAAAATAGTAATAAAAAATAACATAAAAATAAAAGCTCTTTTTTCTCCATAAAATCATACCGCTTTCATGTAAGTTATGACAATAAATTACAATATTTGTTTATTTAATAATGCTGAAATATCTTTCAAAATATATATTTTAAACAGTATATTCAAAATTTATTTCATTAGCCTTTTCTATTACATACAATTAGAAATAAATGTAAATTAAATTAAACACTATAAGAAATTCTTTGTGACAAATTAATGGAATTTAAATTAAATAAATTTTACTTATAGTAAGTTTATGTACTATTTCAATATATAAAACTTTATGAATTAATTTATTTTTTGTTAAAAAGTACAGCAATTAACTGCAAATAATGCAAAATCCATTACATTAATTATACTATCATATTATGAATATAACATAACATAAATAATTAGGAGACGCATTTTTTGAAGCTTTTGCATATTAGCTACAATTTTTTGGAAACATTAAAATATTCGTCAGCCTCCTAAAAAGGAAATATTTATGAAATGAAGAAAAAGAAATTGTATAATATTGATTTTTTTCTTTATTTTTATTGACTAATGAGAATATTATCTTCAAAAATTTAGTTTAGATAAAAATATAAGTTATAACTTTTACGTATAATATTTTCTTAGTTACAAGTATAAAATAAGTAGAGAATATTATAAAAATACAATGTTTTAATTGTTGTAACGTTGATCTATTTGACATAATAATGAAAATTCTGAACTTGTGTAGGTAGAATAACAGGAAAAGGAATTTTCTACTATCATGCAAATTAAAATGCTTATATCTATTCTATATATGCCATTATGAATTAATTATCATTCATAATTATCATAATTAATCATTATGAAGTATTTAAAAATGTTTTGAAATTAAGTCGAGTTTCTTATGATGTTACGTGTGGAAGCAACTTTGGATAAAAGGACTCCTGACTAAATAAATGCCTCTGCATATACTTAAGGAAAAATTAAATAAAATAAAAAATAGTAAAAAATAAAATAAAATATGTCTCAATTTGATGAAAATTATAATGGGTATCACTGCTTCTTGCAGTTATGCCATGAGAATTTGGGATAGCTTTATCAAATTCATAACTGTGGCATTTGTTGTTATCATCAGTTTTCTACAAAATCAATATTATCGCCCCATGTCATGGAACTGTAATTGTATTACAGTGATTTGAGGAATTATATATAAACAGGATTATCTAAAAAGTTAATAATCAATTTGAATATACTGTAAATAATTTCCTAAATATTCTATGGTCATAGCCTTTCCTAAATATTCTATGGTTCATAGCCTTTTGGTTTTATTTTATACGGTTCTATTCTAGATGTAGAATAATGGATTAACAGATATTTACAAATTACTTTACTGGATTAGTTTACTGGATTAATTTTTTAGAATATCTTGTTATGCCTAGAATAAACAAATAAAGGCTTAGTAGCAAGAGTTGCTATTCGATAGAATCGATAGAAGCAAGATGATTGTCCATCTACATTGTACATCAGCTTTGCATAACAGTCAGAAAGTGAAATTATTAGTACGTCAAGTATTCACTCCAACATAATGTTAGAAGTTTGGATCATCACAGACTGACAGCACTACAAATTTTTTTCGGCTTCTTTGACAATAATAGAGACAAATGGATATAGAGGTGGTAAGATGTCGTGTTTTTCGACGAGTCCCGATTTTGTTCGATAGCACCATTCTCGAAGTCTTAAACATGTCTGATGTTTCTAAGAACAACACGCGTCACCTATTTCCATTAGATATTGTCATAGGAATCTGAATTTGGTTTGAAAATAAATATAATATTCTGTTACTCGACACGCATTTCTCTAGCTTGAATCGAAGATAATTTGAATGCACTATGTATGTTTCTAACATCATAAGGCTATTGGGTGTGATGTATTTTCGAGTTCTATAGAACTTATCTTTGAACACAAAGTAGTATACAAGAACAGATATTACACATCACGCTAAAAGAAAATCAATTATCTGGGAATGAATGATTTCTTGACGTAACCCACTATAAAATCTAGTCTTGAGTTGCTGAGAAATGAACCCTCCGCTTGCACCTGTTGATGAACTTAGACTTTAAACTGCATGAAATGATTCTGGTTTCTGTCAGTCCAGCCTAGTTCCTTCCATGTCTAATCGGATAAGACCCGTTTTAGCTCCTAATGATAGTATAGTTTGTACTATTTATGCAACACTGTAAAACCTGAATATTGCTTATAAATTTGTAATCACTTTGTCACAAAGCAATACTATTTGCAAAATATAAATATCTGTTTTTATTTGCTTTCCTTCTTTGTGTTGCAAATTTAATAGTCAGGTTTGTAACATCAGAGAACTACTTGAAACTGGTTTGTGCATTGAAAAAATTCAATGTACTTATTTATTATATTTTATTAATTATAAGAAGTGAATTTCGAAATATTTTACTAGGAAATATCTTCAAATTATTTATATAACTTTCTAATGAGAAACTTAAAAATAATTGTTAAAAATTAAAAAAACGAAGCATTTAAAAATGTTTTCGTAATGGAAATAAATATTAAAATTAAAATTTCTTTAGTAAATTATTATATTATGTTTTTAGAACTTTACACAGAAAAAAAATTTTTTGCAATAAGAATTTTCAAAGATGTGAGAGCAAAATAATTTCAGCATAAGCAAACTTTTGAATTTCATAAAATATTATTTCAATATTTTTTAAAAATTTACAGTGTTGATTATTTTATAAATCATTTATGTACTCTTTATACTTATATGTCCATTTCTAATACATAACGCTTCTTTTAAAAACTTTATTGATATTTATTCAACTGAAAACTAAAATAGGTCTTAAGGTTTTAAGAATTAAAAGCAAATTTTATCTTTAAAATATAAATCATAGAAACTAATTAATTACGATATAATGCCTTTGTCAGCATGCATATTTTATGTTTTTTTTATTATAATGCAAAGTTATTGAATGAAGATGGAAAAGAAAATAACTATGTTCTGTATGATTAATGTTTTGCCTTCGATGTAAATAATATGCTAGAACTCATTATGTATAGTAAAATATAGTTAAAGGATCATTTTTGGCCGCTGAATTGCAAAGCATGATTCAAAACTTATTATTCTGCGATTTCCCTTCAGTAAATTTTCTTGAAGTAAATCATTTTTACAGTATTTCTTCTTGAAAAATTTTACTAAATTATTTATTTTGAAATTTGTATACAATATACTTGTTCATGTCAAAATATTAAGAAAAATGGTGCCTTTCTTTTATATTTTATGCAATGAATGCAAATGCAAATGGAGTGGAAGTTTTAATTAATTTGTGGTTCATAATTCCCCTTTTATTTTTTTTATTCTAGTAATTCTTCCATTAATTTTGTTTTAATAAATATATGTTTTCTTAAATTTTTCTCAACTTAAATTAAGAAGGCAATCAAATTGAATTTTTCAAGTTTAAAAAATATTCGCACTTTATACTTACAAAAACATCAGTATGCAATTATAACAATATTTAATTTTCAATGTTTTCATATTTAAAAATTTGCGTTTGTTTCAGTATTCCTGCAACCACTATGTGTATTGTATAGTGAATTATAGGAAATGCCAGTAGATGAAACAGAATTTATATAATAAAAGTGAAACATGATGAAACTAATTTATTTTCAGACATAATATGAGCTTTTAGTTTTTATATGTGCTCTATTTTTATACAAGGAAGGGATTGGCAAAATACAGAGTGTTTCTAAAAATCCACAAGAAATTTGAAGGATCATAGTTGCATCCAGACAAGACCTAAATTATGTGAAGAACATCACCGTCATCCAGTTTGAAAGGCAGAAAAGAGTAGAACCTTAATTTTCAATTGAGCATGCAACAAAGCTAAAAAAACAGCTCTAAAACAACTAAGCTTGTGATTTATAGCTTAGAAAAAATTTAAATGAATCACTCAAAGCCATGATTGTTGTTATGTAATTCATACTGTCAAACTGTTTTGAATATTCTTGGAATTTTTTCAATTACATGTGCGATAAAATGATACATATTTTCAGATATTCTACTGAGTACAAAAATGTTTTACGCCCTGAAAATTCCGCTGATTATAAAGTATAGTAGATTTTTGTGAGATCATCAAGCCGTAAATCTGTCATGCAAGCATCATTCTGTACATGGGACATTCAAGAATGCCGGATCAAGTAGGGAAGGGTTGCATGCGTTCCCAATGGAAAACATTAAATTATCATTTTATCATTCCATTAAAAATTTTAAACATTTAAGATTTTTTTTATTTACTTGAAATACATTATTATCTCAGAACACCATTTTTTGATGAAACTGTTCCGTAATAATAAGCTAAATGCCCATATACATTATATTTAATTTTAATATATGCGTATTATTTACATTTCAAATAATTAACATTACAAAAAGAAATTATAACTTTAAATTATAATCTAATAAGTAATTGCTTTTTATGAACTTTTATATTTTAGAGAAAGACTAAATGTATTTCATTTATCAAAAAAAAATATTTTTCTGTCATTTCATTTAAAATAAATGTTTCACTCCTCTATAACAATGAAGAAAAGGAGAGATTATAATCAAAACGGAAGGCACAAGAATGATTGGAGTATAAACAAGGATTATACTTATTCCCTAAATACAAGAAGAAACATGAATGTTGTTTGTTATATTCCTAAGCACAATGAAGAATACGAATGATTTATACTACATAAATAAGTATGGAAATAAACTAGAAAGCGAATTTATTACCTTGTTGTTCCAAATGTGTGAACAAGACAATAGCAATTGTATTTATTTAGTTGGTTCCTTTATTTTCAAATAATTCAACACTAAAATGATTATTCAACAGAAAGATACAGATATATCTAACAACTTAATTAAAAATATGTTTATCTTATTTTTGATAAAAGAGAAGTATTATAAAATTTATTTATACTTCCTCGAAAATTAATAGAACAATATATATACATATATATATATATATATATATATATATATATATATATATATATATATATATATATATATATATATATATATATATATATATATATATATATATATATATATATATATATATATATATATATATATATATATATATATATATATATATATATATATATATATATATACATATATATATATATATATTAGAAATTTTTTGTGTGAATAGTCTATATAAATATTAATTAAATGCTATTACATTAAAAATAAACATTATTTCTTATGAAGTGGTCTGGATAGTTAACTATTACTTTGTTTAAAAAAATACTTGATTAATTTCTTTCCTCAAATTATTTGAAAATGTGTTAATGTTACTTATCATAGACAAACAAGTTTCTAATTATGTAATTGATGTGCATACAGAAAGCAGTTTCTCAATCCTCTTAATCGTTACTAAAATCAAAACCCAGATATTAAAAAAAAAAAAGGTTTTCCTTGCCACAGTTAAATTTCTGTATTCCATGTCATACTATCTAAGGATACTCAGTATATTTCAGTGTGTGTTTTATTAAAATAGTGATATTATTATTAAAATAATGAACATATAATCTTTTTTCACTAACAGAGCAAAAATGCATTTTCACAAAGAATTATTAAAAGAGAACTGATATAAAAGTTGTAAAATCAGTACATTTAATATATATCTTTATAAATTAATGACACTTTGCGATTCTTTTCATTTCAATACTTTTTTCTGTAATCTAAAGATGAATTTAAGAGTCTACCAGAAAGATAAATGCATGTTTAAGACAATTATTTTGATATGAAATTTTGATAATATGCTAGTACAATTACCTATGCTTAAATTGCCATTTCTAATCCGATTAATTATTTCAGCAACACGATCATTGTTTATTTAAACTTGAAATGAATAGTGTAAGTAGTTTTCCCCACAAACGTAATGTAATTTATATTATGAAGTACTTCAAAAAATTAATAATTTTTGTTCTTATATGATGACAATATTTAAGTATTTACTTCTTAATATATGTTCTATTAATAATCTATTAATATATAGATTGTATGCCTTAATGCGTTTGTATAGTCTTAATATTATATATAGTCGTAATATTATATGTAGACTTAATACAATGAGTTTATAATTAAAGTGCTTTTATTCAGGCCCTTGCAAAGTCCGTTTTCTCAATAGGCGCCTGATGAAACTTATTAAACGCGTTATAGAGCAAAAGATAACGATTTCTTCATTAAAAAAGTGTACACCAGATAGAATTTAAAGCGAAAATAAGGACAAAAATCTATCAAAATGTCGTTAAAATGTATTTAGTTATAGAAGGTAATCCTTATATTCCATTGATATGAATTACTTGGTGAAAGTACATTATAATTTGCTTAGTGGTTGTGCAAATAAATCCTCAAACTAATTCAGATACTAGGCGTGTATAAGGTAGACTTAACCTTAGTTGAAAGCCAGCATAAAAAATCTTGTTGCTGAAATCATTTGAAAGTTTATTCGCGTGACCATTAAGCAAATTATAATTCTTTCTATTTAAAAAACTCTTTACGAAACTCCACAATTAGAAATCACATAGATGTAAGTATAATGAACAAATAGAGGTCCAGTATTTGAAAAAGCGGTAGATATTATACGATTGTTGTTAAAGTTAGCAATAAGTTTTTCTGTCTTGGCTCCTCATGCAGGAATCTCCTCTATTTTATATGGATCTACAAACATTATTGTGAAACATGCATGACGGCGGAGAAAAATTTTTAATGCACTGCAGATTCAAGATAGAATATTTTAAAAACTAACGGAGTTAAAATTTCAAACAAAAATAGCCTTGATAAAAAATCCTTTTGTTAAATATTTTTAGTAAATAACATTCACAAAGGGGGACAAAGTTACAACCGCTTTCTTAGAAATTGGTTTTATCAGTAACTTGATGTTTCTTCTGAAAATTAATGAATATTAGAGCACGTAGAATGTTTCCTGGCTTTGATTACATGTCTTCTTACTGGTTTGACTGTTAATTTATTTTATTCTAACAACCAAATATTGTTCTATTTTTAAATTATTTGCTAATGCATAACTATTATTAATGAAGAAAATGTATAATATGTATTGTATAAGAAGAAAGTATTTTTTACAAATCAATCACAAAACTAAAATATAGTTCCATTTTCGATTTTAGAATATCGATTTTCCAAAGACATCAATACCAACACATTTCACTATTTGAAAATTAATCATTTAACTTTATTTTGTTTTTTTCTTCTCTTAAGACTATTATTACACATTGGAAAGAATAGCACATAATTTCTTTTATTTAACAGCAGAATACCATTTTAATGTTCATGATATTATTTACTGTTAATTTAGAAAAAAGATATTATTTTTTTTATTTTTTAGCAATTAATTTCTTGATATTGAATGACAAATAATTTGGCAAAACTGAGGAATTGAGTGAGAATTCAAAACTGAAATTTTGATTAATGAACTTTGGATAAGAATTTTTATTATTGAAGAAAACTGACTAAAACATTTAAGTCAATAACATTCTAAGATTAGTAAAGGGGAAGTCATAAATTAATATATGTCAATAAAATTAACTGATTGCTAATATAAGTTATTTATCTAAAATTTCCTCAGATTTTGCTGTTCTATGCAGAGTATTATGATCTTAAAATATAAAAGAATTGCTAAGATAATTTCTAAGAATAAGTAAATGAGATACTTTATTTAATAATTTTTCATTAATAAGAATATATGCAAAGGGAAGGATTGATAGTAACATAAATTTATGTAATATTGAATGATTTCATTTGAAGGTTAAAATATATTTTTTAAAATTTTAAACTATTCAATTTTGAATATGACAAATTTAATGTAAATTAAAATACTATTTTACAAGATGTTAAAGAGATTTGTCGGTATAAACTGAAAAAATATTTATTTGATAAAAATTATAATTTATGTTTGTGTTCTAATATTTAACCATGTAATTACATATGAACAAAATTTTAACACGTAACACTTTATATAAAATTGAATATCGTTTATCTATGTTAGAAAATATTTTTGTCAAGCTATTGATTAGAATTTCCATAAGATTATTCATTTTTGTTCCATCTTTGACTTTTAACTTACCTGACCGCTGAATGATTAGCTCTCTGATTTTTGGCTACGTTGTTAGCCTGTTTAATTCTTCGTATGGGCGTAGTTGCTTATAGTGGTTTAAAATTCCCTTAGATAAACAGATCTGAGATAACCCAAAACATACCTTTCCGCAAATTATCAACATTCAAGGGTTTTTACATCAAAACACATTTAAAGGGATAAAAACACAAGACAGAGAAAAAGTAAGCAAAAGAGCCTACATAATAGCAAAAACAACTGAATTTCACCATCAAACTATTGACACCCCATGTCCCAAATTATCCCTAAACTCTATTCTTAATCACACTCTTCGGTCCAATGGGGCATACCTGAATAAAAACGATGGACTTATTCCCTGTTTTTAAGAGCATCCACAGATCAGCCTTATACAATTGATACTCTCATTTATTTTATTACAAACCATGAACCATTCTCCAGATACTATAATAGATTTCGAAAAAGTGATTCACCACAATGCTCTTGCGGTAAACAAGAAATACTGAAATGTTATTTATCAGAATGACCAATTGCAATCAAATATCATATTAGATATTCTACCAAACTACCATTTACCCAGCAGCTCAAATTTTACATTTGTCACAAACTATCAACACATTAAATTGTCTAAAATATCAAAATCCCAATGTTTATGGACTTAAAAGTTTGTCCTCTTTTGTACCTACCCAACTATCTTCAAGAAACGTCAACTGCCCACATTAAAAATGATAGAAAAACTCTCTTAATCGATCATAGTTAAATTTAATACAGCTTCGCCTGAAATAACGTTTAATGCAACCCGTTATTTTAAAAACAATTGTATGTCAGACAAATAGTGGAACGCTGCGGGCGAAAATATAAAAAATGGAATAATAAAGATGAAATCGGTGGTGAAAATATACTTTAATTCACCATTACTACTTAATGTTTCTGCAGTCATTTGAAATGGATAGACATAAGCTTGTTAACATTAGATACATTTCAATCGTGTCTTTCCTCCATCCACGGTATACTGTGCAAAAAAAGAAAAGAAAAGAAAAAAAATTGTCTCATGCTTTAAATTTTTTAGTACTTGTGAAATTATGTTTTTATTTAATTAATTTAATAAAATGACTTGATTCTAATTTATTCTATTATTTTTCTAATCAATATTTTAAATACATAATATCTTTAAATACATTATTATTTCAACAGGATGACAAATAAATAAATAAAAACTCATAATATTCAAAAATATAGTTTCAAATCAATTTATGACACGGAATGATTAATGTATTTTAAAATAAATGTAAATTATAATTCTTGATCCAAAAATATGCTAAAAAAGACGTTACATATAAATGTATGAATACTTAATAAGCAGAATTATGTAAAAAATTCATTTTTCGATTATTTTGAATACACCTTATAATGAAAATGAATACAGTTTCTGTACATAATTTGTGTTTGTAAATAGTATTTCTTCTTTTTATGTAGCATGTAAAACCTTAGTTAAATGATAAATAAAAAATATATGTAAATATTATTTTTTAATGTGTATTTTATAAAATTTATTTTAGGTTTTGCCATGTTAAAGGTTTTATATTCTTAAATTAATACACGAGATTTATTTATTTCAAAACTGTCATGCTGTATTGAATATATCTTTTAAATTTCTTTACAGTTGGTTTGAAATTTTAGTAAACACAGATTGTTTAAAGAAAAATAATAAGTTTTTTAATATAAGATATTGAATTGAATGACCGGAGTTATATCATTGCTGTAAAATATTTATTCGTAATAATATCATACATTGGGATTACAATGAAAAAGTTTCACTTTATAATATTTTAAAAAAAGGTTGATAAATCAATGCATATAAAGTTTCAAATTTCATTATATATTTATAAGTAACATATCTTGGAGAAAGTTGATTCATACTAAGATTTTTCCTGTAGCATTTTTCTAAATTAGCCAAAAATACTAAAAATTTAAGGGAAAAATTAAAAATTCTAAATAATTTTATAGCATTACTTTAAGAAAAAAAATGATCGCAATTTTAGATTATTCAACTAGTGAAATGTTTATAATCAAAACAATGTCATAATATAAAGTATATACTTAAAATATTATATGATTGCCAATTAAAAATAAATGGCAATAAAATTTAGCTCTATAAGACTGCTATTTATTATAATATAAATGTTGTATACATTAATCTTCTTAAAAGTTCTTGGTTATTTACACTCTTTGAAATAAACTACTAATTCGCTAGATTTTCTTTTGCAATTTAGTAATTCAAAGAACGTTAGGTAATATCTATCATAGAGCATAATTATTAACAACTATACTGTCTGAAAAAAATATATTGAGTTGTGTTTAAAATTGAATTATTCTGAGCATGTCATATGGAATATAAATATACAGTTTTATTTCTATGCTATTTGATTGGATTACAATATTTTTAAACACAAACAATATATTTGTGTTTAATTTTCTGTGCGAATCTAATGAAAATAAAAATATAGATAACGAGAAATATTCAATCACATTCTCATATTTAGCTAAAAAAATAAAGAAACATTATTTCCAGAATGATAAATTGTTATTCATTATATTTGTGAGTGTTAAAAATAGTGATTTTTGAATAAAGGAAGCACAACAAAACTACAACAATTTCAAGTAATTTTTGCCATGACTAAGATATTTATTAATAAGATGATTAAGTAAATTTTTTATGAAATTAACATAGACTGAAAATGTTGAAATTTAATATCCTATTTATTTTAAATTCGCACTGTCTAATGCAATTGCAGTAATAATTCCTTTGGAAAATTATGTAAGATGCAATAGGGAATTCCCTCAGGTGAGAATTTCCTGAATATATTAAGACTGTCAAATTTAACACCAACCGTAATTTAATATTCATTATGGTAAATCAATTGACGCTGCTATGGTGCATTTCAAATATAAACTGCAGTAATTACGAAATAGAAATTTGAAACTATATGGTATAAACCTAATTATATTGATAATGATACATTCTTAAGTAAACATACACTTAGGTTAATAAGTTTTAAACATATTTAAGAAGTTAGCTAGTAAATATTCTCTCAGCTTTGCAATTTCTAAATATGTGCACTGCTGCCAATAAATCTTTAATTTGATTAGAAATATCTTGTCTAGTGAAATTAATTTTTCTAATTAATGAAATTACCAGACAAAACATTATTTGCTTTCGACTACAATTTATTAAAATTAATCTAATACATGTATTTTCACTGTTTAGAATCTATATTAAATCCAATTTTCTATCATCAGTTAAGATTTGCAATGATTGCTATTTATTCATCATATCTATAATAATTGATCTGGATCTTTGATGATAACATCCTAAAGTAATAATAATATATCTTAGACTATAACATTGCGTCATATTTAAAATTATAAGGGTTATGTATATATTTTGCAAAAAAGGTATAACATATTATTTTTTAATTGTTACTATGCAGCATAATTACATTGTAATTTATTAAAATCTTGAGGAGGAGAAAATGTCTTTTCATTCATTTCACACATTAAAAACTTTGTTAATTAATGGCAATTTTTATACAGAGAAAGTTTCAGAGCTGATTTTTTCACTTCTTAATTATTTTAAGAAAATTATTTGATGTAGTTGTTGAATTTCAGAATTATATGTTAAAATAAAAAATAATTTTTTGCTTCAATACAAGATATTGAAATTGCAATATATTTTGTCAGCATCTTTTGAAATGAAAGTAAATTGAAAAGAACCTAAATCACATACATAAAAAGTTGAGATAAATAATAAAATAATATGCAGCAGAGTGCATGAAAATTAGTCCAAGACATTGAGATGATAACTTTACATCAGTGCAAAGAGTTGCGTATTAAATGTATTTTCCATTATTTTTGACATCATAAAATATTTCAACAAAATAATATTATTAATGTAAAAATATTGGTATTAAATAAATTTTGCATTTATAAAATATGGTATAGATTCATTAGAATGTCTCTCAATTTCAAACTCAATTGTGGTCTGAAAAAGTTTTTGAGTTGGATATGGTTTTTGAAACTTTAAACCTTAAAATGCTATTAATTTATCAAAATATTCTTTAGATATGATTAACAACATAAAGGAGATTCACCATTTTTATAATTTCTAAATTTTTGTTCAGCAGTTCTTAGATCAGATTTCCCTGTTCTACGAACTAATAATTATATTCGTAATTCGGCCTCAACAGTTTGTAGTGATAAGAAATTCATTTTTAAATTTAAGCTAAAGTCTATTTATCCTTCATATGCCAAAAACAACCTTAGAGTGATAAAAAAGTAATAATAATATAACCTATGTATTTTTCACTGAACACAATATAGATAACTTTGATATTAACTTTGAATTATAACTTTGAAATTTTAGGTAAGAGCTTTCAATATTTTAGTAACAAAAAGTGTTTGATTATGATCTTAATGTAAAAATAAAAATAAAACAAATGACAATTTGGGCATATTTTAGAACTTCATATATTTATCTACTGATAGATTCGATCATTTTTCTCAACTACAAAAATACTTTGCTGTATCTTTCATATTAAGACCTAAAACACTTATTAGTAAATAAGATTTAATCAATAAAATTTAAATAAATAATTGCACAAAGCGTTAAGATGATATAATGAAAATCTATAATGTATGCATGAAAATTAACGATTTTGTAAATGTAGTAAACGATATTTGTTTTTTTATGTATAAAGTAATTGATACAAAACAATTGAAACAAAAAGGACGCGATTTCTAATTATTTATAAGAAATATAGAAAACTAAATAATAAGATATCTAAATAAATAATAATATAATGATCCTGTTAAGAAAAATACTTTTTCGGTAAAATACATTTGCTTAATTTATTTAACAGACGTCTTAAATAATGGGAAGATATATCGCTTAAAGGAAACGAGAAGAAATAAAAAAGTGTTAATTACTTTTACACTAAAGGATGATAAAAAACAAAATTTATTCACAATTGTACATGAGATACATCTGTACTGTTGCTAAAAGGGATATTGATATTTTACTAAAGAGACTAATCTCTTTAAGGCTTTTCTCAAAGGTGAAAAAGTTTTTTTTATGATAACTGTGTTTTGTCTTGAGATGGTTTAATTTCTTTGACTTAATTCCTTTGGGCGCAGAAACAATTGTCCTTTCTATTTTTATTTGCTATAAAATTTAATTTTTTCTCATTATTTGATTTTATTATTAGATTATTATTAGGGAGAGAAAACATTAAATGTGAAAATTGTTTTTCTTAGCCTGTTAACTAAACAAAATTGAATAACTATAGAAAATATTTTTATGTTGACTGCAGAACAATGCAATTAATTCCCAACAATCACTTAAAATACACATAATGATCAGAAAATAAGTATCCACAATACAATAAACAAAAGCAGAAAACACAAAACATAATTTAAAAAACTTACAACATAATGCTTGTTTAAAATAAAAATATTATTTGTATTAGTTACTATAACTTTTGTATATAAATGTAAAAAATAATGATTGCTTATTGCTTTTTCATCAGTTTAACTTATGCTTTCGATTTGTGAAAATTAAAATCTGATTTTGCCATATAATTTACTGTTTGTGAGTGATATTCGAAAATTTTCATTGAGTCAGTAAAAAGCACGTAACTGTAAGCTGAAACATGCTTTTAGAATTTCCAATTTTGATGGTAAATTCTATTCATTTTGCAAAACATCTTTCCGAGTAAGGGATAAAAAATAAGTGATAAGTGCCACTGCATTGCAATTCCAGTTGTAATGCAAGCGCTCAATGCATGGTGGCAAATACTTATGTTTTCCATTCCATCATTCAGCTTTACACTCAAACTGATGGGAATAAGGTAAGCTACAGCTTGTTGCAGTAAAAATTTCTTTTATTTTATATGATTTAAAATTAAGTTTGTAAAAAAACATGCAATATATTTTTGAATTTCATAATATATTTTGCTTCAAAAAATTAATACCATACTTATTTCTAGTATGAATATTGTTTCATAAATGGATTAAATGTTCAGTATGTTGAATCACTAATTTTATTTAAGAACATTTTCTAGAGTACGTCTTAACAATTTAAGGTAATATTCAAGAAATTATTTTATATTTTGCGATGTTTTTTTCTTATTTATTGTATATAATGTACAAGATTGTACAGTAAAAATTAATTTTTTCTAATTAATTAATTGCAACATTCATTCACTGGAACAAGATGACTTGTTCTCCAATCTGAAAAAAATTGTACTTCACTTTCAAATTTTTATTTATTATATTCAGTGTGTCTTAAATGGAATAAAAAAATATTTTAAAAAGCGCTTAATATTAAAAATTGCTTTTTTGTTCAATGAAGATACTGTTAAATGTTTGCTTATTCTGTGTTATCAAGACACTAATCAGATATTTTGACAATTTTTTTACTTAGTTAAATGTTTTTTTGACGAAAGGTGTAAACTTTTTTTTTACATTTTGTATACAATTTTGCTATTTTAGTATTATGTAAAATAGAGATTTTGGATGCATTTAATTGAATGATAATATTTTAGTTTAATTTTAGTTTTGAATCTCCATTTTAATATTTGAAGAATAGTGATTGAAATTAAAAATTAAAATTGAATATGAATATTTATGTTTATTTTATTTTAATTTGAAAATTCCATAGGACACTAAATAATATGACCATATAATATATGATTACTATCCATGCACCTTTAACATACGTAAATTATAATCTATTATCGATCTAAATTTTATAAAACGATCAGAATACATATTTTTGACTCGTTTTATTAACTTGTTTATTTACTAGAATAATTATATAAGCATAAAAATGCTTTAAATATGTGCAATATAATATTAGTCAATAAATATCTATTCAGTATTTAATATTATTAAATTAGCTTTACTTAATTTTTCCTACTTTGCAGGCTGTTTTCTTTTATAAAAATATTTATTCTGAAGAGTATTCTTACATTATTTTAACATAAAGTAATATTTACCCATATAATATATAATTTTATATTAAAATAATTAAGGAAGTATTCATTACATCTTATAAATATTCAAAATTTTGATAAAAGTAAGTTACTTTCAGTAGTTGAAAAATTGGTTACTTGTTGTCGCTAACATTTAGCTTTATTAAAATTATTAAAAAATTCAGAGTATCTCATGTTTTACGGAAACTTTTAAAAAGCAATTATTTTCAGATATGAATATAAAACATAAATTTGCATAATAGTTTTGAGCTGATTGGCTTAAAATAATTTGAATAGATTTAGCGATAATGTTTCAACACATTGGGAAGAAGTAAAATAGCAATCCAAATATTTATTATTTTTGTAGTTTGAGTAAACATATAGCATCAGCAATATTTTGGTTTTCGCAAAGTAAGGGAAAAATAAATCGTTCATTAAAGCACAATAATACTAGATTTATATTTTGCTGAATCATCAGAGTACTTATCTTTATTCAATGCAAAAAATAAATAGCAGGGAAGGAAATTTTCACCATGAATTGATCAAATTGATACAGAACTCGTGTGAAAATATAAAACTTATATTTCATTGCATTTCTACAAATACATTTAATTGTTTTCGTTTCTTACATTATTTTACATTTATGCAGAAAACAATATCAATGAAATATGTTTTTTAGTGTTTTATTTTTAATAATTTTTCTTTATTTATCGACTTTGTTTCATTCACTGTAGCTAGTTATAGAATTTCTTTGATAAGAAATGTCCAGACACATTTGATGATTACAAAAGTTACAGAAATGCAGAAATTACAGTTACAGAAATTTTAGAATTCAATTTAAACTTTCTTCGTAAAATATTTTTAAAATATAAAAAAAGAAATTTATTGCAAATCAACAAAATGCTTAAATTGAACGTATTTAATGAGATATATATTGTATTTAATAAGTTCTTCGTTTAATTATTATCTGTTATTGTGTTTACTAAATATCTATATTTTTTCCAATGTAGATTACTGAAATAGCTTACAATAAAAGAAGGCACATTATTTTGCTGTACTTATTACTTATGACACTTGGACAAGCCAAGTTCGTTATATATATTTTGGCTTGCGAATTCAAGTAAATAGGGAGCATCTTTCGTTTTAATATGAGCACCACGAAGGTGAAAGTACATCTTTGCTCTTTAAATCCTTCGATAGATGCCACCACTAGAAGATCCACTCTCTCAAATTTGACATTGATATGAAGGGGGAGGAAATTTTCTCCAGACCATTCTACCCATGGTAATTACTGAATGACTGACCACAAGACTTTTGATTCCAAAGATTTAATGAGCATGAAAATCGCATGTACTCGGTGGGTCTTTGGCGGCATTGGGAATCGAATTTTGGCCTTCCATCCGGAAGGGCCACGATCCGATGCCCTAACAACTAGGCTACCACGGCCCTCCATAATTTTATAATAGTATTACTTACAATGTATCTTCATTGTGCGATTCTTTCATAAAAAAGACTTGCAAAAGATATTTTAAGGAAATCGATTCAAGTACATGTATTTAATTTGCTACCTGAAAATTGAAAATATGTTCTAAAATATGTTATCATTTACAATTTTAAAAATCTCGTATAATTTATATTAATGGTATATTATATATCAACCATCGGAATCTAAATTGTAATGCATTATTGTTTGGATAATCAATACGGAAAAAGTAAATATGCATTTCTACTTCAGAGTCAAATTTTATTCTTCGTTTTACGATAAAAAGTTATATCTAATTGCAAAATGCAAACTCAAAATTTCATTTACTACCTTGAGCATCTTTTCAGTATGAAGTGATTAAACTTAATTATGGTGAATATAGCTTTCTACTAAATTAATTTACTTAAGTTATGTCTAACTCAAAGATAACATAATATATAATTTTATAAAAATACATTAGTATCTTAAGAGTAATTTTTAATTCTGTCATATTCATTATTAAGAAGAATATACTTTTGAAAATTTCCTGTTTGTTACCAGAAATTATTTCTTGCTCTTTAAAAAGTAATCGAATTTAAACTAATGAATTTTAGTTTACTGTCTTTATTCTATTTATTAATGATTTACATTTACATAAACACATCTAGACTTTTTGCATTTGTAATTTGAATCCTTGTATCATCAATTAAAAAATGCATCTTTGAATATTTACAGATATAATAATCATAATATTATGATTTATGTATTGAATTGATAATATTACTATGAAAAATAGCTATGGTGAATATAATTCATCATAACCATTAATCATATTACTTAATTAAAGATACCTCCCATTAAATTAAGGGATGAAATTTTACTTTAGAAATAATGATACATTTAAATTTTATTAAACATATACATTTAGAATAAGTTTCAATATAAAAAATAAAATTTATACTACGCATCAATTTAAAAATTAAGCTTTCATACATTTCATGCTGCAAAACATTCCTCCTAATTTGATTGATTATTTATTAATTAAAAAATATTAAGATATTTCTACATTTCAAAGATGTACATTTCAGAAATACTTATTTAAAATTTAATGAAAATAAAGATATTTCCAATTTTAGTTAATTTTTCTCTGAATTAAAAGCCAAATTTATTATTGCTAAGGCAAAGATAACATAAATTATATATTTTAATTTACAGCAAAATATTCATATACCTTTATAGATTTTTCATGTGTGCGTGTGTGGATTGTACTAAAAATTATAAATATATCTATTTTAGATCAATTGGAGTCTTTGATGTTTTGAAATGTGAAGATACATTTATTAAAACATTTTTTAAGGCCAAAGTATTTTATTCATATTATTTCCTGTTTTTTTTCCTTTAAAAAAAGTGATGGCCTTATTTTTATATTTTATAGAAATTTTCAATGAGTTTTCATTATTAGTTTACAAATCTCATTCATAATGAACGAATTATTATTTTGCCGAACTAAGTGCTTACTTTCAGAATAAAAAGTTTATTAATAGTGTAGTTATTGTAAAAATATCACAAATATATTTCATATGCTTAACTAAATATAAACGATTTCTTTTGCCTTAACTTGTAATTTTATTGAGCTTGCACTGTTTAATAGATTTTTTTTATTAGTAATCATATAATTTTTTTAACTCGTTTTCCTTTTGAAAATTATTGAAGCATGTTGCTGACATTTTAAGGATTGTTGAATTTATCAAGACGTACAATTAATATTTCTTTCGAAAATAATACTCACGAACTGAAAAATATCTACTTATAAATGTTGAATAATATTACATGCTTTGAAGCTAGTCTTCTGATAGGAAAAAACATTGTTATTGTGACAAAGAGGTGATGAGTTCTAATTAAATCAATTTTAATCAGAGATCAGATGAATAATTAAATTTTAAATTCTCTTTTTATAAACATTACATCTTAAGATACATGGAGAATTGAAAATCCTTTTTATAGAATCATTAATAAGCGTGTTTTTAATGCTTTATCAGACAAAATGATCACAAGTATTCAAAGTATTAACAATTATTTGCATAGGATTCTAAAATAAAAATAAATAATTTTCCTTTCATTATAATAGCATGTATATTTTTAATAAATACTCTTTATATTTTAATCTTAATATATATATATATATAGTATATACATATATATATATATATATATATACATATATATATATATATATATATATAATAATATATATATATATATATATATATATATATATATATATATATATATATATATATATATATATATATATATATATATATATGTATGTATACATTTATAGTTCCGTCTTAAGTTGTTATAGTTTAATAGTTTAACTGCTTATAAACAAATCTTAAGAAATTAAACATAGAAACATTTTGATTTATAGAGAGCTTTTCCTTTATGTTTATGGTAAAATATCTGCAAAGTAATTTGAATTAATCGTAAGAAAATGCAACTCAATTCAAAATATGCAAAAATTAATAAAATTCTGAAATTAATATGCTTGGATTTCATAGTTATCTATCCTTCTTTTGAAAGAAAAAATGCTAAGAAATTATAAGATTGATAAAGTTTAATTTTATTTAAATGAATAATATACTTACTTGTTTGAATTTAGAAGTTGTGAAATTGTATTTACATGGTATAAGCGCATACGTATAAGAGCTTAAATTTACTCTGATCTTCATTCTCATAAAGAAATCAATATAAAGAGACTTCATAGTAATGAAAGAAGCTCATATGTTTTTTTTTTCTATTTGGTCAGGTAAATTTCCAAAATAAATTGGGCATTTTTCTGCAGAGCGAATTCTTTTGGGAGTCTATCGATATGTTTTGCGGCAATAAATCTCTTTTTAACTGTCATATTGACATGAAGTAATTCAGAATGTCAGATGAAGGGAAAATTGAAAAAAATATTGGTTAAAGCAATCTTTAGAGCCAATAATTATGGATTTTGGTCACAATTAATTTTTATTACTAGCATTTAAAATGTGTGAGAATTTCTATTAAAGTTTTTTGTTTAATTTTTTAGCTGCAGCTATTTATATAATTTCTATTTTATTTACTATAATTTTGATAAGATAATTTCATTAAATCTATCAAGATCACAAATTAAATAAGAGATAAAAGGATGAATGATTGTATTGTTGTAAAATTTTTTGAATTATATAAAATTTATCAAATCTCTCTAATAAAAATATTCGGTAAGATGATTTTAATTAGATGAAATCTTGTGACAGATTTGTAAGTAAAAAATTTAGTATGAAAGTAACGTTTATATTTAAAGATACATGTTTTTTTAGTTCTGGGAAGTACTAAATATATATAGAATTCTAACTCCAAATAGTTTTAAAGTTAGTAAAAATTACGGCATCCACTAATTTTATTAATTTACTTGCTTATGCAGTTTTACAAGTACTTATTGTTAGAATAAGACAAAAATGTTCGCTGAAATTAAAGACTTCGGAATTATGCTTTAAGTATTTAACAGCATATTTTCTCATTTTGTAAAAATAAACTAACTTCAAAGAGGCAACTTTTCTGTGTACTGAACTTAATACACATTCTTCAATATTTTTGATTTAAACTTATATGTGTAATAAACATCTAGCTAACGCCATAACTAATAAAAATGTAAAAAATTAATAAGAAACTATTTTTTGGTTTTTAAGCTTCTAAAGTGTTTAAAAATACCAATATAAATTGTGCAAAATGAATATTCTCAAGAACTAAAATTACTCGTTTACAATTAAATCTAGAAAATGAACAGTTTGTCACGTTTTATTTATTGGAATTTAAGATAAGGCAATCCATGGATTTGAATAATTCTTATAATATAATGGTAAAAAAATAATACCAAATTACTTTATATAGTGTAAATTTATCTGAATTACAAAACAATTCACTGCTGTTATTAAATTCTAAAATTTTTTAATATTCTTAAACGCAAGTAAAATCTCCATTTACTAAGCTCAAAATAGAATAAATAATGTTTTACTTTTAAACTTAATCTTTCGTTACTAAACTTAAAATTTAAAAAAAATAATAAAGATATATCCGGGATATTTCGGAAGGTAAAAAAATGATTGAAAGAAAATTAATTAAATGTATCTTCTTGAAAAGATTAAAAGAGATATCTTTTGAAAATCAATATATTTCATCTGGCTTCTGTGATAAATATTCTGTCTTGATACATAAAAATATCAACATGTATTCCGTTTCTATAAATAAAATTCCTAAAAACCAAATTAATAAAAAATTAAACTTAGATTAATAACAGAATATATCCATCTTATTACATTTTATTTATATATCTTGGGAAAGTCATAATAATATAATAATAACATTGTGTATCGCTGAATGGGAAATCTATTTATTATTACTATTTTTATGTATATTGCTCTTGTCATACATATGTAAACCAAAATGGTTGAGAAATATTATAGATAAAAAATGTACTAAGAATTTAAACCATGCATCTTAGAGAGCGATATTTTCTTTAGAAAACACATAATTTAAAATGAAAAGAACATAATGAATATATTCCAAAATATGTATTTTTAATAAATATTTAAATACATATAAGTCAAAGCATTATTAAATTATTATTCTTAGGTATAAAAAGTAATTCAAATACATCTTTTGCCTTTTTTAATAATTACTGAAAAAGTGACTGTATTTTTGCAGGTTAGTTTTGTACGTTATATTTTTCTTGTTTTTAAATAGAGTCATAATTTAATGTTTTTTGGCAAAGTAGCAACAGAACAATTAGAATATGAAATTAATTTTATAACTTAATTCATTTTAATTTCTTAGAGATAAAGTTTATAAACTTCAAATTGCATTTTGTTGTACAAAAACTTTTAATTAGCAGTTTTATCAGTAGCTATAGCTAAATTTACAGTTTTTTAATTCTATATTAAATCATTTAAACTCCTACATAATGACTTTAAGGAGATTTTCTTTTCATTATCGATATTTAAAGTATTTTTGCTCAAATATAATTTGTGCTCTGGCTTTTCCCGTGAGGAGAGAAAATATTTGAGAATTATTTAAAAAATTCCGGTTCAAATATTTAAAAAAAATTTGTTCTTTATTCATGGAAAACTGTTGAATTCTACATGCTTTAATTCTAGTATAATCATTTCTAATGATAGATGTTTCCAATGGTTCACTTTTATCATTATAGTTTGAATTTCCTGAAAACACTTAGTCACAATTTAAGATAATTCTAAAAATTTCATTTGGAAAATATTGTTATTGAGTTAAAATAAAAATAAAAATGTACTGTCTTACATTGGCATAAGAAAAAAGCTAGATAATCATGAAAGTAATATAAGTACACAAGCGAATGACACATCAAAGGAGAAATACAAATGCAAATTGCTTTATGTATTACTATTTATTACATATTTTCTTCGATAAACTATGCAGTAAAAAATTTCATTTAAATATAATCCTTTTAGCAAAATTCATTATGTAGTCTTCATTAAAGTATTTCATTGAATTGTTATGTTAATAAAATAGAAAAACATGCCATTTACGTCCAAAACTATAATTTTCCATTTGAGATCTAGTCAGAAATAATCTTTCTAATAAGCTCATAAAAATTCGTGGTACTGAATAAATTTCATAGATATGATACTGAGTTTTACTAAAGGAGAGAATAGAAGATAACTTTGTGTATTATGTTTACTAATAATGGATATAAAATCATTTGAAAACTATTTACAAATGCAAAACAGTTGTGTGCGTTTAATAGCTTTGGTAGGTAGAAATTACTAGTAACGCAAGTTCATGTTTTCTAATAAATGGAATCAATTCAGTGGAATATTCATATAAATATTTTCTATAGATTTGTTGAGTGATTGTTCTACAGATTTGTTGATTGACAAAAACAGTATTTAATTGCAGAGAACAAATTTAGATAATTGAAGAAAATAAGTGAATTAAATAAAATATAAAACGAGAATTTACTTTAAATGAAAAATTAAATGTTACAAAGAAAATAACAAAAAACGTTGAATGAAAAAATACAATACAAGGTAAAGATTATTTCTACTTAAAGTATATAACTTATTTAATTGATTCTTTTACATTTAATATATCTGTTAATAATAATAATAATTACATGTTTTGGTTCAGTCAATCAACAGATTTTAGAAGTAGATAAATATTTTTGCTTCCTAATAAAAGGAAAATTTTGGGATATTATTTCAGTAATGTGCATACATTTTATTGTAAATAGAAACAACTTTTATAATCAGTTAAAAAATTACAAAAATAATTTAAGACTATATCATTAAATGCGTATTATGGGTTGCAGTGAAAACAACGAGTTTATTTACTTAATATCATTTAAAATTTATAGCTGAATCAATATTTTATATTTAACTAGTTATATAAATTAATGCATTTGATAAAATCTTCTCAATTTTGTGCAAATTTATGTAATTTACATGCATATTGTGTGTTATTTATTGCTTTAGTTATCATCAATTTTATAAATTACATATTTATTTGGATGATAGCCATCAAAATATTATTTATCAACATTATAGGCAATAAAAATCATTTTATAGGTTATTATTACAACTGATAAGTTAAAATAAATTTTAGAATAAATTATATTTCATGAGAAATAACTGTAATGAAGTGTGTTATATTTACCAACAATGCACATCTGGAGCATGAAGCTGTTGCGTGACACATAAATTAATGTAAAATGCAGATAGGCAATATTTTATAAAAGTAGTTTTGAAAATTAAATAAAAATATGAAATTTACAAAAATAAAAATGTGAATAAAATATGAAAAACATTTATTTCTATGTCCCAGAAATTATTAACCAATAAAAAGTTCTTTATCACTGAAACAATTGTGTCATTATAGAAAAATTTAATTTGAAGTAGTTAAGTAGTTTTGAAAGAATTCTAAATTTCCTGAATTTTTGTTATTCCATCATTTATCATACACATTACATTACATATATATATACAGTAAGACCCCGCTTAACGCGAGGGATACGTTCCATCAAAGTAGAGCGTAATGCGAAACAGCGCTAAACGAGGCTATCTTTACATGTAAATATTGGGGTTAGGGGAAGATGGCTAGGAAATTGGTTAGGTATTAAATTTAAAAAGTATGTTTTTTTAAATTTAATACCTAGCGAATTCCTTTTGTTCCAATTCCAATTGTTTTTTTAATAAAAATAAAACCAAACATTTATTTCTTAAAGCCCAAATTAATACCACATTATTATTTCTTGCAAAAATAAAAACAAAATATAAATAACAAAACGAATATTCTTAAAAAAAACAAATAAAATTCTAAGTCAGTCATATTTAGTTAGCCTTCCGCGCTTTCAGTGTTCTGCCTTTTTGTGACAAAAGCATCTAATGTTGTTTGCCTTTTTCTTTAGCGTTGTTCTCTTCATAAACGGATAGAGCATCTCTAACACCACGCCTTACTTTTGAGCTCCTGTCAAAATTCGGATCATTTTCAATGAACTGATCCATTATTTTAGTTATGGTAGACAAACTCCATTTTACAAACGCCATCGAAAGTTCTTTTTGCTCTTCTTCTGAATCACTGCTGTCAACATTTTTGTTTTCTTCTTGTTCAGTTAATTCCTTGAGCTCATCATTAGAAAGACTAGCCGCTGCTTCTTGAATTATTTCTTCGACATCTTCCACATTTACCCCTTCAAAACCGGTTTGCTTCGTTAATTTCACTATCTCTTCCACTATTTCATCCACATCGACAGAGTGTCTTTCGGATATGTATTTGAAACCTATCGCTGCATAATATTTCGGGGAATCCCCGTATGCTGCGAGCGATTTCGTGGAATCCCCGGGTTGAAATAAAAGAGCGCTAAGCCGAAACAGCGTTAAGCGGGGTCTTACTGTATATATATATATATATATATATATATATATATATATATATATATATATATATATATATATATATATATATATATATATATATATATATATATATATATATATATATATATTAGAGCTATTTGATTATATTAAATTGCAGTGTCATTTTCTGTAAAAACTATTTTATTTTGAAAATGATTTGATTTCTTTCTCTATAAGTTAATAAAGCAAATATGATTTTTTTTAAAAATGCTAAAATGATCAAAATGAGAAAACGTTTTACTGTAGCACACAACGTAACAAATGAGTAACATAGAATTTTAAACGAAATTTAAATTTTCTCCCAGTTGATAATCCTTTTTTTATTTTAGCATAATTTAATATTTTACCGAAT
The DNA here is from genome assembly GCA_037975125.1 of Latrodectus hesperus. Taxonomy (NCBI): domain Eukaryota; kingdom Metazoa; phylum Arthropoda; class Arachnida; order Araneae; family Theridiidae; genus Latrodectus; species Latrodectus hesperus. Next base: position 12,134,636 of record JAJQOW010000014.1, on the reverse strand, counting down.
TTTATAATTTTGAATCACTTGCATAAGCAATGTTATCAAATACATTATTTCAATAATGATAAAAACTTTCCGTATTCATGAGTTTAAAATATGGTTAATAAAAAGCATCTCTTTGTAAATTTAAAAATTGCTGTAATTTAAAAGCAAAAGTTAAAAAAGTCATTGATTACACACAGAATGGTAGGAAATGTTGCCAAATCTTCCTCTTACATTTAAATTTAAAAATAAAAATAAATTTAGAAAAAAAACTTTAAAAAATTTTAAAGTGACAAAAATTTTCTTTTCTTTTAAATAAAAAATTGGAACCCTAACTCAAAAAAAAGCCTGTAAGACATTTTGGTATTCATTGGATCTTATGTTCAAGAACTTCTTTTATAAAAAATTGAGATATATTCTAAATAAATATTTACATATTCCTATCAATTAATTTGAAAAATGTGGAAGCAGAAAGCAAAAATGTAATTTTTTTAGTAATTTCTGGTATTTTTTAAGACAAATCTATCTCAGTGAGCCATACCATTTATTATTAATATTAAAATATCAAATATATCTTTATTAGTTCCACCAAATACAGTAACTATATTCAGTCATTTATTAGTAAATATAACCTGGCAATATGTTATAAGTTAGTATTTCTATCATTTTATAAGTTTAAAAATTTAGTTCATAATGAAATTTGTAATTTATAATTTAAATAAAAATCGTGAGTAAAATTGTGTTATAATTGAGTTTGTGTTGAGGATCAATGAGAAATATTTACTTCTGGAACATTATTATTTACTTTTAGTTTTACTTAACATATAATTCAATTCCTTCTGAAGCAGTTTTCATAGTTTTTATAGTTCTGTAGCGGTCTTCATAGTTTGAATGTTAAAACCTCAACAACTCTTACGTATATTGAATTAATCCTGGTATTATAAATTCTTAAAAATTGGTAAAATGTTCTCAATATTTATTGTTTTTATTTTTATCTAGAATAGCTTAGTCATATAATTAAACTCATTTCAAAATGCAAGCAGCTTGGACTGTCAGCTGTAAACAATGATATATTCGTTGAAAGAAAGTTTCTTAAATGTATTTTACAAATGCAGTAATTATATTAATAATTGGCATAAAAAAGAAAAAAATTTTGAACTCTTGACAAATAACACAATTCGAAGAAATGAATTCAATTACAATTAAATCATATTTGTTGATAATTATGTTTTATTTCTGGAATTTAATGTTGCAAAAGATCCATGATAAATTTAAATATATAAATATGTGAGGTTTACCTTAATTAAATATTTAAATTTATGGAGCTAAATTATAGTATAAAGTAATCAATGTTTATATAATCAAATTAATATCACATTAATAATTTTTGTTGCTTAGTTTTACTTTTCAATTTAGACTATAAATGTGCTGAATTCGAGCTATAACATTTTAAATTTATGATAAAAATCCAATATTTGACATTTATTCATTGTTACAACGGTGTTATTAAAAAAGAAACTCGATGAGTTCAGAGCTTAAAAAATTACAGACAAATTTAGAATTTATGAATACCTAAAAATATGTTTATTTAATAAACAAGTATATCAATTCATAAAATTATATAATTAATTTTATGCTGAGAAATTAACTTAATGTACCTGATGCAAAATTTTGTCTGTAGTTTTTCAATGAATTATCTTAAAAAAATGTTTTACTCCGCACTGAGTGTAATAAGAAATATCCCCTTTTTAATGCATTGGAATTTATAAAAGGACTTTAAAGCTATTTTTATTCGCAAAAGAGGATTAAAAAGCTTCACCTTTGTTGATGTAATGCATTGATTATTTGGAGAAAAACATACCAAACATCTTTTATATCAATATTTTCAATTGATAACAAAAAATAAAATATAAAATAACAAACGATTAATTTTCTTTCTAAACATTCAAGAAAAATGTTCTTATGTAAAGAACAGTACTTATTTGATTAAAAAAGTAAGTATCTGCTGTGACATACATTAAAATGTTTTTAAAAGTGCACTGATAAAAATAAAAAAGAACCAATGAATTTAATTAAACAATAACGTACTTGATAAAATTTTCATTCGAAGAGGATTCTTTCATGGAAACACAGTCCATTTGAAAATTAAGTTCTTTTCTCTCCAATCGAATTTATTTCAGTTGATTTTTCTGAATTGAATTATTTAAAAATATTTTGCAATTTTTCTCAAAGTGTTTTTTTATAAGTTTTCTAGTTTATTTAAGAAAATTGTGACTTATATGACATTCTTATTAATTATATAGAAATTTATTTGTTAGTTGTTTTTTGTTTTTTATAGAAATATGCAGGAATTTATTGTATACTTAGTTTTTTATTTTATATAGAAAGTGTTTTGAAAAAAGGTGCTTTACATATAAATTTTTATTGTTATTTTTATTACTTATCCTGTGGAATGCAAAAAAAGGAAATTATTATTATATTAATATTTATTACCAATGTTAATGAAAATATGCGATTAACACTATTTTTTAGTTGCTTTAAAATTAATAGTTTTCATTAAACTAAGCTGTGCAAAACTCATCGACAATTTTAAATACTGATGAAAATCCAAATATAAATAACAACCAATTTGGACATTTATTTCAGATAAAGTACGGAAATATGGGCAATAATGAATGATACATTAATGATATTTTAATATATTTTGATTAATTTCAATATATAACACGTGTATGATAAATAAATTATTCAATGAAAAATTATATCTGACGTAAAACTATGAAAAGTGTTTTCATAAACTAGAATGCCTTTATACCAAAATATTAAAATGAGATGTTTAAGATAAAAAAAATTCTTTTAAAATAATATCCCCAAGTGGAATGGGATTATTTTATTGCAATACACAAAACTGAAATTAACATTTTTGGTTTAACTATTTATGCCATAAAAATGATTAACATTTGTTGCTATCAAAAATTATTAAAGTATGATAAAATACAGAAATATATTTTGGTCTGTATTGAAGATCCATTGATTTGTCATCTTTGAGTATTTTATTAAGGTTTATGTTTGATACTCCGAGATTTGTCGATTATAAGAGACAAATTATATTTTAATTTATTTGAACAATATCGTAACTGAGACTTCCAGAGATTTTAAATAATGCAGATCAAAATGCATTCCTTGAATAATCTTAAATGAAATGTCAATTAGTGAATTAGGAAAATGTTTATCTCAACTAAATGAAATACAAATCTATGAGTAACAGAGTTTAAATTGTTTATTAAAATTTTTATTTTATCTTTTTGGAACCTACACAAAATGTTGAAACACAGTAGTGAACTTTAATGATGAAGTCTCTTCAATAAAAGCTTCAAAATATCTCATTCACAAAAGTTTTTTTAAAAAAGCAAATGTTGAAAGTTTCATTATATACGAAATGTAATCTTTCTTATTCTATAATGAGTATCAGAAAGGGAATTGAAAGTTAAGAAGGGATATTCTCCAAATACTGCAATTTTTCATTTATACGTTAACTCATTTTAACATATGAATAACTCATTAGTGCGGTTAAAAAGTATTTCTATGTTTGTAAGATATAAATAAGATAAGTCACTATTGTGTACATCATTTTATTAATAAAATGACCAAAATAATGTAAAAATAGTTCCACAATTTTTGCAAAAAATGGATGCAATTTTAAAGAATTAAGATTGTGGAAAATGATATAAATACCTTTTAAGATTTCTATATGAAGTCAAAAATTACATTAATTTAAAGTTAATATAAATGTGATTGTGTTTAAGGCTTTGATATATTAATGGAAAAAACTCAAATCCATTTAATATTTGAGGAATTGATATATTTTTAATTCTAGTGGTAGTTAGTTAATTTATATGGAGACATTTAAAATATTATTCAGAATCATATTTAGATAGCAGCACCTTTAGCTAGGAAATCAGTTGCTATTTATTCCACCATATCTCTTTACATATGAAATATAGTGAAATGATTTTCCGATGCACTTAAATAAAGCAAGTTGACACCAACAGTTGTAAGTTTTTCACAGCTGTAATTTTCTGTAGAGACAGAAAGTAAGTACAACTGCAAATGAGAAATACATGGGATTTTTGCAGTCATATGGACAAATGGTTTGCATGCCAAAATTCCTTTATAAGTATTATTAACTTTACTGTTTTCGTCTCTCTGATACTTTTTCTACTTTTAATTGTTAGCGTATGCATTAGGTTTCTACTGATAACCAAAGTACCTTCCTCATTTTAATTTTTATAACGCGAATTTATCCGCAAAGCATTCAATTTGGGAATATGAAAGTTGGAGCATTAACACCATTAACTATAAAAAGATGCCAATTGTTAAGTAGATTTCATAATTATATCTTCTTGAATCAGAAAGTAGACTATAAACAGAGTAAACATTTGGCTATTAGAGTCCATTTCTCAAATTAAAGTAGAGAAACAGATTTGTGATAGCAAGGAACCAAGTTTCTGGAAATCAGTGTCTTTTTTTACACGATTCAAATTAATTTAATTAAAGAAATCAAAATTTTTTAAACACACAATTTTGCGCACAATTTTCATTTTTTATTAAACATTACTTATGATTAAATGTTAAAGATGCGTATACAAATTTATTAATTTACTCTGAAACTCATCAATCAAAAACTAAATTATTTTTCCTTAATTTTCTTTAAGATTCCAAACATATATTTCTTTATTCTTGTTATTTATACATTTTTATTATATAAGTTTAGGTTCGTAGCTTATTTTTAGTATTTAAACTAAACACCTCCTTTCTACTTAACCCTATTAATTATTGAAATATTATTTATAATTAAATTTTAATATATTATATAATACTGTTATAAAAATGTCGCGAAAATAACTAAATAAATCTAAAATTAATCAGCTTTATACAGAAAAGAAATGTAAAATATTTTAATCCAATTAAGTTGATTGTGAGAGAAATTTTGAGGGTTTCATAAATAAGCTTTTAGAACACAACTTGTTGAGTACAATGAAAATATTTAATTAGTTACTTTTTCAAAGACTTTATTTTTCCTAACACAAGCATGTATTCTTCTGTGAATACGATTAAATTTTAGTATTATTATTATTAATTTCTTGGGAATGTTTTATCAAAGCTTTTATCAAATAATGCAGAAAAAGATACACAATTATTGAATAAATGTAAAGTCTGGGAACAAATCCTGCTTTCACTTTGAAAGAGATTTTAATTATGGAAGTGTTATTACGTGTATAAATTCTTCCTCGTTAAAATAAAATTCAAATAGAGTTGAAATAATTATTTTTGAGTTTTTTGTTGTTTAAAATTATTTATAATAAATTTTAAAATTAATTTTAAGCAATTAACATTGAAACATTAAAAGTTTCAGAAAAATATGTTTCAGCTTAACCATTTATGTAATAATATTTGATTCTTCTGATTTCACAGTTAAAAATAATATTTCAAAAACTAGGATAAAAATATATACAAATAGGATAATTATATAGGATAAATATATATTTTATTTAATTTTGTATTATACTTTTAGTATAACACTATTTTTCTATATTAATTTATTTATTATAACATATAACTCAATTTTACTAACTCTTAAATACTAAAATTAATATACTTTTTATCATAAAAAGTTATTTTCAGTTATTAGACACTTATTTTTGAGTTTATATTTATGTTATTAAACAATTTGTTTTATTATTTAGTTTGTGAATTCATTACCCATTTTTGAATTGATTAATATGTCATTTAAAATTTTGTACATAAATAGTGTCATTATGTTACGATTATTGTAATACTTTTAATAATTTCTCTATATCTAAAAAATATAATGGGCATTTAATATTTGAACAGAAATAGTATTTACGACTTTTAAAATTATGAAACTCTTTACACTTTTCAAACTATTAATTCATTCTGAAGAGATTATCTGCTTTTATATGAGTATGGTTTATTATTTTATATTGATAACTATATTATATAATATTATGACTAATAATGTTGTATAGTTTTCTTTATAAGAATAAGATTCTTAGCATCAAAAAATAATCAGTAAAGTGTTCAAGATGAATAATTCGATCGCATAATTTGAAATATATTTAACAAATCAAATTAAAGTGGAGTACTTATTTTAATTAATAAAAATGGCGATGAAAATCAGTCACCCCTTTTATTTTTAAGAGTAGAATGTTTATTTTAAAGATCTTGTTTTATGTGTGATTTGTTTAATTACATATAGGTTTAAAAATAAGTAATTAAGTTGTAATTCTATAAAGATTTTTTATCAGTGTCCAAAAATGCTTGCCCATTATAAAGATCTTTATATCATTGATATTTCGACTTTATAATGGCCAAGTATAGGAAAACAATGTGCAAATACTCGTTATTTGCGATACTGTGCAATATTTTAAATATGATATAAGTAAGATATTTCAAAATTATGACTGATAAATAGATGATTTTTAGATTTCAATATATCAATATGCTGAAGCGAATATATCCTTAATTAAGTTTTATTGGATGACTGGAATTAATGAATTAATTGAAATAATCACTTTTTATAATTTGATTATATCAAATCTAGAACAACCAGACATATTGCATTTGAAAAAAATCCAAGTTCATTAAAATTCATTCAAATTACAAAAAGTATAATCAAAATTATTCAAATTGCTGGTTAAATTAATTTTAATTTTTAATGATATTTTAAGTGAAAGTGGCAAACAGCATGGTAAAAATTTCAAGTCACAAAAGATATTCAAATTATATTATTTATCACTGAATGTTTTTGGTTACTCTAATGGTATTTACATAAAAACTTAAATAGATGAATGCACTTTATTTGTTTGCAATATTTTGATATTACATATTACATGTGTCATCTTTAAAAATTAATTGAACTGAGCACAACTCACTATTTACGCTTATTCATTTAAAATAAAATTTTGCTTTTGATGGGCAAAATTTTTGAACCTTTAACAAGTCTATAATATAAGAATTTTTCATTGCTCATAAAACCATTATTTTACAAAAACTATTTCATATTAAGATTTTTTCATTGCTCATAACTGATATTTACTTACAATATCATAACTTAAGAAACAAATATTTTCAATTGTAGTTGTATATAAAACTGGAAATGTTTGTTTCTAAGCTTGGGATTTTATATATAAATATTAATTAAATTTTATCAAGTTAACAATTATATTATGAAAAAAGAAGTTCTATGGTGTTAAATAATTCTCAGTTTCTTTTATAATATAAATAACACATTCATTGCATCTCAGTCACAGCATACAATCAAGCAGTCACTAAACAGTCTATCTTGTATAGACGAAAACCAACCGACAATCGACTAGCGATTACAGTTGTTATTAATCAACTTAATATTCTAATTTTAAGGGATGCATTTTGATCAAAATAAATGGAAAAATAATATAAATATGAATTGCAAATCCTAACATCTGACATTGTATAATCATTGTCTACTAAAATTTATACCATGCAAATACCGAAAATAATAAAGATTTCAATTTTATAATTGAGAGAAATTTAGTTTTGTCTTATAAAGATCTATTGTGAAATTTTGATTTAATATGTAAATAATTTTTATAAAAATCAAATTATTTTATAATTAATTTTTGATTTATAGTTAACTTTTTTTAATTGGAAAATTATGTACTTTAATAAATCATTTAAAAAAATCTCACAGCTTGAAGTTTTCTTAAAACGTTTTAGCCAAACAAGCTGAGCATAAACTGATATTTTAAATACCACATACACACACACACACAATTCTGAAAAAACATAATTATTTAATTTTTTACTTTCAAGATTTTAAATAAAACCTAACATTTAATTTCGGCTTTTCAGCAAATTTTTAACATTTAAACATTAAAAATCAACAAATATTCCTATAAAAAGGAATTTTGCAAAATAAAATCTCGGCAAAGAATTTCAAATATTTACAATAGAAAGTGAATTTCTTAATTTAATGGTCATTAAAATTATAATAACAGGAAAGTCAGATATTAGGAAAGACAGAATATCTTGAAATATGTCTAAATATTCGGAAACAATTATCATTTCAGCAGATTTAGATGGCTCAGGAAGGACAACTATTTAAAGTGAAGATTTAGTATTAAAAGAAAAATTTTGTTGAAATTTTCATTTAAAAGTCACTTGCTTTTCAAGGTTGTAGTTTACTTAGAATATCCTGTTAGCTCCAAAACGAGAAGAGGTTAGATCGTTCCGTAATCTTGACATTCACAGTGATAAAAATCCAATCAGTATAATGCGTATGTAAATTCGATGGGTTGCTACTAACCGACAAGCAGGATTTCAAGGCATTCTGATGATCCCATGAGGATAGACTTATTGGGAGGTTAGCCTTTCAAAACTGTGCAACCACATCAGGGATCATTAGTTAGGATATGTGCATGTTTGGATCACTTCCATTATCCACTTCAACTGTGATAAGCGGTTCGGACCAGCATGAGCTATCATTACGATCACCAGTAATCAGATTTTTCTTGAGAATGCAGAACAGATACAGCTGGTGATTATGGTTTCTCTAATATTAAGGCTGAATACAGGGTGAACGTAACTTCGGTTCAGCGCGCAGCATTCTGATGATCGTATACGTATACAGCGTGTCTGAGGAGAATGCTCGTCGTCTGGCAGCAGTCGATATCATCATTGCGCCCTGTATTTAGTCTGATGGTATGAACAACCATTGGGTACGCAACACGCACATCTCTATTTCTGTAGATGATAATTTGAATGGTGATTGGAATAGGTTTGACAGCTTAAAACCAGCAGTTATGGCCTATATTCACAAGCTCCGTGAAATGTCAACTTTCAACAAAATAATGCAAAAGTACATATTGCATGTCTTGTTATGATCTTCTTTGATAAAATGGATTTCAATTTTGGTACCTGTGAAGTGTACGATAGCCAACTCTTCTGCAATTCGAAATATTTGGGTTTTTGAGTTATTGATACACCATCTTTCTAAAAATCGCTGTTGATGAAGTATGGTACACATTTGAAACACAAAATTTAATGAGCTGACTGCCTCGGTCATTCATCTCTTTTGGACTCCTTTTTTCTAACCAGGTAAACTGTTATAAGAGTAAACAATAGTTTGTATTATTTAAATTAAATACAAATTTATAACATTCCCATATTTTTCTGGAAAAAGTCAATAGACCGCAATTAATTTGAGTAAAGTTAGGTTCAGATTTATTTTTTCTCTTTCAATTGTAAATATGCAAATACAGATCAATATAAAAAAGTGCATTCTTAAAAATGGAATATTTCTGTTTGTATGTACGCAATTTATATTAAAAATTATTCCAATAAAAATTAATTTAAATTAAAAAATCAAAATAAGAATACTAAACATACAATGAATAAAACTGAATTTAAATTTGAATAAATGTCCAAGTTTAATCATAAAATAAGTGAAAAAATAGACAATTTGAGCAGATTTATTGAAGAATAATTAGCTAATTATTTTGTTAGGAAATTATTCAAAATGTTTTATGAGCTGTATTGCGGTTTTGCTGTGCTAAAAAGGAAGTTTTCAGTAAAAAATTTAAATAACACTTATTTTTCTTACCACGATAAAAATGTTTTTGTCAAATTGCTAAATAATTAAAAATGTATTGTTGCAAATAACTCCATTACATATTCAACAAATTATTAAATTCACGCATTTCAAATTGCAAGTTTTCTTCTAGATCCAAGAATACAAATATGAAGATATTTTAAAGCGATGCTTACTAATAATTCAAATAGTAAATTAATTACTTGCACTGATAAAAATTTATTTTATAATATTACTTGGAATTATGTTAAATTAACTTAATCAGAAAACTTGAAATCTAGTATCCTGTAGAATATTTCGGCATTTTATAGTGATATTAAATAATGAAACAATATTTATGTTTAACAAATTGTCAGGGCATTCAATAAAAATCTAAATGCCTCTTTTTCAAAAATTGCTGATATAACTCGAGTATCAGGTGAAAAAAATAAACTGCTAACAGTGAAATGAATACATATTAATATGTATGTTAATTATTCAAACAAAATATGCAAATAAATAGTTAAAACATTTTATTAGCCTCTCATATTCAAAAAATAGAGATTGATACTTGTAGATGAAGTTTTAAAACTAGGTAAGATTGTTGGTTTTAATTCATTATAGGTGCTTTATTTTCTAATCCTTGTATACAGTTACATTGAGGTATTCTAAACATCTTATGAGATTTATATTTGCAGGCTAAGAGATTAAATTTACCTTCACTATTTCAGGAACTAATAAGAATTTAGATTTAAATAATTTGGATTATTTTGTTTTACTAAGTGTGAGAATAACTATTTCAAACATTGATAAAAAGCGATAAAAAACTCGTTTTAAATGTATACACATAAATACTGGCTGAAACAATTTGTCAAAACAAATAAAAATAAAATTTATAATGCACACATTTATACAAACAAAATATTTTATGTATTCATAAAACAAAAAATTTTATCATAAATATGAACGCAATCTACATTAATTTTAAAATATAGATATAAAAAATGAAGATTAATTTTTAAAAATCTTATAAAAACATTTAAATTATTTTTATTTAATATCAGAACGTTAACAAATTTTAAAAAACATTTATTTAAATTTACAGAAAACATTTTTATTTATTAAGACATGATTTTTGTATAAATTTATTTTTGATAGGAAGGTGAAATTTATGTATTTAATCATCAGCTTGTTAAATTATGGATAGCCGATCAACAATAATGTTTCCCTAAACATACCTTAAATCATTCATTCTACTCAAGTCATTTATTAATTACATTTACAAGACACAACATTATTAATAGCATTGCAAAGGGAAAGCCTAATAATAGGGAATTCAGAAACTATTTAATTACACTTAACGAGAAATTACACTTAGACATTCCCTATCTGTTAAAAGCTTCTGTTATTCGAGGGAATTGCAGAAATGGAGCCAATTTACACATATTCAAAATGTATTGAGCTAGGTTTAATTACACTGACAGGAAACCTATTATTGAATTCTGTTTGAATATAATTGTTTATTTGGAATTTTAGCTACAAGCATACAAAATGAATTTCTCTGAAAACTGTTCCCATAAATAAGAGAATACCCTAGAAAACCAAAAATATAATTAGAGATTTTCAAAGAACCTCCTATTGGAAAAGAAGATTGATACTTGTTTTAGATAAAGTTGGATAGTAGGAGAGAAATGTAGAAAAATATTTGCATAAAAATTTGCGATCATACTACAAATATCTGAAAAAGATATAAGTGTAGAAAACAAAAATTTGAAACAAACGTTTTTTTGGTTGTTTTATAAATTTCAAATACTTATTATATTTAGCTTTACAAATGAAAAAAAATTTTTTTTTCAAACAAGCGATTTAAAGACGTTACAAAAATTTGATTTATTCAAATCTATGCATTGGCATTAAATAAGAAAACTTAAATCATAGCAAATAAGAAGTTATTTAGCATATGTTATTGGAGTGGAAAAGAGAGTCATTAATAATTATTTGAATTGGTTAAAAGAAACGAAATGCTAATACATGGGTAAAGAATTATAGAGGCTACCCTAAGAAAATTTGGTCAAATCATGCTGTTAGTGGCTCATTGAATAAAGATCTCAGCTAAAAAAAAAAGCACTTTTGCTACAGGACGAACCATATCAAGGTAACTGATCAGAAAACTGATTTTATCATTGTGATAATTATGCAAAAATTTGTTTTAGTTGCCCCCAAGGTATCGGATGTCATTGAGTCATTTGTTCCGATTAGTCCTGGAATGCAATATCTGACGTATTACATCACAGAAAAAATGTAGCACATGAAATGATGTCTCATTCTTTTTGAAAAACTCACATTGCTGAAATTTGAAATAAGAGTAGGAATTCGCCTTATTGAATATTAGTACCACAAGAAAAGATGATGACAATTTACAGGAATGGCAATAGTTGGAAGTAAAGAAATTATACAACAGCATTTTTGAATAATTAATCTGAATCAAATTTAATAATCTTGTTATGTGTAATATTGGGATAAAACTATTTTAATCAAAATTTAAAAAGCGATATAATGACTGCGAATTTGACAGGAATTTTTCCAAACAACTGTACTCGTTGATTTATCCATTAAAACAGAAATAAACTTTGAAATGACATTATGCAATACAATTTTATCTAAATGAAATACTTATAGGGTATTGCCTATAAGTATTTCATTTCCAAAAGCCTTATATAATTACTTTTTAATCTTGTTTTGATTTAGTATAGACACAAGTTATATTACTTAAACTAATTATACAAATGATGTAATAATCAACTAAACTTCTTGTAATATAATTAAGTGTGAAAAACAATTGAAGGAAAAAATTTACGTCTACTTAAAATTATGTACTAAATTATTTAACAAGTCTTTTTTGTGTACTTGTTCTGAGATAGCTAATTAAGTTTCAATGATATATAATTGTCTCCTCTCAATATAAATTAACTAAGATTTTACATAGTTTGGCGCAGCATCTTAGCAATGAAAAAGTTTTCCCTTATATATATATATATATATATATATATATATATATATATATATATATATATATATATATATATATATATATATATATATATATATATATATATATATATATATATATATATATATATATATATATATATATATATATATATATATATATATATATATATATATATATATATATATATATATATATATATATATATATATATATATATATATATATAATATAATATAATAAATTTCCTATGAAAATAATATTTTATAGGAAATTTATTTACAACGCATGCCTTACAATATATTATTTTATGAATATTTACATTTGTTGCATATTTTATTTTTCTTATAAAACGAAAAATGATAGAGTATATAATTTCTAATTCTGGTAAGTAATATTTTTATAGAGTAGGCACAATTACTTAGTTTCTTTAAATCTGGCAGCTATATTATATAAAAAATACATACTTCTCTGTTACATCCAATAGGTCTCTTAAGAAATTTTACTTTGACTTAAGTAACTGAAATGATTTGGCAAAATTTATTAATTTACTGAACTCCTACAATAAATGTTAGAAAAAAATAGATACAAATGTTAATAATTTTTATTAAAAATAATAGCTAAATGTCCATTTAGTTCATCAATAGCTCATTAAAAGTTAATAATAATCAAAAGATAAATATTATATTTTTTATATTATATTATATTTCGAATGAAAAAATTTATATGTTTTCAATATTATAGATTTTTTTCACATATGGCTTAGCTTTTTTATTCCTGGTGCTTTTTAGTTGCTACTTATAATGATATAATTAATTCTCAAAATATTATTTAAAAAATTTGAATAGAATATCTTTTTCTTTTCAATATGTTACTATATTACATGGCAAAATGTTATCTAGAAATAAAACATTCAACTTACAATCAAACATATCATTCAAAATATTTAAACTATAAATGGTAATGACTTATAAAGTAAGAACTTTATTTTTAAACATTTCAAATTTCCCATTATAAATAACATTTTCAAAGTGTTAAAAATTTATAATTTTGTTTTGTAATGTTGTTTCTTTACAAAACTTTAAATGTTTTGCATTTAAAATTTTGTTTCTTTTAATAGTTAAATTTTCTTAAGGGAAGACCTCATCAATTTAAACGATAATCATATCCAGAGGAAAAAAAATTGACTGTTAAATCACTTTCTTGACTATATATAAAGACGCAAAGGGAAATTCGTCTTTCAACACTCTTAATTGCACGTGAAAAGAAACTATTTTACTAGTTAAAAAAATAATAAACTGAGAGAAAAAATGAAAAGTGGAGGGGAAAAGTAAAAAAGAGAAAAAAAGCAAAATAAAAAAGATACTATTTATAAAATTATATATAAAAAGACTTTCTAGCAACAAATTTAATTTGGCATAAGTGTCTTAGAGTTTTTTTAAACTTTTTAAAAAGCTTGTTATTTTAAAAAAAGAAGGCTAAAATCTTAAGAATGTGAAAAAGAATCCATGATTTTTTTTAAAAACGTTTGTCTGTTTGATTTTAGTATTTGTTTTAGTGATTGTTTTTTAGTATTTGTTATTTTTAAAAAAATTAATTTTCAGTTAAATTAATTAACTAATTGTTTCTTCATAATACTTTTTTTCTCAAAACTAAAAATATGTCAATATAAAGAATTTCCAAATTACTTGTATACTCATAATTATTTTGATAAATTACTAATATTAAGAAATACCACTGTGTAATATTCTATATTATTTAAAAAACTCCTTAAATATCATTGTTGTCAGAATTTTAAATTTTTAATATGTGTTAAGTACATAATAGATTACAAAAATGTTTTTAATATTTAACGTAATTTTGACTTATATTGATGTATTAAATTAAATTATGTTGAATGATTTTTTGAAAACTATCTGTTATTTTAAATGAATCAATTTTCATAATTTATGTTAGTTAAAGATAATTTTTGCTCATAATACTCGCAAGGATTTCATATTTGATAAATTTATTTTTACCTCACGTTAAATGATTATTTAATTGCATGTAATCCAATGAGCAGCTTTTTACTACACAAGAATTTCCACTTATAATCTCAACCAAAAATTACAAAGTATCGCAAAAACTCAAGAATTCTGCTATATATGTGCTTTTTCATTTAGTGCACGTTTATACCTTTGCAGTCTTATGCTTTTTCGAATAACTGTAGTTGATTCGCTAATCTAGAATATATTATGTTACTAGCAATGTTTTATTGTATGAATTATGGTTAAATAATAGATTATGGTTTAATAATTAAATAAATAAAAAAAATTTAGGTATATTACAGAGAGTAACTTCAGATTTATCTTCCACTTGTAAATTACTTTAGATCATTAATAAAAGAATAAATAATTCATGGGCAAGTTTTCTGTTCTTACCACGCAGAAAAATTAAACTGCACAAGTGGGGGGAAAATATGAATTTTGGATTGGCTTGAATTCCGCAACATGCTTATAAAGATTTCAGATAGTTTATAATAATTTAATTAAAATAGTTTTAAGCTAACATAATAGTTAATGAATGAGACCCTTGGAACCATATTTTATTGGTAAATCTATGCGTTTTTTCAAAATCTTTACTGTTAGTTATATTAGAGAAGATTCACCAAAAGAATATTATTGAGATGATTTTAAGAGATCGCTTTAAGTTGATTTCATATGAAATCACTTTTTCTCATTATCTTTTTCCATTTTAAAAGTTAAATTTAAGATTCTAATGAATTCACAAACTAAATATTTTATGAATCGCGAATAATTTGAAATATATTTATCTGTCATATACATGAATTGTCCAAAGTAATGGAAAAATCTCACTGAAAACAAGGACTTTTATATGATATTATAGTCTAAAATAAAATTCGAAGCTAGAATTTTTTAAAAATTACAATGCTTATTGTCTCAAGTGTTTGAGTGAGTATATTGTAAATTATTATTTGCTTAGTTTCGTTTCCGGTAAGGTTCAAATGATAGACTTGTCAGAATTCCAAAGATAGCAGATTATGGAAATCCATCTCATCGGAACATCGGTGACCACAGCGCCACAGATGTTACAGGTAGAGACAGGTACCGTGTAGAAAGTCATGGTACCGTGTTGAAAGTCAACAATCCCACTCCGAGAGACGGATGGACAATAGAAGAATATTACCATCTAAAGAAAAGACAAGCTGAGAAAAGTGACTATTGGGCAGAATGGACATCTACTGAAACTAATGCCCTGCAATTCGATGAGAATTGCATAAACAAATATTTTGGTACAGAACTGCAATTGCAAAACTTCTTATAATTGATGTAAATCGTAAACGATGAGTACAGTGGTGCAGGGACCATAAAATCTAGAATGCGGATTTTTGAAAAGATGCATTAGTTTTCAACGTAACCAGTTATGGCCAATTCTCCCTCTTGGAAGAAACCCATCTCATGATAGAGAATAGGCCGAAATTTTTGGTTCATGTGTGGTGAATTCCTTTTTAATTTCTACTAACCAGATTGTCTACTTTCTAAAATGAAACATGGACATGGTTTCGTAATGGTTTGTGATCACATTTCATGGTTTGAAGTATATTCTTTTGCAACCTTTCAAGGAAAGGTTACTAGCACTGACTATGTTATATATTTGAAAATCTATTTCAATCACCGTTACTGTTTCTGCCTGAATATTTAACCTATCAAGACGATATCTCTCCGATTCTATAATTGATGCAGCAAGGGTGGTAAGAAAATATTCTTAAATTTATAATACAATATAAGCAAAATAGTAGCATATAGATTTTTGATTGATTATAAGCATAAAAATGTATCTTGACATTGGATAATATAACTTATTTTTATTTAATTAAAAGTATATTGAACTAGAAAGAATGTTTAAAATAAAGAAATCCCCTCATTATATGCGTGTGTGTTTTTTAAAAATAAAGAAATCATCTCATTATGTGTGTGCTTGTGTGTGAAGGAGAAAGTGAAAACTCAAAAAAAGCAGTAACGCTTTGTAAATTTTATAGTTAAAATATTTTATGGAAAGAATTGACAGAAATTCCAATAAAAATTTCATTTCAAAGAATCATAAATCATGTAGAATTAATTGCATGAAAAATCATATTTACTATTAAATAATAAAAAAATAAATGTTTTATTAATTGGTTTCCATGAATCCAAATATTTTTGATGTCAGTATACTAACTTTTATTTAAATTTATAAAATTATATGTATTTTTGAACAAATTCGGTATTTTAATATGGCGCTGAAAAATAAGAAATGGTTTGTATTCTGTAAAATCATAACACAGTCAAATATATATATATTTGTTTTAATATTTAAATACATATACCGTTAATAAAAAAAGCGATTAATTTTAATTTAATTTAATTTTCAAGATTTTTCTGCTCTTTGAAATGCAGGATATTATTACTTTCTTATTGTAGCGAAGAAATTTACTTCCTTTGTAACTATGCCTTATTTTATTTCTAAGTATCTGAATGCAGCTTTTGTATTTCATTTAATTATTCCACAATCGTGCCGTACTTGTTTCTAAAATGTTTGGTTAGATGAGAAAATGCAAGATGATTTAATTCAATTATGTCTGGAAGGATTTGTTTTGAAGCAAGATTGAAGGAGGTTTTTTTGTGAATAAAAGGTATTTTAAAAATGCACATGAAAGCTATGAAAGATTTCTTTATAATTTTATTATATGTAGGCAGATGAGTTATTTTAGAAATGGAAGATTTATTTTTAATATTTGTTCATACGAATGGAATGATTCTTCTCTACATATACTTAATGCACTGTTTTTAAAATAATTAGTTTTATTAATAACGGTATTGATTAATGAAAAATATTTTTTGAACAAAGAAAATGAGGGGAGAGATTGATTTCTTATATTATATTTGATTTTTGATATTTTGTGTGATAATATATTAATTCTTATAAAAACACTAAAATAACAAAAAAAATTAGTGTTGAATTGACGAAAAAGGCTTCTTTTACAAATTTAATCATTCATATTCTTTTTTATAAGATATTAAAAAACGTAATATTACAAAATTTAAAATTTTTATTTTGGGAATATTACAAGGTGCCATTTAGAATATAATTTTTGAAAGAGGTAAGTTTTAACCAAGAAATGATAAATAGCCCTCTTTTATTTTAAGCCCACAACAACATTGTATTTACAATCAGTTATAAGCATAATTCAAATTTCTCAAAACTATGGTTCAGTAAAATAAAAAAAAATTGCCAGAATTTGAAATATGTATTCATGAAAATGCTAGTTTCATTATAAAATTTGAAATATAATTAAAATAGAATTAAATAAAATGTTTTATATACTTTAATATATGGAGCATAAATTTTTAAAGTATATGAAAAAATTTATAATTAGTCTTTAATAAGCCAATGGGTAGAAGTAACTTATGAGCATTAATTAAGTAATTGATCTATAAATACTTTTTTATTTCATTTTGCTAAATAAAATGCTCCTAACTTTTGTGAACATGGTTATGAATGTCTGAATTTTCTGTTAAGAGTTCAATATATTCTTGAATTTGTATCCTTACCATTGTCATATGATACCATGATTTCGTAGTAGCCTAGTGAATAAGGCATCTTCCGTCCTGAAGGGCGAGATTCAATTTCCAATGCCACCAAAAACCTACCGAGTGCATGTGATATAAGTGATTGTTATACCTGCGGAATCAAAAATCTTGTAGTTGGTCATTGAGTAGTTACCATGGGTGAAATGGTCTGGAGAAAAGTCTCCCCCCAGATCAATGTCAAAATTGAGGGAGTGTATTCTCTGGTGGTGTCATCTATTGGAAAAGTCTTAGAGCAAAGTCGTACTTTCAAGGTGTTATGGTTAAACGAAAGACGCACCCTACTGACTGACATTTGCATAACCGACTTCAAAGTGAGCTTGGCAATGTCCAAGTGTCATAAGTAACAAAAACATATAATACCATCCTGTATTATATGTAATACCAAACATATCAATAATTTTATCTTAAAGAATTTAATAATAAATTACGCTGAATAAACCATTTTTATTTACTTTTTTACAAAACTATTTATGCTATTATGTATGTAAAAGAAATTTATCATTCAAAAATTATATTTTACACTTCTGGATTATTAATTAACTTTTGATTTAAAACTACGAAGAGACTTTTTATGTAACTTTTTTATTGCTTCTTAGATAATAATTTGATGAAAAGTGGAACCTGTTGTTTCGAGAAGATATTCTTGCAAATTTTTACAGATGTATCACAACAGGATATATAATTTAAAGCAAAATTTCTTACTGAGTACACTCATTTATTATGATTTAAATGTGTGAATTGATAAATTAAAGAAAAATCAAATAAATCAATAGTTGTATTTATCACTCTTCAAAGAAAGTCACTATCGTAGTTATTATACCTGTCTAAATCTAAGATGAATTAAAGATATGCTTGATCAGTAGTGCAAAGATCGATTTTCTAATAATTTAGATGTCTTTAGCAGAGTTTCAATTTCATGCTTAAGTGAGTTTACATGATGTTTAATTTCTAGTGATGAAGAGATCAAACATATAAGTCTACTTTTGGAATAAATTAAGTTAAAAAAATAATCTGAATAAATTCTTAGAATAGTACATATCTTGAGAAGGATCATAAGTTAATAATAAATTTCGTAACATTTTCCTGTGTATTACTGCATTCCATTGATAAGAAACGATTCAGACTAACAATTTGAATAAAAGCAAATTAGTATAGCGACTTATATTTTATACATAAAATAATAAGTATAAAAATATTGGAAATTGCAGATGTCATCACAGATGACTGAAACCAAAAATATTAAGCATGAAACATTTCTGATATGACTACATGTGGTACGGGGATCTTCAGATAAGGTTGACTTATATGGGAATAAAATGAAACATATTTCAGGAGCTTGTAAATTGAAAAAACTTTTGCATGAATATCTATGCTCTTTACACTCGATTTTAGGAATCAACGATTTAAGTCCATGAGATGAGAATAATCTGCCAAGCTTAGATTAAACAGAAATGCTATAAGCACAACCTCTCACTCTTTAGCATTCATCCTGTCATGGAGTGTAGCACATGATTGACCTCAATAAATGTGTCTGTAGTTGACTAATCTGCTACTTTTTTTAGGATTGTCCATTTTATATTTGTTGTTTAGTAAATCTTTGATCGCATGTATCAAGACAAAAAGTAGAAGAAAAAACTGATTGTGTAAATACTGATTGTAAATTGTTATTGCCGTACTCGCATTAGCAGCTTCCTAAGTAAACTAGAAGAGCTCAATGCTGAGCTAAGAACAGGAGGGATTGTTGATGAATGCAGCTTTGTATGTGAAACAAATGCCAGGTTTTGCAATATTTCTAAAATGTTTCATAATTCATTACGTTATTGTTGTTAGACAAATTTTCCCGAAAGTAATTTCCTTGGTGATAAACAATACGTTTTACTTCCTCTTATTCAAATTTGCTAATTATTGTCTCTTCTTTCTCGGATATTTTAAATGAAACTTAGTAAGCCATATTTTAAAATTTGTAGTATGCTTTTAAAGTACTTAATTTGTTCATGTTTCACATCCATATGTGATTTTTCCCTACAAATAAATATTTGTTAAGAAATACAATTATTTTTGTACATCCGTAACATATGAGGAAAAGTAAATAACATTACATCCAACTTAACATATTATCTTAACAAAAGCAGCAAAATTTATCCACAGTATAGTATGCATTTGATGCCTAGGATGCTGTTAAAACTAGAAGGCTAAATTAAACTGTTTTTTTACTTATTCTTTCTTATAAATAAAATTCATTGTTTTTGAATATTTTGACTATTTAATTATAAAATAAGTTATATTATTTCACTGTTTAATATTACACAATTATAAGATTAAATGCTTATTAAAAATTAGTTACCAAAGACATAATTTACAAAGTAGAAACAACAAGGATTGTTAGTTAATAAATATAAAGTAAAAAGAATGATTTTTTTACAACTTTCAAGCCACAAAACTACTTGTTTAAAAATAATTTTCTGTTCTACTTAATAGAGATTAAAAATACATTTTTAGCTTTAAAATAGGATATTTTATTGACGTTGTTGAAATTGCTTTTGTATCTTCCTTCCCTATAAGAAAGTATATTTAAATTGCTGAATGAAATAAACTCATTTTTCTTTTGTAATGCTACATTGAATTCAATAATAAAGTCTATTTTATTAAGAATTCAATAAAAATGTTTATTGTAATTACCTTTAATAACACAAAAAAATGACCTTATATTATTAAAAACAGAACATATTAACTTACTGAGCATTATAACTTAAAATATGCTACACATTTAAGATGCATTAAAATTAATTAGCAATTTTGTCATTTATAAATGTGGTAAAGAATTATATTTGTTATGAATTTTACTTATCTAATGAAACTATATCTAATGGAAAATATTTCTCCGTCCAATTTTTTTGTTATTTATAATTTAATGTGGCTTCGTTGACTACTTTAAATATATCATTCCGTATTTTCATAAATTTTCAAATTTAAATAATATTTGTACCTCACTATATTGAAAAATCAATTAATTACGAATGCTTACATTTCAAATAAAATAATATGAGAAATGAGTTTTTGGTCTATTTTTGACTTCATTGGATTTTAAGAATAGATATGCAAATACAATTAAATGCAAATAAAACAATATTTAATCTCATTTGTTTCATAATTTAATAAGAGACATTCAGAAAATTCAATATACCATTTTATTGAGTGCATCTTTATTTGCTTTACTAACATCATTAGAAATTATGCGAAATTTAATTGAGGAAACAGTCGAGTGAATTCCAGGAATAAATTAATTGTCGAATTTAAGTACACTACACATAAGCATTACCTATGATAAACGAATTACATTAATCAATATTTAACAAATACATTGTTAAACTTGGTTTATATTAAATTTGGAGTTAAATTTATTAATGTTAATATGAATTACATAGCCTGGTTAAAATTTAATAATAATATTATTAGAAAATAATGCGACATGAAAATGTTCAAATAAAATATTATTGTTCAAGAGATAAAATTAGTCCCAATTCTTAGCTTTCCTTTTTAATAGAAATTTTTTTATGTTTTTACTTATTAAGAAACCTGATTTATGCATTTCACTCTTAACTCTTGAATCATAATTTCATCCTTTTTTGTCTCTTTGAAAGTTGAAGTGTCATAAGCTATAAGTGTTCTGAAGTTCTTACGTTTAATTCAGTTATATATATATATATATATATATATATATATATATATATATATATATATATATATATATATATATATATATATATATATATATATATTTATAACATCAACATTGATTACCGAAAAATTTCAAAATAAGTATATACTTTCCTCAACTATCATTAAAATAATTAATTTAGAATGAAGATTTAACAATTGTAAAGAAGTTCATCAAAATTATAAATAAGACTGATACTTTTGTAGAGCCAGTTTTAATTACATTCGAAATTCCTGTCAATCCCAATAACGATCGAATGGGAAAAGCGTAAAAACGTTTGCGGTAGCTAGGAAAAACAATTTCTTTCAAATATCGATAATGAATATAATATCGTGATTTCTTAAGACAAACAACACATTCCAGAAATATAGAAGTGAAGGAAAATCCGTTGCCTTGCATATATTTTGTTGTTGTTGCTACTTATGACACTTGGACACAAGCCAAGATCGCTATGCCTTTTCAATGCGAATTTAAGTCAATAGGGAGCGTCTTTCGTTTTAACCAGAGCACTATGAAGGTGAAAGTACGACTTCACTCTTTTTTAAATGCTCCGATAAATGGCACCATCAGAGGATCCACTCTCTTAATTTTGACATTGATCTGAAGGGGGAGGATATTATCTTTTCCCCAGATCATTACACCCATGGTAATTGCTCAACGATCGACCACAGATCTTTTGATTCCACAGATTTAACAGGCACGTATATCGCATGTACTCAGTTGTATTTGCCGGCATAAGGAATCAAACCCCGCCCTTCCGGATGAAAGGCCGATACCCTAACCTTCCGGATGAAAGGCCGATACCCTAACCTTCCGGATGAAAGGCCCATACCATGGCCCTATATATTTTTGCTTTTAGTTATTAAGCCTAAATGCCCATTTTAAATGTTTGTAAAGAATCACGTGTCTTCATTGAAACTAGGAGAATTCCAGAAAGATATAATATCATTTAAACTAACTACACATTGTATCATATGCAACTTTACAATGAATTCATATCAACATTCTTCGCGGTTCAGATTAAAATTGATATTCTCCAAATTTCTAAATAAATCATAACCCATATTTCTAATTAACCATAGATCAACAACATGAAATAAATCTTAATTATATTTTGTTCACAGATATTTTCAATTCAATTTCGAACCATAATTCAGCTAAAAGAGAGAAATAAAGTTATTTTATGTAGTTTTCGCGGCTTTTTTTTTCTGTAAACTTAATTCGTAATTTTTAAATTTTGTATTTAATGATATGAATTATTACTTAATTCATATCATTAAATACACGTAATATTATACCGTATATATGTATTATATATTATGTATTTATAATATATATATATATACATATATATATATATATATATATATATATATATATATATATATATATATATATAACAAAAATGTTTTTTAGTAATATGAAATGTTATTCAATATTTTTAGAGATGACATAATAACATTATTGCTAATGATTTGTCGTAAATTAAATGAAGAAACAGAAAACTCTTATATTTGAAAAATGAAATCAGATATATTTTTCATAATTTTAGTATTATGTATTTCAACAAATGATGATATATAAATTATTTGGTAAGTTGTGTGTAGTTCTATACATAATTTTGCAAGAAACATATAACTAAAATAGCTATCTATTAAAAAGCAGTATATGTAGGTATAACTTTTATGAAAATTATGGTTAAATTGATGCTGAATTTCTTCTCATACTTAGATTTCCAGATTCAGCTATTTTATTTTTTGATATAAATCATCGAATAATATATAAACTTATCTGAATACTATGTAAATGGTACTGAGTTTCTAATATTGAAATTTTAGATTTTCTAAAGTGCTGAAGACATGAAATTACCAGAGGCATTGCTTTTCATTTTTATAAAGACTTCTATACACTATATATAATGAAACACAATCTTTCATTGTTTGAAAAGTAATTTACTCTGTTGAATGGAGAAAAAACATAAATGTGGAGGATTTCTCACGTTTAACTTTCGAAAAGATTTCTATTTGTTTAGCTTAGACCTAAAACAGAAAATTGCCTGAGGGGGGAAAATTAGAAATGGTGGTTCTGGAGTTACAAAGGAATTATGCTAGATATTGATTTACAACAATTGATTTTCCTCATAAAATATTTATTTAAGATTGTGAAGCTTTCCTATGAACTTTATATTAATGAATAAAAGTATGATTAGTTATATAAATGATTTAAAATAAGGACATTTTACAAGCTCGGTAATATTTTCAAAACAGAACTTTTTTATGTTAAATTCTCTTTCGCAATTAGAATCTATTGTTTAAGTGTTTGTAAAAATATATGCACTAGATCTTTTTTAGTGATGGTAGAATTACTTAATTATAAATTCAAAATTTTAAAATTAATGCATTAGAAATTTTTTCTAAAATCATTAATGGTATGAATATGATTATGTATTCAATAGAACCATTTTTGATTTTGCAAAGACTGCATTTATTTGAAATGATTGATATTTAATGAATAAAGATTACCATTGTTTTTTTGAAATACTTGCGTCTAAAATGCATATCAATATATTTGAAGAAAGAATGTATCCCTTAAGTAACAAAATCTGTTATATCGACTGAAGAATATATTATTCTTATTCGGACTACCATTCTTAACATTAGTTCGAATCTTAATAAGGTTTATGATTCCTTACTTTTACTTCATTGATTTAATGATTATTTTATGAAAGACCAGCAATGTCATAATGCAATTGTGCGAGAAATAATAATTTTAAGTTCCAAACGCTCAATTACATGGGATTTGGATGAACAAAATAATTAAAGAAAACATGTTTTTTATACTAAGTAACCCATTAATAGTTCTTTTCTAGTGGATAAGAGAAAAATTAATGTAGCCATTATTGTTCATCATTAGCTTAATGCTTAAGAATGTGTGAAAATGAAGTATAATTAAAAATTCATATTGATTTTTGTGGAATTATATTACTTACATTTGTGAATGTTATCCACATTTATTAAGGCAAATTTGTTTTTGATTATTAATTATGTAAATAATGTTTTGTTTTTATCAGTAAAAGTATTTTATTTATATATAAATATATTATATAAATATAATATAATATAGTATTTTTTATAGAAATATAAATTTTTTAAACTCAAAAATCTACTCAAATCCCAAAGTATGAATACAGTTTAATTCTCTGTGATTTATAAATATCTTTTATTTTCCATAATTTCAAAATTTCTGAAAAAATTCAAATGTAAACTTTTACTTTTTATGCGTTTATACAACAAAATTCACTGAATCACATGTTAAGAAATTTTCTAAATTTCTAGTTATAAGTTTCTGCAGAAAATTATAATATAAATTTAATAATATCTGAAATTTAGTACCTTGATTTTCCTCTTTAATTATTATTTATACTTTAATTGGTTGTGCATTATACTTATGAATGCTAAACATTATTTTCTACTAATTTATTTTTCACAGTTTTCTTTTCTTTTTTTATTTTCACAACCCTTGCATATTTTTGATTATTCTTAGGTAAGAAATGAATTGCGGGTAATAAAAACTAATCTTGTTAAAACATTAGTTAGTATAACCTACTAATTTACAACATCTCAATATTGTTCTAATTTGATGATTTTGTTTTCCTTAAAAGAATGTTTTAATACTGTTTATTTTTTCAAGTGGCTATAAAATATCTTATTGCTGATAAAATTAATAATTTTAATTATTCATAAGTAAATAAAGCATACTAACTAACTACATCTTTATATTAATTCTAAATATTACTTATAAGAATGATCAGATCATCTTTGTTATTACAAGCATTCTTACTCTAAGAGGATGGAATATTATATACTCCAAACATTTTGTTTTCATGAATAAGTAGCATTTTGTATATAAAGACTATTTAGTAGCATTCCCGTGAAATAAAAATTAAATAGAGCTGATTTAAAAAATGATTATAATTACCATAATTGATAAGCGTTAGATTGTATAGAAATTGTTTTTACTCATGGTGAGTATTTAAGTTAGCCATGCTACTTATGTCAATGAATTATTAAATGTTCTTATTGAATATGGGTACATAAACTTCAAATACTGAATATTTTTATAAACGTAACTGCACTAAAGCTTAATCATAAGTTTATGAATAAGATAAAAAAGAATTTCCTTTAGTATTATGTCCTTAACAAAAGAAACATTAATTGTCCAGAGCATGAATTACACTTGAAAGAAGTTATGTTTTCTTAAATTCATTCCCATTCATATTAAATCAATTCAAGGGTTGCAACATGGGAATAAATTTGTAAGTAAACATGCAAAAATAAGACAGTTGATATCACGTGTTATATTAAACAAATCAGTAAATATAATTGCAAAATATTATATGCTTAGAAGACCACGCTGTTTGAATATATTTATGGAATTATTAGAGTATATATAAAGGGGAAATTGAATTTAGAATAAAGCATCAGAAACAATGAAGGAGTTTGTAAGTGACCATTTATTAATGAATTACGTTTTAGGAAACTTTCATCGAAATATTTGAATACATTTCATTATCTATCCAAAATTCATGGTAGTTAAAAAATTCAGTTATTGAAAATATTTCAAATTCATATAGTTATGCTTGATAAAAAATCAAAGCATTTAAAAAATCTTTTTATAGAGCAAATTAAAATTTAAAAAATATTTGCAGTTCATTTAAATATGAAGACTATCTTTAAAAATATATAAGAAATTTAAATACTTTTTTGTAAACAAAGAGAAAATATTTTTCATTCGGAAAGATAATGAAGTGTGCAACCGAAAGTATTTGCAACAATATAAACTTTTTATTAATTTCAAACATTTTCATAAAGTATTTATTCAACTACATGGTTAATGATTCAGAGAGTTCTAATAGAAACTAAAAAACAAATGTTTAAGAAAAAATATGAAAGAAATTTTACAAAACTTAATTTCTGATTTTCATTTTAATCTCTCCTATAATAAGTTATCAAGTTAAAGAGAAATATTATAGACTAATTACTTTTTCTTTATTTTTAAAACTTTATAATAAAAAATTTCTACTTTCTCTTTGCATCTCTTTTGTTCCAATTTTTCAAATTACTGAATAGAGAAGAATATTTTGATAATGAATTTCAATATTAATAAACATTGATTTTAAAGTGAATTTTAAAATGGATCATTGTTTTTCTGTGCATAATACCTTCTTTTTGCAAGTTAGCTCTTTTTATAAAAGTATTTTAAATCTTTAAAATATAATAATAAGTAAATATAATTTCAAAGGAAAAGAAAAAATGAATTTACAAGAACATTTTTTAACAATTAAAATTAATACCATCTTTTCTTAAAATTATAAGCATAATTGTTGATACTTAAACTACCTTGCTCTAACATAAAAATTAAAAATTAATCACTAAAAGTAAATCTAATTAAAAATATTTTATTACAAATGTTTAATTTTAATACTGTTTCTATAAATTAACATAAAAGAAAATGTTGAATTAAACATGGTGAAAAACATGCCAATTTGTGGTTAAATCAATGATATGAAACAAAATGTTGATTTAGCCAAATTTGTAATAGTTAAGCATACCAGACTTTCCCCTTAATTTCTTAAATAAACGTTTCACTGTCGATACGTAAAGTCTAGATTATTTTGAATTTTTAGAAGCAAGACAATTTTTTCCTGGACAACTCAAAACAACTTTCAACTTTCTTAAAGAGCGTTCATTGAGACATTGCTCTTTTGTATGAAACATCCTGGGTCTGATTCTCCACTATTAAATAACTGGATATGTTTATTTCATTTGTCTTTCTTAACATAGGTTTATCTATCATCATCTTTTTTGAGAATTATTTGAGGTTATACCATTCAACAGGTAAATTACTATAAATTATTTATGAATCTCCATTCAAAAAGCTAAAACACTGCGGATGTTGCAAATTGCATTACAAGAACATTTTGAACTTAGGCTATTCAATCTTCGGTATTATATCTATTTTAAATAATTTTTTTGATCATTATAAATAAAATATAGTGTTTGGGAGTTAAAATGCTTAATTCTAAGCAATCATGGTTTTCAACAATGGAGATTTTACAGTCATGTCGATAAATTAAGGGTAATTTAGAATCACACAGAAATTGAAATCTAAAATTAAAATTTCACATGTAGAACTATAACAAACATCTTGAAGAATAATATGCAAGCTACAAGAAACCCCCAGATGGCACTGATAATACGTCACAATGACGAGACTGTAAGAGAAGGGTATATAAGGAATGGTTGCAAAGAAGTAAAATTGTACACAAGCGCTTTAAAAAACTTTCAGTGCAATAACCGCAGTTATGGCACAAAGGAAACATTTGGATGATGTTTTTGTTAGAATTATCGGCCGTCTGGAATGTGGACGTTCACACCTGGAAATATCCGAGAAGCTTGAAATCTCCCAGAGAGTCATCTCCAGACTTAGGCAACGAATCCAAGATGATGGTAATGCTAGTAGACGTTGCAGCACAAGTCGCCCCCGAGTTATAAAGCTGAATGAGGAGTCGTATTTAGCAGTTACTGCCAAAATAATTAGACGAAGCTCAGCATTAGACCTGTCTCGTCAGCTCTCTTCAGCTACCGGTGTGACAGTTTCAAGATAGACCGTGTACAGACACTTAGGGCACGTTGGTCTATATGCTCATAGCCGTGTCAGATGTGTTCAACCTACAGGAACTCTTTGTCGCCTGCGGTTAGCCTGGAGTAGAGAGCATGCATTATGGACACCACAATAGTGGTTTTGTGTGATATTTTCCGACGAGTCCAGGTTTATCTTTTAGCCTGATTCTCCCCGGAATTTCATATGGAGAGAGCCAGGTACTCGTTACCAGCAAAAGAACACCATTGAACGACACCATTACTGTGGTACAGTATTGCTCGATCGGGAAGGAATTATTCTGGGTTCCAGAACTAACCTGTATGTTCAGAATGTAGTCATGAGAGGCCACATCCCTCTTGATGTTCTTCTGGAACAACATATATGTTTGTTTCGGGGCGCAAAAGGTGCAAAATTTCTAATTAATGATCACAACGACCGTCCTCACCATGCAAGCATTGTAGACGAATGCCTTTAATTCGAGCACATCACCTGTATGGATTGACCATCATACTCACCGTATTTGAATGAAATAGAGCATGTTTGGTACATGCTTAGCCGATGAATTGCAGACCATCAACCCTCTACCACGTGTCTACTGGAACTTCGGAGAGCATTGCTTGATTAGTGGTGTAATATTCCCAAAGATCAGATCGATAATTTGTTGTTTAGCCTGCCTAGGCGTTGTTCGGCCTGTATTGATTCGTCTAGGGGGCACACTATGGATTAACCATCATATCAACCATGTTATATTGGTTCTTATAAATAGGTTCTTTTTTAAAATTTTACTCCAGGGAGTAAAAATTGCAATTTTATTAATGATGTCTAACATATAACATCTTTTTTGCTCTTTACCTTTTGCTTAATAAATAGACTTTACAAATAAGTCACATTTGTTTGCTTTTGTCTCTTTCTTTGCCTGAAATTTCATTATCCTTAATTTATGGACATGAGTGTATTATTGTCAATAGTTTTCTTAAATATATAAACTTGAAATAACATCTGCCACATTCAAGAAATTATCAACAGTTGAGTGCATAAAATTTCATATATTTTAGCAACATAACATTGAATAATGTAATTTATTTAATTTTACAGTTTGTAGTTTCATCTGTTAATCATTAGAAACGCTGCACGAAAACCCTAAAATTTTAATTTACTACCACTTTTAAATACTAGATAAAATTGCAACATTTCCATATTTTGTAAAAAATATTTTGATTTAATAAATATGTAAGTGAATTACCATTCAGCTTATTTTGAATAAATGTTTATGAGATTTAAGTAAATCTAAAACTTATGTTGGATATAATGTTGCAAGATTTATTGACTTCTATTTATTGAACACTAAATATCAAAGTTTATTTTATTTTTGGCAATAATGATGACAGGGAAAATCTTATCTATGAAATACGATTAACTAATAGTATGGTGCTCTCAGTTTTTAAACTAATTTTATAAAACGGAAGACAATTTCATTTCGTGAACTTGAAGTTCAAAAGAGGATTTGTAAATACAAAATATTTTTCAGATTATTATTTTTCTAGTTTTTAATAAATAATTTTTCGCTACAGCATTTGATCCTAC
Organism: Latrodectus hesperus; assembly: GCA_037975125.1. NCBI lineage: Eukaryota > Metazoa > Arthropoda > Arachnida > Araneae > Theridiidae > Latrodectus > Latrodectus hesperus. Next base: position 12,104,424 of record JAJQOW010000014.1, on the reverse strand, counting down.
GTAAATTTGTTCTTATATATATATATATATATATATATATATATATATATATATATATATATATATATATATATATATATATATATATATATATATATATATATATATATATATATATATATATATATATATATATATATATATATATATATATATATATATATATATATTATATATATATATTTATATGTATATACAATGTATCTAAGATAACTATTTTAATGATCTTATTTATAACTGCTATACAACAATTATAGAGGCATAATTAATTCATGCTCTGAGCATTGCATAATTCATTTTTTGATATTATATTATACTTTTATATAAATGCATATTTTATATGAAATTATTTGTTATTTTTATATAAATGTTTGAAAATTTACTCAATATTAAAGTTAATGGGCGCATACAAGTTGTGATTTATGATGTTTTAAGATATATATGGCACATTTTCTGTTTTTCATTTATATCATTTTCTAGACAATTAAATACTTGTTACTCTAATAAAATTTTAAAACATATTTATTTGTATTTTATAATTAATTACGACTTAAATATGAAAAGAAACTTATATTCAACTGTATGTAGTAAAAAGGAGATTTATAAGCATGTTAATAAAGTCATTCGAGAGTTTCACCTACTTGCTGTCAAGACAGTTCAGAAGATAATTGATCATCAGTCACACTGCGCAATATTGTACCATAGATCGACACAGGTTATAAATATTTAGAAACTTTCAAATATTTGCTGAAATGCATTCTCCCCATTGGCAATAATGGAAATATAATTCATATTATTTTCAAAATAATTCATTTAAAAGGAGAATCATCATAATTAAGAATTTCATGCAAAATGTAATAGATTTTGATTCCGCCAATTCTAAATTAGTAAATATAAGTATTTTATTAATATTGCATATGTTTTTATTTCAACAAACTTTATACGTTAACGCAATTTTTTTACTGAGGAATATATCATAATCAGCAGATTCAATTCGTATATTGAAGTAACATGGTTAATGTTTAGGTTTATAGAAATCATAATTTTTTAATATTTTCCAAAATTTTGGATTTTTAATGTTATTGCTTCATACAAACATATTTTCCTTTCTACTATTTTCTTTATTCTTCTTTGATGTTTCTGTTTATGATTTGTTTTGTCTTTATTTGACAATAAATTAGTTTATGCAGTTTAAAGGAATGAATTCACATCCAGATTTTTAATAAGTTATCGTTCATTTCTTCATAAGCAATGTACTACTTTAATTAAACATGCTTATTATTCTTCATTCATTATGTAATCTAAATATAAATATTATTTAATTTAAAATTAAAAGAATAGAAGAAATGTAAATTTAGAAAATATTAAAATAAAAAAAGTTTTGTTTTTGAAAGTTTAGAGAAAAAAATATTTTATTTATTTGATATTTCATTAAAATTTCTCTAAGCGGTTTTGAGTTTATGACAATGTATTAATATCTTTAATTCCTTTAAACTAGAATCAATTTGCAGATTTATTAGCCATACAATGTTATCGATATCAATCTTCTAGAAGGAAACTTAGAATTTTACAGAAAGTAGTGATATATTAAATTCAGCTCCCATGAAGTTTAATGCAACTTGAGTACATTGATAACATCACGTAGTTTTCGAAATACTTTGGAAATGCTGAAATTCACTCTTTCATTTTAAAGGTCATTTAATGTTACGACTTTATCAACGGGAAGTAGACTATTAATCATAGCTTCAAAACACTTTCGAACTTTTATTAGCTAATAGTAAAATTTAAAGAAGAGAGAAAATCCAGAGTTCCGCTTTTGAAATATTTGTTAAATTATTTATAGAATGGTAGCTGCCTACATGATTTAAGCAATTATTTAATTGTTTATGTATATATATATATATATATATATATATATATATATATATATATATATATATATATATAATAGTTAAAAATATCACTAATTTATGAAAACTACGGTTTTATATTTTCATTATAATTAACTGAAATGGAACCATAAATATCCAGATGATAAAATGGACTTAATTCTGTTTCCCTAGCCACTATATTAGAATAGTTTGATATAATTTACTTAAGATAATTGAATAAGGATATGAATTATAGATCAAAATATTAACCATCTTCTTCTTCTTCTTCTTAGAATTGGGTTTGTATGTCATTGGGCACCTCTGCTTTTATCAGCATTTTGTACCATTAACTCCAAACCCAATGTTTCCTAGTTCCAGTTACTCGGGTCACCCACTTTATTAATCAAGTCCGATAACCCTTTAATGGAGTCTAGGTGTAACTCTCTAGTATGGATGATGCCTAAAGAGGTTAATCTAGGGAGGGCAAGAGCCTCGCATTCATAAATGATATGCTCTGCCGTTTCCTCTTGCGTATGACATTTCCAGCAGATAGGGTCTTGCTGAAATAGTCCCATCTGGTCAGAGAGTCAGTCATACAAGGGATAGCTTCCTGACTTTCACCAGAAGATGGTTTCGAGGTCATTTCTACCTCAAGTGAAGGATTCATTACTGCCCCTTTACAAGACAGCCTCTGAGTTCACTTGTCTTTTTCAGCAAGGTCAACTTCAGAGGCATCACCTGTAGATGCAGAAAGGATTGTTATTTCTTGTGTCTTTTCAGCCACAAGATAACAATTTATAAGCTCAGGTAATATAAGTCCACCCAGCATTGCCTGAGATACTGGGCAAGGCAAATTACTCTAGAAGTTTGCCAGGCAACTAGAGGCTCCGTTAAGACACCAATACCGCGGTGCCAATTAGCCCTAGGCACGGAACGCATAACACCAGGGTTTACGGGAGCTGGTTCGCGGCCTCTGATTCTATATTCAAGACTATCCTGTCATTCCTACAGGACGTTCGGTGATCCACCGCCTACCGACGCGCCTGGTAGCTGCTCAGGCCCCAGGAAATATTAACCATAATGCTTTAATAATTTTAAATCTTTAATAAATACTCTTAATTAAAAAAATACTGATGTACATCAAATGAATTTTTATACATTTCATAATAATAACATATATTGCTTATAATCTCTTTTTAATCGATATTTTCATGTTCATTTATTTAATAAAGTTTATTGAAAACATGAAAGTTATACAAATATGAAATTTATTTATTTCATCTGATTTGATTAACAATAAATTTTTTACATATACGAATATATGATTTACATAGTAATGTATATATGGTTTTTAATATTGAGTGTTTTTCCTATATTTTCTGAAATTTTGTAAACATTTTGGAAATTATCTTTTTATAAAAAAACCTTAATAATACAATTATGGAAATGCCGCAATGCTAAGAATTAAAATTTTAAGCATATAAGGTATTTCCTATTTTTTTAAAATACAATATTTGAAAGTTTTAAATTATTTGATGTTTCTCCTTTTGTATTTAATGGATTTCAGAGCATTATTTTCATTAGAGAATTTTTAATTGATTAAATTTATTACTACTGATTTATTTTAAAAAATGTATCTTTTTTATCTGATTATTGTGTATAGCAGTGTTTCAAATAATTTTAAATGCAAAAAAGATATAAATAAAGAAATTTATGTTATTAAAACTGGTGTACTTATTTATATATTTAACACACTAAATGCATTGAAATTATTAAAGCCGAGAGAACATTTGAAAACACAAGTTTTTGTGAAAATGTCTTCTTTCATAGCTCTCTCTATATATTTTCACAGGAATATATTTTCTCGAAAAAAGTCCTTATAACCAATCACTGATATTTCAAGTTAAATTTTTTTTTAATTTTTTGAGGAATAAAAGAGTTATTGGCCTTTAAAATATTCTTTTCAGAAGTTTTATTCAACTGAAATTGATCTTTTATAAATTTAATGAAATGACAAAGTTAAATTAATTTAAAGATATATAAAGATTGATGGATTGTGATAAATATATAAAAGGTATTTTTTTTAATATATAAATAATTAACAGTAATTTTTTAAAAAAAGTATGCTTCACTTAGGAGTTTACAGATATCACGCTCCCTTCAATAGTGAATGAAATACAATTCAATACAATTTTTAGAATTATTAAAACTATCTATGCCTATCTATTAAAATCTGTAGCATTTAGTGATTTTTTTAAAACATATTTATCTATTAAGCATACAATTTTTTGCAATCTTGCAATATGTATATATATATATATATATATATATATATATATATATATATATATATATATATATATATATATATATATATATGTATATATATATATATATATATATATTATTTATCCTTTCAAAATAATACAGTAATGGAAATAGATAAATAACGATAATAAAGCTTTAAAGAACCCTCATGAGAAAAATGTATGTGGTACTCAAGAAAATAAGGGACTATAATAATTAAAATAATATTTTTGTGTTCTTTTTGGAATAAACCATGACAATGATGTGTTGGATTTCCTGAAATTTATGAAGGTTTCTTAATAACAATTTTCTTCGAATTGTTTAACATTTCAATTTAATTCCACGGAATTTTATTGTTATAAATAAGTAAAAAAAATAATTTTGCAACACATGAAATTGAGAATTGCAACAAAGTAAAAATTGGCTTAAAAAATTGTCATAATATTTGTCTGTTTTAACTATGTCTGCAGTAAAATAGTCGTTAATATATTATTTACGTTTCTAGAAAGTTACGTATCAGAAATGAATTCTTATGAATGAAATCTATTTTTTAAAATTATTATTATCATTTGCATGTGTTCAGTGATATGATAGTATATTGAAAAATATTTTTCATTTCTAAAAAGTTGCATTTGAATACAATAATGCTTAGTAAAATCTGCAATAATAATAGGAGACGTAATATCTTAAAAAATTTAGGCTATTATATTTTCCTTTAATGTTGTTCACGCCTTCAGTATTGTTAGCAATATCATTCTTAGTTTGAATTTAAATTTTTGTTAATTTATATTTTTAGTATAGGAAGAATTTTTTTGAGAGTCTATGGAATAGTTTTTCAATTTTATTCAAATGTTTCTTATGGATTTCACTTATTATTTTTAATAGATCTGTAATGTGAAATTAATAATAAAAATAAAATTATTGATTTTATCTTGTGTAAATGAATGATATATTTAAAGTAGATATATATAATTAAATGGCAATGCGTCCGATGTAATGCTATCGAATAATAATTGCTCTCCTATTAAAAGTAACATAAATCTTTTTTATTCTGTTTCTATATATGAATTGACAAAAAAATTGGTATTTAATAGATATGATTTTTTGATGGTTAAAAGTTACTCACTTTTACTACGTAATCATTAGATTAAATTTTATGATTTATATAAATAAATTTTAGTTATTAATTAAAATATATTTCTTCCAGAATTTATATAATAAAAAATAATGTTTTGTTATATAATACATACATTACAAATATATTAAAAACAGTTTCAAAAACATATTACTATTTGTAGAATTGCTTAATGTTGTTAATATATTACAGAGTGTAGAATAGAAACAATAAATTTTTATAATTATGAATTCTTTAAAGTACATTTAAATAGATTGAAACTCAAAGAATACATTATATTAGCAATCTTGATTGATGATTAAATTATGATAATGAAGTTCTTTAACAGGATATTGCATGCTGAAATAGTCTTAGAAATATTTCCTGAAATTTTAATCCACTTTAAATCAATTATTTATATTTTGATATGTTCTAAAAAAACTTTTTAACAATGATTATTACTTCATTGCTTTAGAAAAGTTTGCAACTTACAAAAGCTATAATATTTCATCACAACATGTAACGATGAAACAAAATTTAACTTAAAAACAGCATAAGCGGATATTGAGCATACAATATTTGAAGCAAATTTCTTTAGCATTCAAAATAGTATATTGTGATAGTTAATATGCTAGCCGTCTTATGTCACAGTGATGAATTTAAAACTGTATTGAAAGATAAATCTCAAAGCGTAATTCAGATTACATGAGCTTATAGCTTTGATATTTAAAATATTCTATTCCGAACTAAAAATAGATAATTACTATGTCAGTATTATAAGTTTTATTTTTTTAACCTAAAATTTACTGTAAAATGTTGTTGAAATATTCATTGCAACATACTAGAGTTTATAATATAAATTGATTTTACCCAGAATAATATTTATAAAAATATTTTTACATATAATATAATTTTTTAACTTTCTAAATTAATTGATGAAAAAATGTTGATAATTTGTATTCTAAATTTATGTAATCCAAATTATTTTAAATATAGTAAAATAATTCTAAGCTTCAAAATCTTTTCTAGCTTTTAAGTATAATTCCAAAAAAAATAAATTCCAAAAACATTATTACAGTATTCAAGATATTCATCATAATTACAACTCATTTCAGAACATTGATTGCCCTTTTAATTACTAATTTTAGCGTTAAAATATCTATTATATAGACAGTTAGTATTATATTTTGAGACTATCATCAAAAAGAAAACAGAGGAGAGAGACAAAGCTGTAATAGATTTAGCGTGACCCAAGGTAGCCTTCTATGTTACATCACCTAGGGAGCTTTTTAGTTTTTACTTACCAAATGAAACTCTTACTGCTGTCTTCGATGGTGAAATCGAAGATATCACTGTGTTTATTCAACAACTGTCGATTCGATGCCACACTTTTTCTAAAGTTGTCTTATGTTCAGATTATAAAACCACATTTCAAGCATTTTTTAATAATCAAAATAGTTTCCAAAGAATTTTAGAATGTAAACTCTTGCTTAAGGCAAAATCATACAGAATTTTATTCCAATGGGTTCATCCCCATTGAAAAATTATAGACAATGAAACAGCTGAAGAGTAAAAGAAGCTTTGATAGATAAACGTATATATTGCACACTTTCTTTTCACATGACTAAATTGTTTGTCACTATATGGTGCGGTTCGAAACATACAAAATATATTATTATCAAAAATAAGTATGATTAATTAAGAAGAAGACGCATTAAAATTATCAAGAAATATCTTGATTATTATATTTTTATACAAATCTGCAGTTTATATTTTAAATTGATAAAATGTTTATAATTACTATGAAAATAATTCTTAATTCAAGAAGAATTGATGCAATTCCATTTTGAGTGAAATATTATAAAATTTATCTAAATAGTCAATTTTCTTTAATTAAATAGTATATATTATGTTTTTAAACCATCCGATGTGTGTGTTTAAGTTAAACTAAATGATTTATTAAAAAATTCAAACGAATAGGTCTCTCAATGTAGAATATAAACACATATTTTGTATGAGAGGATAAAAAGTATATATCTATTTACGGTAAAAGTAAAAAAAAATTCCAAGGGAATCTATTTTATATTTAATGTCAGACAAATATATTTACTCAAAATAGTTATCGTAAAATATTTGAAAGTGAAATGCTAATCGAAAAAGAATTTATGAATTTGAGAAATATTTCATATTCTTTCCTAAAATTTAAAATGCATACAAGAGTAATAATATTTTAAATTATAAAGCTGACAATGTTCTGTTCTTTTGATGAACTTGTTGACAGAGACAGTTTTCTTATTTTAAGCGTGATAATTTAAGATTTTATTTCCTTTTTACTGAAGGTTTTAAATTATAGAGAAATGTATTTAAATTGGAAAGACGCATGAAGAATATGTAAGAAAAATATATAAATAAGAGCAATATTTTACTAACATTCAAATTTAGATTCCTTACTTTGCAAAATCCATATTTATTTTAAAATTAAAGTGAAAACAATATGTTCCGAAGTTTATTATGAAATTCTAAAATTTTGCTCATAGTTGTAGTTATCAATTTACAATGAAGACGATAATCTTTTCATAAATATTTAATAAAATAGCTATCATTCAAAAATTATTATTTTTATAAAGAACAATTTTTTAATATTATATAAAATAAACCTTTATATTCTGTTTTGCTATTTACATTAATAAGCAAAAATAAGTTTGATTACTTTTAGTTTTCTGTATAAACAATAAAAGTTTTAACTCAACAATTGAAAATAATTTAACATAAAATGTTTCTGAATGTTCTGTTCAAAGTATTGGAATCAATTTTGATTTCTTTAAATAAATATCAGAAAAAATGAAAAAAATTCTGAATATAGTACCGAATTTTATACCATATTCTTTGGAGCATTAGTAATGCTTAAACCTCATTGTAATGGTGGCTCTCAATGTGGATTTATAAAAAGACAAAAAACAAGATTCATACCTAAGGACATAAAACATAAAACAGTTCATAAAACAAGAATTATCCTCAATTATAACATTTTCATAAAGTAGATACATACATACATAAAAATAAGTATGTTTTGTATAAAAAATAAAAACTTTTGTATAAAAATTATAAATTAAAATGGGTAAGCTTCAGGTTATATTTGTCTGATTTCCTTTTTTATTCCTAATTTCTTTCAACTACAGATCACAGAAAAATAACACTTTAACTACCAATTATTCTTCTTTATTTTGCGATACACAAATTTTCTTTTCAAAGTATTTTATAAGCTAAAAATTAATCAGAAAATAGGACATTTACTTGTTACAGGAATATAGTTTATATTTTATGAAAAAAACATTATAGTTAGATAAACTTTACAAAGTATAAAAAAATACATTTTTTTTGCATTTCACTTTTATCATTTTTAAATCTAAAATTAATGAGACTTTTTAAATTTTCTATTTCTTAAAAAAATTTTCTTTTTAAACAACGATTTTCTTTGTTGATTTTTTTATATGCAATACCGGATTTTTGCTAATTTCTGAGACTGAGTTAATAATCAGATTTTTAATGCAAAGTTTACTAATAAACTCATTGGCATTGTTACAATTAAAAATCGCTATTTAACATATGAAGCAAAAAATTATTTGTGGAAGGCATGAATTTAAAGTATGAATACTATATTGTTTTTTTACTTTTTAATCTAAATTGGTATTTTAACATTATGTTGAATGAACATATCAAAACAATAAGATTATATTCATATATAACTTTCTAATATTATAAGAAAAAATTAAATTTAAGTATTTATTTAAAAAACTAAGCATAAGTAATATTAATGAATATAAAAAAATTTAATACGTTTGGTTTTTTGCATTATTTGTATCATTTCTGAAAAATGCATTGAAGTATTTGGTATAAGTAAATAATTGTTTTATTACTTAAGATTTTGTAATTTTTTACATATATTCACATGACTAATTCCTATTATTAACATCAATTCAATGGATTTACTTATAAATATAAGTAAAAATTTAATTTAATTCTTTCCTTTATGATATATATTAGTACTTCTTGTTTTTACATTATTTGAGAATTTATGAAACTCATATTTCCTTTCCCCTAATATGAAAAAAAATAAACCTTTTTAAATTAAACTTTCCTAATATACAAGATTTCATATTACAAAAAGAAATCCATTATTTAATGTATATTTTCTAAAGTTTATTAACATTATATTTTAATACGATGTTACTTTTCAAATAATACAAGTGCAGAGAAAATTTCTTTTAACGAGAAAATTTTAATGATTCAGCCAAAATTTATTTAGCAAGTTGCATATACTACAAAGATTTCTTTGAATTATATTTTACTTTTATACGTGTAGAAGAAATATTAAGTACATAATGATAACTTATGGTAAGAAAACTGATATAATTTCAGTGCAGCATATGGGCCGCATTATGCAATGGGAAACAGGCAGCTGGAATGCTTCATTTTCTACGACAAACATGCTTATTACAATCGTTGCATGTTCTCCTTTAGATATATGATTTAGCAGGACAATGAAATAGGCTTAAGGAAAAAAATAATGGTGAAAGTGGTTGGCTGATATTACAACTGAATCATCTGCCACTTAGAGATATTTGATCCTTGTCGGAAGACCCTTCTATGTATATTTTAATAATTGTTCCGTTCTAAGAGACTCCAGAAATTAGAAGCATTGTTTCTGTTGTTGAACTGACGTCTCCAGTTAATCTTGAAGGTTATGGATAACTTTTGATGAATTGTTCAAGAAAAAATAATTTCTTAAATTTATATTATAAAACAATAACATTTATTATAATCTGGAAGCTAAAAGCGAAATATATATTATACATTTTATTTATATTCATTTTGGCAAGTCTTAAATATCGCCGTTCTTAAATAATAGTGACCGAGAAACCTCTACAAGTGAAGATTTCCTTTGATGTATTTTTCATTTATTTATTTTCATAAAATTAGATTCAATCTTAACTTTCATTCAATTTACTTTGGAAAATGCTCTACAGTTATTGTTAAAATTATTCCTATAATTAGTTTATGCTAATGAGTCTGTGTAAAGTTTTAGTTCATACATAACATTTCATTTCTGTAATTTTTAAGAACATTTTGATTGGATTGTATATCTGCATTTTAGTATAATTTAAAATTTGTAATTTTGATATAATTTGATTACATTTATTCATGTTTTATTAGAATGAATTATTTTGATTTTATTGATTATTATAATATTTTGTTATCTTGTATTTATATATACGATTTTGATTTTATCAATGAAATTTATTTAATTATGTTATGCCATTTTATTGTATTTATGTTTAGTGCATTTGGTATCCAGACGAATTCTTTGCTTTATGCTCTAAATTTTTTATTTTATGATGAATTGTTTTATGCCTAAAGATGTTTTGTTGTCCCTAGAAAAAGTTTCTATAAAAAATTCTCGTTGAAGGCAGATACATTGAAGTGCCCAGTTCAGAATTTTAATTTTTCTTTGGTTTGGTTGATATTCTTAATATTTTTTTTGCTTAGAATATTTCTAATTCCCTGAAGAGCTTATGGGTATGTAGTTAAAAATAAAATTTAATATTTACTTTCATTAAAAGGGCAATTTATTTTCTAACTTGATTATTCAGCTAAAAAAGATGAACATTTAAATCTATAATTTTTACAGAATTATCAGTATAAGAAAACTGGCACACAAAAAATTAATAAATAATTGCTCCATTCATGAACTTATTTCATCTTACAACTTTTCAGAAAATATATTTATTAAAGAGCAAAATTCATTGTTATCCATTTACAATTTAGTGGAAGGGTCATGCATATAAGCAAGTATCAGAAACAAAATGTCACAGGTGACATGAGAATACGCAGAGTCCTAGCAGCTATCTGTAGGATCAGATCAAGTCTACAATAAAAAGAACTCAATTGCAATTAAAAATATTCGCTACTAGTATAAGTGAGTTTTTTTGTGCAATAAGGTAGCAAAATTATCTAGAAGATTTCACTCGTGAAAGAATGATCGGAAATGTAAAACATACGTGCAGTGTGATGACTGTAGCTGAAGAGTGACAAAAGAATGACTGAATGAATAACAAAAGTTTTACAGCAATTTTTTGGAAAATTCCAAAAAAGTGTTAGAAGTACTAGTATTGTCCACCTCAGAAAATCAACTACAGTTAATGATCTGTATACATTTTCCAGGTAAAAATTGCTTGAAATTAATCAGCGAGCACCATTACTAAGCAAATATGAACAGGTAGGGAGAAAAAATTTCTTTCGTTACTGTGTCTAGATAATACTCACAAATCCTATTCATTCTCAACACTTAGATCTTTTGAAAGATCATCATCATTAATCAGTTAGTGCAAGAAGCACAAAAACTGAAAGTCATTAATGAAAATCATGCTCTCTTGATGAATGAAAGTTAACTCAGAGTTATCGGGACACGGTTTCATTCTGATGACAACGCAGAAAAAGACACTTAATATTGATCTTGTTGTCGTTACCTAGGAAGGCATTAAACTGAATTGTATATTGAGCTCTACGTTTTTAAAAAAAAATTTCTGTAACTGGAGATCGTATAATAAAAATGAGGATGCTTTCCTAACTAGTGTGTTCCGTTGAAAGAGACATTGTTTTAATGGATGAAAATGCATGGCCACAACGAACTTTGCTACTCATAAGTCACCGAAAAGGAAAAGTATCCCCAATTGATTGAATGGTAAACTCCCCTGATTTAAATCCAAAATATCATGTGTGAGATACTTTGTGAAGGCGGTCAAAGGGAAAAAACACTTAAAGTGTATCAGTACACACACACACACACACACACACACACACACACACACACACACACACACACACACACACACACACACACACACACACACACACACACACACACACACACACACACACACACACACACACACACACACACACACACACACACGCACGCACGCACGCACGCACGCACGTACGCACGCACGCACGCACGCACACACACACACACACACACACACACACACACACACACACACACACACACACACACACACACACACACACACACACACACATATATTGGCGGCAGGACCGACATTTGCTGTCATTCCATGTCTCTATTTTATGTATTTAAATCACTAAAATGTTTTCTTAATATTGTTATTGATTAATTTAAGAAATACTTTATGCGCTGTCATTATTAATGCCATAAAATGGCTAATTAATGACATCGTGCCATTTCGCATGATATCTGTAAATGTTTTTCTTAAAAAATATTTGAAAATAAAAATAATTAATAATATATTTCATTGCATTATGTCCATTTGTATTTTTTTCATTTTTTGTACATTATGCAACAACTATCAATTAAGAAACAGAAAAACAAAATAAAAATTGTAATGCGAAGAGAACTTTTATTTAGGAATATCTTCCTTAGAGAATATATATGTACTCTTATGAAGATATTTCTAAATGTAACTTCTGAAAATACAGTAAAATTTGTTAAAGTAAATACATTTTCATTGGTTAAAAGGATTAACAAATTTGATTAAAATTGCTTTAATCTTTTTAAATTTACGAGAAATAAAAATTATATTCAGAAATTAATCAAAATACAGAAATTAGATTGTATGTTTGACTGAATGGATAATAATATCTGGGTCAGAGAAATGAAACATTATCTTTTTCATTGTGTACATATAAAATATTTAAAAATACGAATATAAAAATTTAATTAATTCCTTACAATAATATTTCTCCTATAGTTGTTTTAACTAACATTCTTTTAAATCATGCTTTACCACAATTGAATTTTTTTATTATTCACAATGTTAATTATCTTAAATTTTTATTGAAACTAATTTTTATTCAAAATCATGTATTTGTATGGCTTTATGGTAAAATATATAATTGAAAGGTATGAATTTAAAATATTTTAACTACCATTTATCTAATTATTCTGTGATTTCCTATAAACAATTTCTATTTTATACAGAAAATCTTTCCATTTTTTTGTTATTAAAGTAAAAAATACAAAATCTTTTTTGACAAGATCACTCACATTGTAAGTATTGATTAAATATTCTGATGTATATTTATACTAACAAATTAAGTGCATTAACATAATGAAGTGGCAGCCTGACAAAAGAACAAAAAGTAGAAACTAAGCAAAGCATAAAATATTTTGTGCATTAACCAACGCTGCTTTAAACATCATGTAAGTTTATTCTTTGTTATGAAGTTTTTATATTTTCACAAGAATTTCTTTTTTGCTATAAAATGCAAATGCTATTGGCGTTGCTCACATCTTTACAGCATTTTTAAATTCCTTTAAGAATAACAATCAATACTAATATTGTGTTTTTTTAAAGATTATTTTAAGGAATTGCTTTGTTAAATTTTTATATTCTTCTACTTTTAGAAATATTTTTGTTTTAACAGTATTCAACTTTTTTAGTGTGAATGCATCTTCTTCAAGCATTTTTTTAAAATCGAAAATGCATAATATATTATTATTAACAAATAAAATTTTTTTCTTTTTAAATTTTAAAAATCGTGCAGTCATTTTAAATTTATTAATATAATTTAAAATTATGCTATTTTTTATGTGACATTATACTATAAAACTGAAATTTAAATGAATTTTTATTGAAAACTATCATAATTATAGTGGTGTGTGGGGCTATTCTAGCGTAAATTTATTCTGAGGGACACTATTAAAATTGCAGGTTTATTAAATGATAATAATTGTCTATAAGGTAAATTAAATTATTGTTTCTAAGTTATCTATGAACAACTTCGTGACATTATTTACGAGAAATTAATCAGTGAAGCATGCATGTGTTAATTGAAAAATTATCATATGTATCCTAAAATTAACAAATAGTTTAAGTGAATATCGGAGTCAGATTTTAGCTTTCATGACTAATTAATTTTAACTATATCTTTGAAACATTTTAAAAGTTAATAAAAATTAAAATTTTGTTAATTGGAAATCTTAGGAAAAGTATGTGCGACACCAAATAATAATTAATTTTCAATATTTTTGGAATGAAGTTTGTTATTTATTAGACTTGAACATACATTTAATCTGATTTACATGGTTGTTAAAGATTTAATAAAAACTTGCACAATTTGTCTAATATTATGAAAAAAGAATATGCATAATTATTAGGATAAAGATGAATATTTGCAATTCCAATATCTAATAGTACCTACTTGAGTAAGATAAACTAAACGCAAAAGGAACTTTACAAGCATAATTGGGAAAATCCACAGTTTGTTTTTTCCACTACTTGATTGAATTTCTCTTCAGTATTTTTGTAGCAAAATGTTGCATTCAAATTTAAATAGTGAAGAACAAGATTTCAATGAATGCGCATCGTCATGTACAGTTTATTAAAACTATTTAAGCTTATTAATGACAACCTGTCCAAGATAACCTAAAATCTACAAATAGAGAATTAAGATTCTAATTGCATGAGTGGGACAGGAATGCTATAAATTGTTAGTTCTCTCAAGACAGTCATTTGACCAAGATAGGCTGAAGTTCTTAGATTAATTCTCACTAAATATTTTACGTAAGGAAGTTGCTTTTTTAAAAGACACTAGTTCTTTGAAATGTCCAGACTATTTAAAAGTGTCCAGATATCATGTGTATGGAACAAAGATAAATAGAAGAACATTCTCCATCTCTCCTTATTGACTTTACAAATTAATTCTGATTATTTATTAGTTTAGTTATTTATTTTCGATGTGTTGTCATATGAGAAAATCAAAGCATTCTATCTGATTTTCAATATCGGAAAAATGTTCCATAATAGAATAAAAGGTAAAGGGTGACTAATAAAATGAATGAATATGATATTTGATTCATGTGTTTACCCTTTGAAGTATGTTTTAGTCATATTTGTTCTTCTTAGAACTTATTTAATTGATGATTATCGAGGTACTAACATATTCGATATTTGGATTAATAAGACAGATATTACCATTACAAAAGTATAAGGTATTTCCAAAACATTTTGAAATTTTGAGACATCTGAGAAAAATTGATATTCAAAAACTTACTCTGAAAAACTCATATTGATTCTGACGAGTGTAGTTGAAAGAGTAAGAGTAAATTGAAAAATAATTTATGATCATTTATATTCTCAGCATCAAATAAGACTACGTTTGTAAATGGGAACTTATTTGTTTTGATTATAGTACAATTTTACATTATTTGATTTTGATGAATGTTACACATAATTAAGTTTGTAAACTATAATATTTGAAATATTTGTTTTTGCACAATACCAAGTCATATTTAAATAAGAATTGTCCCAATTATCTGGAAATAATAGAAAATATCTGAAATGTGTTCAAAAATGTATTGTCAAACAATCAATCAAAAAACAAATTGTCAATCAAAAAAAGAATCTGAGGAAAAATAGAAGACATAGGAAATTTTTAACATCAAAATGATAATGTAAAGAATAAATATTTACAAATTTTCTAAGTTTCATCCGAATTTCCTCTCAGGTAAAATATTTAAGATATTTTCATTGCAAATAATTTATCAGAAAAAGCATTCTACTTAATATTTTATTCAACATAAATTTTACAAATACAAAATAACGATTTTCTGAAGTACAAAATAAAGTAAATAATATAATGTAACTATTTTAGTGGTTTAATAAAGCAAAAAGAATGCAATTCTTTTAAAGAAATACTTTTAAACGTTCTTTCAAAAATTCAATAAGCTCTATTAAATGTTTTTCATTAGTAAATGGGTTTTTTGAAAATATTTTATTATTCTTTAAAAATTATTGAATTTTATTTCAAAATATTTCCTTGCTTTTAATTTATTAAATAATTTGTAATATTTTTGGGAAAACCAAAAAAGTATCAAGACCAATTTTAAGAAAATATAAATGATAAAGTTTTGATTTTTTTTTATCAAATTATAAATTTTTATGCTAATGATAATTTAATTTTTACAAAGTTAATTTGATTTGATAAGAATGTGCTTGAAAATCTAAATTTTAAATATAATTTAATCACCAATGGTTCTAAATTAAATTAAAATTATATATATATATATATATATATATATATATATATATATATATATATATATATATATATATATATATATATATATATATATATATATATATATATATATATATATATATATATATATATATATATATTAATGTTGTCGATGATGAAGCAATCAAAACTTAATATTTTCATCTTTTTGAGTTTTTCTTCGAAAAAGAAATGTTTTTGAAATGTTTTGAGATATTTGAGAGAATTTGTTTGTTTAAAGCTGATTTGTTATACCAACAATGTTTAAATAATTAATATTAATATCCGTATTTCATAATAGGGTAATTTTGTTTTTCTTTAAAGCAAAAAATAAATATTTGTATTGACATGGACATTAAAATAGAAAATAAAAAAGATAAATCACGTTTCAATATTTAATTTGAAGAAAAAAGAAAATTAAGGACGAAATTTTTTAGTCTTAAACTAAGATTAATTTACAAAAAACATCTTTGGTACATTACGTATACAAATAATTTAAAAGTTTGGAAAATATTATTTTTATACATTATAATCATTTAATGTTTAAGCAATGTGTCTGGGAGAGTTAGTTTATATTTATTATTTGGTACAGATTATATTGTAAGAAGATATTTCTCATTCCTTAAAGGCAACTACTAGTTGAAAACATTAGTGAAACATCATTACATAAAAGTGCAATTTTATTTTTTCCATATAAATCAAAAATAATATTTAATATTTTCATATTTTAAGTTGACTTTATGTTAGGTGGTTTTGGTTAGTTTAGTTTAGGTGTTTTTGATTTCGTTTGTTCCCGTATAATATTTGCATTTGCTTCATTTGGTGGACAAATATTAATCTGGCAAGTTTACTGACTAATGAATTAAGAATACAACACTTTAATATTTAACATGTTCTACTAAATCATGATTCGAAAGACATGGATCTACTTAAAATGTCAACAACAAGATGGTGTGGGATCTCTTAAAATAGTCGGAACTATTCCACAACAGTTTTTCATGACATATTATACTAATAAAGTAATACTAAAAATGTCACACTAATAAAATAAAAGTTTAAGTATAAACTAAGAAGTACAATTTATCTCTTGCAATTAGACATTGTTCTAGTTCCTCAAAGTAGAAATAGATTCCCATAACAATGATGTTTCTAAGTGTTTCAAGTTATGTTTTATTGGATGTAAATTCAAAAAATAAATTGGACAAAATATAATCTAGAATTTTTTTTCAGGTTTAAGCATAATTTCAGCAAACCAAGTGATGTATTGCCATTATCTTTCATTGAATAAAAAAATGCCAATTGTTGCAACGATACGGCAATGTATTTCAGTATATCATCTGGTTATGAAATATCTCTTGAACTGTTATTCTGATTGATACCATACTATACCTTTTACATCCATACTATAACAGATTTAGAATAAATTTGAAACAAATTAGTATACTTGTTCATTTCTAATTTTTCTCAAAGTATAAAAACTAAGTTTGATAGTAAACATTTTCAAATCCTGAAAAGTGTACTTTGTATTCATGTCATAACAGTTTTGTAACTGTTTCACAATACAATGTTTCAGAAACAGAATTCTTTTTTACCGATTCTTACGCAATTTTAATAGCAGAAAAATTTCATCTTTGTTTCTGGTCAAATAATCTTAAAAAATGTCAAATAAAGAAAGGTGAAAGAAATGTAATGGAACATCTAAAATATTCATCTGTTAACTTATTAGAAAATTCAAATAGAGTTTTCTGGAAAATAGGAAAGAATGAGAATTGAGAACACTTTTGTAAAAATAGAATAAACATTTAAAACACTTAAAAATGTAGTTCTAGTCTTCTGATCTTATTCTAATAATTCTCTAGCGATGTTCCAATAATTTATAAATAATAATTAATTATAAAATAAACTTTTATTATGACACAAATGTTAATATTTAGGATTTTCGTCAGTAAAAGTTATATTATTAGCTAATTTTTATTTATTAATCTATCTATCTATCTATCTATCTATCTATATATATATATATATATATATATATATATATATATATATATATATATATATATATATATATATATATATATATATATATATATATTATCATAAATTTACAAAAGAATAATGTTTTTATTAACTATAAACAATATAAATATTCTAAAATACATCAAAAACAAACAATCTAAAAAGCAAAATACAATGCAACTATTTTGCTAAAATACGTAAAATATTTGCCGAAACTATTTTGTTGCATTTTATTCATTTAAAGCATTTTATCTCCATAGAAATTTAACTATAATTAAACTTTTGGCTTAATGAAGCGAATATTTTTGCTTAAAATTGATTTTATCCATTTGTTAGCCAAATTTTGTTTTTTGGCAGAATTTACCTATATGCTCTGTATTGTGTTTGATACATTTTGAGTTTACTATCAATAAATATATAATTAGTAGCTGAAAAATAAACTCTCTTACTTAATTATTAATTTCGCAATTCTATTTTAATAAACTAAAAGAATTTTTCAACCATTAATTACTAAATTGTTCTTCTTCTTCTTAGAATTGGGTTTGTATGTCATTGGGCACCTCTGCTTTTATCAGCCTTTTGTACCATTAACTCCAAAACCAATGTTTCCTAGTTCCAGTTGCTCGGGTCACCCACTTTACTAATAAAGACCGATAACCCTTTAATGGAGTCTAGGTGTAATTCTCTAGTATGGATGATGCCTAAAGAAGATGGGTGATGCGTTTCCTCTTGCGTATGACATTTCCAGAAGATAGGGTCTTGCTGAAACAGTCCCATCTGGTTAGAAAGTCAGTCATGCTAGGGATAGCTTCCTGACTTTCACCAGAAGAAGATGGTTTGGAGGTCATTTCTACCTCAAGTGAAGGATTCATTACTGCCCCTTTACAAGATTGCCTCTGAGTTCCCTTGTCTTTTTCAGTAAGGTCTATTTCAGAGGCATCACCTGCAAATGCAGAAAGGTTTGTTATTTCTTGTGTCTTTTCAGCCACAAGATAACAATTAATAAGCTCAGGTAATATAAGTCCACCCAGCATTGCCTGAGATACTGGGCAAGACAAATTACTCTAGAAGTTTGCCAGGCAACCAGAGGCTCTGTTAAGACACCAATACCGCGGTGCCAATTAGCTCTAGGCACGGATCGCATAACACCAGGGTTTACGGGAGCTGGTTCGCGGCCTCTGATTCTATATTCAAGGCTATCCTGTCATTCCAACAGGACATTCGGTGATCCACCACCTGCCGACAAGCCTGGTGGCTGCTCAAGCCCCAGGTATTAAATTGTTAGACCATTGTGTTCTGTATTTATTTCATTTATACTGTTTAATAATACTAATTATTCATCATTTTGTAGTTACGTTAAAAATCTTGGCCTAAAAAGTGTTAATTAATTTAACATTAGCTAGGGTAAAATATATAGCAACCTATATATTTTAGTCTTTAATATTTCTTTTGATATATTTGCTGATTTTAATTTTAAAATGAAGTAATCATAAATATTTAACAAAATTAAGAGAATATTAATATTTTTAAAAATTTGTTGCTGATGATAAAAATACATAATTTATTAGCTTATTTTTTGCAATTTGCATTTATAAAAGCATTTTAAAAATGTGTTATATTTCCATAATAAATTTCGTAATGATATTTATAATAAATTAATTAAATTTAAAAAAGTTTAAAAAAACACATTTTTAATTGAAATCAGAGTTGGTTTATTCCTTACTCATCATTATACAAAGAACTTTAAATATGAATATGCCAGGACATACTGTAATTCTATCTATATTTATCAGCAATAAATTTAAAAAGAAATCCAGTATGTCTTACGTAAATATTTTTTTTTAATAAATAAATGTTTTTTATGACTGTAAATGCTATTATTCTTACCATTGTACCTATTAGTATTAATTCTAATGTTCAACAAATTTTTTTAAAGTAATCGTAATTTCGTTGATAATTACATGTAAAAAGTTTCATGAATATTTCGATTATGGATATTTATGCCATTTATTTTTATTGAAATGCATTTTTATGCCATTCGTTTGGTTAATTTTAAATAACTTACGTATACTCAATTCTTACTTATTTCTCACCGTATATGTTATTTTGAGGTAGTATAAATGTCATTATATATTGCACTTATTGTAAATGTATTTCACCTGTGAAATATTGAAAAGAATTAGTTAGTATAATTAATGTAATTAAATTTTTAAATTTATTCATTAAACACATCTTTACTAAAAAATATATATTTAACTTAACTTTAACTATATTTAACTTAACTTTAACTATATTTAACTTAATGTTTTTCATGCAAACGTCTAACTAATTTATCAAATCATTTATTTTGCTGCTTAAAATTAATTATAATTTACTAATTGTTAATACATTCTAGATCAGTGTTTCTCAACTGGAAAGTTCAATAACTAGAGCTATTGGCGCAATGTTTTTCAAATAAATAAATGAAGAAGACAAAAATAGTTTTTAAAGCCTTTTATTTGTTGTAATTTACATATGTACATTGAACTTACTTAAAATATTGCATGAGAATAAAACTACCAAAACTTAACTAAACCTCCAAGAAAATTCGGATATGAATGATATATGAATTTTTTACTTATATTAACAAAATGTCAACAATAAGTGGAAATGTAAACAGAGTAGGTAGGTACAAAAATAAGTAAAAAGTAATTTACCAAATAAAAAGAATTATAAACTAAAATCAGTAAGATACCAGCTGGTCTCTTTTGTTGACTAAAATGTCAATAACCAGTTGCAGCAATACGTAAAGCAGGCGCAAGAGCAAGCAATTTCATCTAAATAACAGACATAGTCAAAAGGAGCTTGCCACAAATAAGTTGCGAAAAAAGGCAATAAAATCTTCAACTTCTTTTCTTGAAGATAGGGGCATTATTTTGCAATCCTTAATCAAAACTGATATATATATTTACTGAACTAAACTGCGATTTAAGTCCAAGATCTGAAGATAGTTTAATAAGTTCTGTTTCCTCGACTGTAGTGTTGTTATTGTAATTCTCAAAATATAAATGGATTGATTATCCACAGATTAACTGAAGGCACATAACCTTCTGATTTTTAATACTGATCGAAAGCAATTGATAGAAAGTCCATTTAAATGTTTCAAAATAGCGCTAATAATGCTCTTCTGATTGTGTTATTAGCAGTAATCAAAATATCTCTCTTCTGATCAGTTTTCTTCCACACGTTTATACAAATATTTCAGTTTCTTCTTGAAAACATTAATCTTAATGTAAAATTTAAAAATGGTATTATTTTTATCTTTAAGATTTAAGTTTAGTTCATTTTCCAGAGGAAATATGTCTAATAGGTATGAAAGCAAGAGTACCAATTTTTTGTTACGCAAATGTCTGCTCAATAGTGATTCTTTCTGGTTAAAAACAATTGGTTTCTCAACTCTTAAAAACGGTTAAGGACATTTTTATAGGTAGCCAAAGCATTTCAACGTGTAACAATAACTGTACATGATCCAATTTCATCTCTTGACATAAAGTTGTAAACAATTTTGAACTAAGGGCGTTACTTCTGATAAAATTTTCAATTTTTATCAATTCCGGAAGAATAACATTCAGTTGTGGAAACGGTAAATGTTCATGATGAATAATGCAGTGAGTTCTGTGCTACGTCAGTTATTCTCTTTGCAACACCTGTGTCTTCCAGTCATAGCAGTAGTTCTATCAGAACACATACCGATAAATTTTTTTCAGTCAGTGGACTTATTTTCACTGCAATTGTTAACTGCCTTAAATATTTCAGCATTGGTTGTATGGGATGATAATTCGATACAGCACATAAATTCTTCTCTAATATCATTGATTACATTGACAATATAACGAACATAACATAATAATATGACACTATTTGAGACTTCAATTGACTCATCCATTTGGATCACAAACCATTTCTATTTATGAATACCTTGCAGTAATTAACATTTTATGTAGTATGATAACTTACATATTCTTCATCCAATAATATCATTGGTTAGAGCAGAGTTTTCATTTTATCCGCAACAGATTTGCTCTACAAATTACAAGACGTTTCCATCAAACAAGGTTTGACAAATTCTTTAGCAACTGAGTATGGTTTCTTAGATTTGGCAAAATGCAGACCAGTTAAATACAATGTCTTTAAAATCGTTAATTAATCAACCAATTAAATTAATAAACCAAGAAACATTTTTAAAAGCATTCTTTTGAACTTTTATCTCCAAACTTTTTCTTTGGAGAGAATTCAGGGTTCGTTTTCCATCTGTGGATGCGTTTTTTATAAATGCCACGCAAGCTTGGAAGGTTGTATGCTTTTGTTGGGAAGAACATGTCTACAAACAATGCATTCAGTTTTTGGACAATTTTCATCTGATAGTGAACAAAGGTCAGAACCATGTTTCAAACAGCCTCTATTGTGCCTTACAAATCATTTTCTTTTTTTGGCAGATTGTGGACTATTCACCTTTATCTGTATTCGAAGGAGCGGACGACGTGCATAGTTTTGAGAATCCTTTCTTTGAAAGAAATTTAGCAATGTGCCTTTCGTTTCCTTCTCACTCATCTCCGTTATTGAATTTTAATCTACCGAAAAATAAAGAAATATATATAGTACCGTATTAAATTTAGAAGTTATTAAAAATTAAGCTGAAAAATGTTTTCAGTTATCCAACCGTGAAGAAGAATGTAAACAAGATAAAAAGCGAAACCTAAACATTACGATAGATATTCAGCTTTCCAGTGATTAGCGATGCTCAAAGCAGACAGGGGGCACTACTTAGTGTACTAGATGTACGTTACACCCATTTATGAAAGGCAATTAAGTACATAGTTTGTTATATTTTTCATCATCAATCAAATTATTTGCTAAACTACAAAACTATTGTTATTGTATTGTAAGTACTTGATGATTACCAATGATTTTGATATTGGTTATTGGCCAATGATACTTTGGATTTGGACAGATAGCTAAAAACTTAGCATCGGTAAATATTTTTTGAGGACTGGTGGTTGAGAATTACTGTTCTAGACAAACAACAGTAGTTTAGATGTCTTAGTACGGAAATAATATAAAATTTCATTGGAAGACTCTTAGAAAGTGCTTTTGATCATAAGAATGATTTTTGTATGTTTCTGATCACTATTTAAATTATAAGCATAGGAACATGATAAATTTAAGAAAAAAAGAGACAGACTCTAATTAAATTACTTATCTCTAAAATAGCAATTTTTCCAAATCACTCTTTAATCATTAAATTTTGTCATATTCAATACATTAAATGAATGTTACAATAAAAAATATTAATATAATTTAGATGAAACATGTAATTAAATTAATAAAAAGTATGTATGCTATTTTTTTATTGATTCTCTAAAGTAAAGCAAGTTAACAATTGCAAATAACATTGTGGCAATATTAAAACGTAATTCAATGTTACAGATTTTTTTTATTATAAGCATAAATTATAGAAATATTTAAAAAAATTGCATCAGAAGTTATTTTTAAGAAACCGTTTCAATAAATAAATATCTATCAGTAAAAAAACTCCTTTTTAAGTAACCCTTTTATAAGTTTAATGATGCTTATATAATTTACAGTAAAGGAATCCGTAGCACAAGAGAATATAGTTTCTTCATATAATTTTAATTTAATTTTTTTGAATAGTTAAAAAAATGTAAATCGAAATTGTAAAAAAGATTTTGACATGTTAGTCTATGAGAAATGTTCATTTAAGTAATTTAATAGTTCAACAGTAGAATATTAAGAGATTAAATGGCAAAATATGAGAGATTTAATGATGTTTATGTTAATCGCGTATTAATGAAAAAAGATAAAAAAATTGCAAAATATTAACGGAAAACATTCAAGTTTATTATTGTGATATTCAAAAAAAAATTCCATTCAAACATTTTGAAATTTAATAGTTTATTTTATGTTTTATGAAGATGATAGGGGTAGAATATTTTACGAATTCTGATCATATAATAATGTTTTGTAGGAAATATAATCGAAATGTATTCTGCATAGTTATGAATATGAAATTGTTATTAATTTAAAAATAATTCAACTATTCAATGCATTAATAAATCATTTCAAAGATAAATGTTTTCATATGTAAGGTTAACTGGGTCATTACCCTCATAATACCTTGTAAGTATTGTAACATGTGCTATATTTGTAACCGTAACTGTTATCGAAATGTTTACAAAATTGCAAATAATAAATTCATAAAATAATTCTTTAATAGTTGTATGTCAGTAACATCTGGCTTTCTATTAATCGCAAGAGAGATATATTCGAAGAAAATAATCTCATCGAGAATGATTATATTTCACTATCGGAATGATCTGTTCTGCTAACTACCAATTTCTTCATTTGACACCGCAGTTTTATTTGTGTTTCCCAATGAGGCATTTTAAATTTTGATAGTTTATATTTTATATGACATCAAAGTAGTACTTTTCTATTAACTGGTGAATGAAATTGTACATTTTAATTGAATTTGTTTCATCAAGAAATCGATATGAAATTGAAACACTAATAAAATATAAGTAAATATAAGAGCTAAAATAAAGAGAAATACTAGTGAGCAATAAATAATACAATGAGAGTCATACTAATTCAGCCATAACGAAGTAATAAATGACTTTTTTAAAGATTTTTATAATTTAAAAGTTTTAAATATATCTCAACTACAGCTGATATTAAATTATTCCCAAGCATCTGAAGAATTATAGATTTTACAGTAGAATCACTAAATATAAAATGTCATAATCTAAGCTACATTGTCAACTCTCCGTAAATCCCAACATTAGTTTTTCTTATTTGCCCTTTGAAGTTCTCGAAGAGAATCTATATATATATATATATATATATATATATATATATATATATATATATATATATATATATATATATATATATATATATATATATATATATATATATATATATATATATATATATATATATATATATATATATATATATATATATATATATATATATATATATATATATATATATATATATATATATATATATATAATTCTTTTCCATTGAACATCAATTCTGAGAAAAGAGTAGAGTCAGTTTTCATTTTAAACCTGAGTAACATGTAGGAGAACATGCTTGAATATTTTTCCTCTTTTTCAAAAATTATTTGTGAATGTTTTAACGAAAAAAAATTTAAGGCGACAAATGATTTGCATAGCTTACAACTTTTCAATGTATAACTCTTTCTTTTTTCTATTTCACTCCTTAAATAATTCATGATTTTCTTTCTTTCTTCGTAAAACTTAAAAGAAGGTAGGCTTTCTTTAAACATATAGGGCATCTCGTGGATCTTTTTCAGAAAGCGTAAAAGGAATTTCTCTTTACCATTTTTACTATTCTTAGCTATCGTAAAATCTTTGAATGCCTTGGAATAGATATATAGATACTGTTCGGTTTTAAATTTTCATAAATCCTAGAGAAGATTTTTCATCTTTAGAATTACGAAATAAAATGTGGAAAATAAATTTATGAATATATATAAGGATATAATTTATATTATTATAGCAAAACAAGCAATACTAGAAAGAGTTTCTGTAATATTTTTTCTTTTAACAATTTAAATGCTTTCATAATTGAAAATATCAATTATTAATATCTACATAAAAAATTAGATAATTATTTACATTTGATGTAATTGGATGTTATATGATACGATGCATTTAGTAATAAATGTATTAAAATTATTATTTTTGGTATTTCAAACTGCACAATAATATTTCAAATCATACTACTTTACTAAAAAAAGAATCCAAAGCATAACTTTTTCTTATAAGAATTCAACTTATTTATTAAAATTAAAAATGCATGATTATTAGCGAAAAAATATTAGCCTTTGATTACTTGAATAACTTTTAAATCATGTTTATCCCATATCATGGAGGATTGTTTTTAACTCTCCAGATTTTAAAGTAGTCATAAGCAAGAATTGCTGTGCTCCCAAACTAATATTTAAAGAGGCTTTCGTTTTAAGTCAACTATTAATAAATACTCAATGTACAGAATGGTTTTAAATTTAATCTCAAATGAGTGACCATAAAATTTGTCTATTTTGAGAGCTCCATTAATAAACATAATGGACATTTTATCTGCAAATTAATTTTTTCATATTTATATTTGGATTATGAAGTTGCTATTGTCTAATTAGGAAAAACAAAGTTCTTATTACAGACATGTTACCAGTTTCATTATCCACATAGAATACGGTAAATAGGTTGTAGTTGCAACGTTCACTAAATGAAATAATACCTCTTCAGTTTGTAAGCCAAACCTTTTGTTTGATTTGGATTCCTAAATTGCAAAGGTACAATCACATTCAAGTTCACTATAGCACTTCTTTCTCCATAACATTCCATCATTTATTCTAATTTTAGTACTGAAAAGTAAAACTTAATTACTTTTCAGTTATTCTTATAATATATATTATATATATATATAAGTGATACAAATGGTCAGGCATTAGGAAATATATTTTTGATTATTTACGATTAAACAAAAATTTATTATAACATAAGCGATTTTCATTAGAAAATATGAAAAAGTGTATAGATAACATGTTAAAGAATTTTCAGTGTGAGTAGTAACAAGTAAAACACAATGAAAGTATCTATTTAACTAATTGTGGAAAATAGTGCCCAACTTATTTTAAATAAAACATTTTTTGATTGCTCTAAGGTGCATTGAAAGGTGATGTAAAAATTTTAATGTAACTTAAGTTTGAATCTAATTTGAATTACAGTACAATTTTAAAAATAAATACTGAAAAATAAATTTATGCATATTTTTATTTCTAATATTTATTATCTCGTCTTTATTTAAGACCTTATATAACAAACAAAAATTCAAAATGTAGTCAAAGTACTTGTTTAAATTTGAATTTTTTTTGGTGTGACAAGTCAATCTTTACGAAACATATTTAAAACTTCCCTAGCAAAATTTTATTATTTTTATGATGATTTAATAATAAAGTATGTAAATATTATTGATTATAATATGTAAAGATTATAATTTTAATATTCTGTCACTCTTGGCTTTTATAGAAGCCTCTTTCCATTTCGCGTTATTTTCATTGCAAAATTGAAATATTTTCTAGTTCATCTGTTATAGGAATTTACTTAAATTATACATAGCTAGCAATTTGATTTGATTAAAATAAATTTCGGCTCCTTTATAGGAACTTATATTTTATTACTCAGGTAATTTGTTAAAAGATGGAAATGCAGTAAATTTATTTGTCATTCTTTTAACATTAAAACATTTTGCATGTAACTATTACACACATTAAAGCATTTATGTAACTATTGTTGAGGAATTTCGAATATTTGGAAGGGATTTTCTCATAATTAAAGAAATGAATTAAATTGTCCTACTCAATTTCAATGAAATACTTAAGTTTTTCACATGCAAGTTTTTATTTTATCCTGGAAATTATAATATATATACTATAAATATCCTTTCTTCCTAAATAATATAATTTAAAATTGTTTTTTGAAAGTAAATTAATTTTGAAATAAAAATATGTAGAAGCAAATAGTATTTTCTTTGATTAAAAATTAGGTTTAGTTGTTTTTCTTAAATTAATTATAATCAAATAATATAATTTATTAGAAATCTTTTTAATTCTTTTCCTATATCTACTTTACTAAATCTTCAATGTCGAAAGTTAGTAAATAACAGTTTCAGCACAGGTAATGTAAACAGTTTTGTATTTTTATATACTCACAGAAAAATAAAATAAGATTATATAATTCACTTTACTTAATGCGATGTATTTTCCTCCATAAATAACATACCTAATACTATTAAATATTTGCAAAAAAAAAAATAAAACATTATCATTTGTAATACATAATTGATTTAAAGGATGTTTCCTCATCAGAATTTTTTCATGATATAATTATTAATATTTAAATGAAAATTGCGTAGTTAAATAATAATATTGCATGAATATTTATGCAATACTTCATCAATTAACATTTCGTTTGCCGAAAAAAAATTTAATAAACTTTTCTATATAATATTTTAATTGACTATTATAATATGTGGAAAAAGGTAAAAAAATATTCCGCATAGTTTAATTAGGAAAGTCATTTAAATAGTTTATTTCATTTCAAATGTAGAACTTATGAAACTTACGGATTACTTTCCAAAACGTACGAAAAACCAAATGTATGCTAATGTAACGAATTTATGTCCTTAGAAAGAACATATTACAAAGAAAAGAATATTTAAAAAGTTATAATTATGATACTAACCTTTTTCAACTTATTATTGGAAAAACCAATTATCAATTGTTGTTAGTAAATCCTATACAAAAATAAAAATTATACTTAAAAATATAAATAATCCGCATCAACTTAGAGAAAACAATTTGTATGATAAGAATAATAAATTTAATATTCGTGCTTTTATGAAATAAATATCCAGATATATAACAGGAATTTAATACAATATTTTTTAATTTTGAATTCACGTTAAGTTATGTAATTTATTCATATCACAGGATATAACGTAAAAATTAATACCCACAGAAAAAAAATTTTTAGAGTATAAAATTTTTTGAAAATATATTTAAATATTAAAAAAAGAGTTACATTCCTTTACGAAAGGAGCTCACATCGAATAATTTATGTTTCTGATGTAGATATAGCTCCAGTTGTGTTTGTTGAGAAGATATAAGCACAGAATATTTTACACAATTCAGAAACGAATATATTTAAATATATGGAAAATGTATAAAGAATATAAAATACTTTTAAAGTATACATATTTTATAACTGAATTATTCGCATTGTAATAATATAATTTAAAATATATTTCGAAATTCACTAATTTTACTCAAAGCAGATCGTTTTGTATTTCTATGTAGAGTAATTAAATAATATTGTTAAAATATTTTATCAGGAAGCAAAAGAAAGAAGAATATTTATGCGAAGCAGGCATAACATATAAACATAATACACCGCCATTTATTGACAAAACGCAAACAATATAGGTGACATTTAATTCTTTATAGGAAAGATAATAACATAAAAATATTAATCATAAGAACAAAAACGCTAAATAAACAACAATAAATGTATAATTTGACAGCAATGCAAGATGTTTTATATAAGGTGAAGATCTCGGTAAATAATAAATAATCTGCAAACCTATTACATCAGAAAGATATGCATTTTCAGATATTATTAAAAAAATATTATTCCTTTGTTAGAAAAATACAATTTTAAGCCGTTGACAGAAAACAAATCTTTTTGACTAAATAAAAACATATTTTATGATTATGTAGTAATGTCTAAAAATTAGGTTTTTAAAATTATATTATATATGATATTTAATATTATTGAATATATATTTTTTGCATTATTAATAATTAATAATTGGATTTACATGCACACATGTTGCACATCAGAATATTATTACGTTAAATAATTTCAAATACTGATTAAAATAATCAAAGATAGTTTTTAAATGAAAAAAAATTACTTTTTGTAATATCAATTAATTTTGATTTTTCGAATCTTAGCTAATTATAAGAATCCATATCTCAAAATTAAAAGCACAAAAATCTCAAATGTAGGCCTTTTTGAAAATGATTTTTGAGTGGGAAAAACATTTTTATTAAATTCAATAAATAGCACCTGGAAATACTATTTATAAAAAAAAATTATTTGAAAATTAATTTTGCATCTAACTGTAGTATTGCTTCATTGCAATGTAATTTGATTTTGATTAAAATTATGATTATACTTATTCATATGTTTTAATAATTTTTCCTTGTGAAACATTGAATTTATTTATATTAAATAAAATTTAATAATTGACTTATAAAAACTGATGAAAATATATAATTAATACCATTATTTATTCTTATTTAAAAAAATTATACAAAATATTTAAAAAAAACAAGCATAAAAATAAACAATGTGCACTTATATAAACATAATAAAAATATACATTCTTATTAAAAAGAAATAAATCAGAAAAAAGTTCAACAATTTTTAGGAAAAATTATAGGACATATCTTACAAAGATTTTATCAGTTATTAAAGTAATGCAAAATTTACTTTTTTAAATTTTCAGGATATAAAACCCTCTGTGGTTTTCACATCATTAACTAACATTTCTTCTTTTTTGAATCATGTTCATCTTTAAAACTAATTTTTGCCTTCTATTGTGTTATGTGTGTTGTGGTTAAACTGGTAAGTATATATTTTGTAAATAATACCAGATTCTTTATAAGACTGAAAACAGAAACATGTTCATAAAGAAAACATACAATTTTACCAATACTATGATTAATATTTTGTGTTAAAATTGTATATTATATTACAATATTAATCAATTAATATTACATATTATACTATCGTAACGATTAATTAATTGAATGTATACATGTCAAAACACTTTTTTAATTTGTTAACATTCATGTATTTCTAGAAAATACTGAAAAATGCTATATTTTTATGTATATAAAATTTTTGGTCAGCAATGAATATAAGAAAAAAAAGAATGCTGCTTATCTATTAGAAGTGAAATTTTTACCATTTGGTTCTCTAGTCACTTTAAAAGACAAAAATGGTCTTGCACTTTTTTGCCCACTTTTGCTGTGCCAATTTAGCTTTATTTGCCCATTACCATGCATCTAGTATATTCTTCTGCTTCATGTCCATTACTAAGAACTTAGACATTAAACTTTATATATTTTTGATTTTAATTTCTCCTTCCATTTCCACTGTTCATCTCCTTTTTTATTTTTTGAGTTGCTTTCATTTGTCTTTTCTTCTTATCTCATGACTGTTTTCTGTTCTTATTTTCTTTCTATTTCATGAGATGCTTAATTCTCTCTCCTCTTTTAACTCTCTTGTTGGTTCCTCTTCCTTACGTTTTATGATACTGAACCTTTAAGTTTCATTTCTCTCATTGGAATACTATTCAGTGATAAAATTAAAGTATCTCTTTTGAGTTATCTCCACATCTACATTTACAGAGATGGATATAAAATTTTCCCTTTCTAACACTAACACTTAACACACGACTGGCCAGACAAAAATACAAAATACTGAAACAGTGATTTGTTTATTTCATTAAGGCTCTCACTTATCTCGAGAAAAACATTCACTCAAATGGAAAACAATGATGTTTTTTTATGTCTTTATTGCGGTTTTTTAATTGAATATAGTAAATTTATTAGAGCTACAATCTCTAATTTATTTTTTACATTCACTTCAATGCAGATCAATACTTATGTATTTCCTTTTTCAACTGAGCCTGTGTTACCAACATGAATTTAAGAAAAGTAAACAAACCCACAGTAGAAAAAACAACTGATATAATACCAACACCAGTAAATTAGAGTGAATTTATATATTAGAAGTAAATTTGAGATGTGAATAAAAAATTGTTTGTCAAGAATAATTAAATTCAAAAAGTTAAAGTAGCTTAGAAACATGCAGTAAAATTAAAATTAAAATGTGTTTCAGGAGATTTAAGGTTAAATTATCTTTAAAGAAATTTTAAAGTGATAAAAAGTGATGGTAGATGTTTTTGGGATTCTTGTAAGAACTTCAATGCTAGGGAGGCCCTTCTGTAGTTGTAAATACAACACATTACTTCAATTTTAGAAATAAGATTGAAGTAATGCGGAGTTTTTACAAGAAAGATTGAAGTAATATATAGTTTTTAAAACTACAGAAGGGCCACTCTGGCATTAAAGTTCTTTCAAGAATCTGAAAAACATCTACATTTCCATTCTTCACTTTCTATCACTTTAAAGTCTCTTTAAACATAGTTTAACCTTAAATCTCCTTAAACACATTTTAATTTTAAATTTACTGCATGCTTTTAAACTATTTTAACTTTATGAATTTAATTATTCTGGGCAACTATTTCTTCATTCCAATTTCAAATTTAAAAACTTTTGGCAACTTTCCTTTATTCTAATATATAAAGGGCGCTCCGTGGCTGAGTGGTCTAAAGCATCACCGCTAATCGCTTGAGAGCGTAGGAGTGTGGGTTCGATTCCCACCATGGCCCTGGGTGTTTTCTTCGTTATTCTTCTGTGGTTGTACATCTGTCATTGTGCTATTTGTCCTATTATCGACGAAGACTTACAAGCGGATCTCAAGAATCAAGCATACAAGTCTGAATATATGTAATGTAATAAAATAAATAAATAATATATAAATTGTTTCTGATTTGGTGGTGTTGGTATAGTATCTGTCTGTTGTTCTTTTTACTGTAGGTTTGTTTACTTTTCTTTATATATATATATATTATATATGTTTATATACATACTTTAATTGACGAAATAATTGTTTTTTTGCTTTTTCTTTTGTAAGAACACTCTTCCGGGGAATTGGTAGAAGATTTTTAGACATTTGTATGCATGTTTGTGTGTATGTGTGTACGTGTGCGTGCGTGAGTGCAAGAAAAGTTTTTAAAATTTGAAATGATAGCATTCATAAAAATTATAAAAAAAAACAATACTATAGTATGTATAATAGCACAAACCAACTTTAATTTTGTATTTGATATATAAAAGACAGTAATTAAGAAAATAATTGATATTTAATACATGAAAGCCAAATTTGTAATTTTAATAATTCAATAAAATATTTTAAACTTTAAATTTAAGACATATTAACTATTTATATGCATAAGATATTTAAAACTTATATATATTCAATATAACATATATATTTAGCTGTAGCGAGAGAAATTATATTTCTCCAATATAATATTTATATTTTCAAAAATTCTTTGGAATAACAAATTTGTTATTAAAAATCCATTATTATTGCTCAAATGTATTTTATATATTTTATCAAATATATTAATCATCTCGAATATTTTTATACGCAAGCGAAATATTTATATTACTAAGCTTTGTTAAAATTCTTATTTTAATTAATTAAAATTTCAAGACAGATGGATCATTTTCTGAAGGGTATATTCTACAAATAATTTTTTTCCCTCACAATTTGAGAAAAAATGATAAAAAGATTTCAAATAATTAAAGTATTTTGTATATGTCTATCAATCTGCTTTTTTTTACAGCTCATTAAATGTTTTATTTTTATAGTCTTAGTTTTACAAACAACTCTGAATTTTGATAATTACATGGTATGACATACTATTTTAAAACAATTGAAATTATACCTATATCTAAAAGATCAATGATAATAATAAAGCAGACAAACAGATAGAAAATATCATATAACCAAATTTCAATATTTGAAGAATTGTTAAAGCGAATCTTTATCTAGTCTTTGAATTTAAATAGCAAACAAAATATCTTAAATCTAGTATTAATTTAAATAAATATTCTATAATAATAGCTAATACAGAAAGTTATTGTGTTACTAGTTTTAATAATAAACTGTAAAAACAAACCACAAATTCATATTTTTTTTGTAAGATAAATATATAAAAGCTCTAGTTTCTATATAAACTTTTCTTGGGACATATTTTGCTACATGTCTTGAGTAACTGAAAAATTTGGAGTGTAATGTGGTTGTCATTTTTAATAGAATTAATTAAAAGTTTTCCTTTTATTTCAATGTTGTTATCATAAACATTTTTCATCAAACATGTTTTTTTTGTCAATTTGTACATTTTCAATTGATATGATCATGTTACCTGTTTAAATTTCAAAATACTGCTCTTAAAATTATATTTACGATATTTATTAAAAAAAGAATAATAAAAAAATAAAAAGAAATGTATAAATTTGAATAAAAAATAATTTAAATATATTGATTTGGCATAATATACTTTTTATTAAATTGTTTTGAAATTCACGATATTTTATTATCCTTTTATTGCTGTATTTCATTTCGAAATAACAATTCATACACTATAAGGAAAAAGTTTTTTATTTTGTTTTAAGTGGAGGAATTTCTTGAATAGATTAAATGCAAATTAACTTTTGACATATAAAAATTTTAAGTAATTATCAAAATGTATAGGCTTTATTTTATTAATTAAAGGCAAATTTTCTGTTTAATAATAATTGTTTTCACAAAGCCTAACTTATTTATTATTATTCGGATTATAATCCTTTTATCCCATTACAATATATTGTGTTTGATAGAACGCTGTCTATAAAATGTCGGATCAATTTTTGTAAAAAGTTCTTGAATCAGAAATGAGGAAAAAATATTTTCCTTCGAGCAGCATCTAAGAAAAAATATTCACCAAGGTCTAAGATTATGAAAAAAAATTGTAATGGAATTTCTAAAATCTTTCCATAGTGATCGATCATTCTAATCAAATTTTTCTTTACAATAATAATGATAATGCATTTCGTTAAAAATCACAAAAAAGTCTTTGGTTTCTGAAATGTTTTTTTTATATTGCTGAATAATATTTCATATTATTGTAGTAACTTTAACCACTTTTATTTACATAATGGACCCGTATTTTTCTTTTAATACATTGATAAAAAATTCTTGCCTCATCAATATTCTGTTATTACTTCGATATATAAGATGAAAAAGTTTTCATATGTAATTTGGCTTGGAAATAAGGTCAAATTTAAATTAAATATTAGGAAAAGAAGTAATGATATAAAGAGTATTTATGTATAGGTAGAATATTTTGAAAATGTGATAAATAAATTAATCTAATATTTAAATTTGATAAAATATAAAATTGATATAAAATGGAAATGCAGCCTCTTGTAAAATGTTTGAAATAACATCATAAGTACATATTCCAATGATATAAAATCCATATTCTTCCTCATTAAAGGCAGATATATAATAATACTTATCTACACACATTTTAAATAAAGATTTTGGAAATTTTATTTAATTTCTTACATTTATATGATGAGAGATTTTCATGAAAGAGATATTTTATTATTATGTACTTTTGAATGGTAATTATATAAATTTTTTATTTTAATTTCTTAGCAAACTCTATTAAAAAGTATTTACTAAAATAAAACATTTAACATTTATATTTAGGCGTAAATTTCTTTAATGGAAACTCTCGCACATAAGAAAAATATAGTTTAGTACATAAAATTTCAATCGTAGTAAAATTTGTAAGCATATATAATACGATATTCGTTGAAAAATAATTTTAATTTTACAAAATTTACTGTTGTTACGATGTTGAAAATTTCTAATTGAATACATTAGTAGAACCTTTATACATTATATATAATATTATAAATAATTAGAAATGTGAAACTATCATAAAGTAATGAAAATGATAAAAGTTAACACTAATCATTTGGAAAGAATATAGAAGAATTCTCTGTCTCTTATTTAGATAATTTCTTTAATACAAAAATATTTATTATTTTTACATTAATTCTGTAATACTTTCTGTATTTGAAGTAACATTTGCATTAAAATCACGCATGTTTTTTTAATAATTAGTTTATTTAATTGAATTTCTGTTTTATGGTATAATTTTTAATTTTATTGTTTGATTTTCATGTGTAGCACATGCAGAAGAGTGCATGCTAACTTAAATGTAATTTTATGAACTAAATTTAGTTTTGTGCATTTCTTACGTTATACAACATCAATTTCTTCACTAAATATAAAATATTTTCAAAATCTTACGATCATTATATTTGCTATACTAAATTATTAAATGATATTTAAGATAGAATTTATCAACTATCAGAATGAATAAAAATATATACCGGCACATTTAATTTCTTACACTTGATATTTGTTTGAATATGGATAAATTCGGATTTGAAATTTTTTTTGCATAAAAATTTATATAAAAATTAGTTTAAAATACAAATGACCTTATATAATTAAAATAATGTCAGCTATATATTATTTAATTAAATATTCGAAAATAATCGTAAAACGTAATCCTACATTAAAATGTCTTTTATTTAATTGAGGTTTGGGTTATATGATATAAGTGTTATTTCCTTAGAAATATATTTTATGAAATAAATCTTCCAATATAGAATTACAGAAGCGTAAGCAATATATTTCGATATTCAGTAAAAAAATCCTTTTTATGCATTTATTGAAACAACTGTTTTATGTCTTCTATAGTAACTGATAAATTTTATCACATTCATCTTGATATATATTTTAAAACAATACTTTTTGATTTTCAAAATAAATCAAATAATGAGTAAAGAAATCTCCTGTAAAACGAGATTGTCAATCTTTATTTTTTGACCATTAAAAGTAGTTTCACTGTCACAAACATTTGTGGCCTTATAGTTGAGAAAGTTACATTTATTTGATATAGATAAAAATTATAAGTGGAGTTATTAAAATTTATAATTTATTGCTCAACAAAATAATCTCAATTTTGGAAAAAACTGAAAATGTAACTCAAAATCCAAGAGTAAAAAATGATATTAATATTTATTTTATTTATAATTATGTATATATAGTTTAAAATATTTAAACTTTATGTTTCATAAAATATGAGTTTCAATAAAAAAGTGCTTGCATTATAGATGATCAACTAGAACTTTTAAGTTAATAAATGAAATATTTGAAAGTGTGAGGTTAGTTAAGATTAATTGAGATTTATTTATAAAACTTTCAGTACTTTTACTTAAAAGGAATTATGCATTTTACGTTGTTACTGGAAATTATATTGTTTTTGAATATTTGTGAAGCTTATTATGTTTAAACATTTATTTACATTTTTGTTTTCCAGATATTTGATTATAAATCCAAATATAAATTTCAAATGAAATTACATCAACAGTTATGTTTCTAAAGCAAGCTTCAAGCACTTACATTTTAAAATATTGAAGACACAAATATTTGACTTATGAAAAAATTTGTTAAAATATTTTCTTAAAATTTATAATTTATTTCCATAAAAAATGAATAAAAATACATTAATACTTAAACAACAATGCAAATTTTAAGCAAATAATCAGGAAATTGTAGAAAAATGTACTTGTAAGATAAATAAAAGGAACACGCAATTCAGTACAAAAGTCATGCGAATGAAAATATCAGAGTCCAAATGAACAAGCGACTTGTGTGAACGCAAAGCACTTGAAGTAGGCACAGGATAAGGAAAGAAAAGATACACAATAAAGCTTATTCACTACAAATTAGAGTGAGTTCTTTTCTGAAATATACCTTGAAGAATTCCTTTAGACAACTTCCCATGTAGAAGAATGAAAGAAAAGCGGAAAGAAAGGCATAATGTGACCAGGTAGGTGAAATGTACGAAATCAACAACATAAAGATTATTTCGCTCTCTTGGAAAGTGTTTCAAACCATAGGTACAGTTGTTAGAAGGGTTGTTTGTGGCTACCAACGAAAAGAAAACCTGTATTTGATAATGATATATAATCCTGCATTCAAAAAGAGCCCAAAGCTAATCATCAAACGTCATTGTTCAGCATCTGGGTACAACACAGAAAAAACAAGAATCGTAGTTTACTGCTCCCTGGCTTCTGCACAAAAGTGGCATATTCGACAGCAGTCCTGAAAGTCACGTCAGTTTAAAAAAGATTACCAGTGCAACTATTTAAAGTGGTGCACAAGGAGATCAGAAATTGAACATCTCATCAATGGAGATGTATCCTCTGAACGAATAAAAGTCGTTTCGATGACTCAAGTGATTCTCAACGTCAGTTGAATTGGAGAAAGCTCAGGACACGAATTCACGCCAGTAACATTATGGAGAGAAACCATAAACTAATGTCATTTGCGGAGACCTTATGTGCTGAACGAGAGAATGAATTCTACCTTTTAACAACTTACAACTGAAATAGTAACTAATTAGGGAATGGGTGCTTTTATCTCAAAGACTGTTGAACTATAAGGTGATGAATATGGTGAGACGATGCCAAACAATCATTACAGTAAGAGGTGTGAATATCCCATATTAAGGTGCATTTGCTTGTTGTTCTTCCTTTTAGATAGACAATCATATGTAACTATGAGTTATGAGTGAAAAAAGCATATTTTTGTTTTTAAATAATACAATATTTTATTTAAAAATAGGAAATATTGTATAATTTAACAATATTTAAAGAATCCAATTAATCTAATTAATGTTAAAGGGAAATCTATAATTATAAATGCAGTAATTTATAAAAAGTTTTCTGTCTATTCTGAGTCATAAATTATTTCAGTTATACTGCTTATATTGCCTCTAATTATTACTTTAGAGTCCAACTCCGCTGAAAATGAATATCTCCCAATATTTAGATTTCTTATACATTTTATTTTAAATATGTATTATATTTTCAATAATAGTATTCTTAATAGCTATAATTTTTTATGTTTGTTAATTGCAAACTGATTAAGGCATCACCTCGTCATCCTGCGTAAAAGATGTTGGTTTCCTTCTTATAGCTTAAAAAATAAAATTGAAATAAAAAACAAGTAAAATTTAAGAATTATGGATTAGAGTTATCTTTCTTCAAAAGTTTATAAAATGCTTTTTTTGTGATATGTAAATTGCAGAGTGTGTTTAAGAAATATCAAAATAGCTTTTGTTTATATAGCTAAACTAAATATACGGGCAATGAATAGATTTTTCCAAAGCAAACCCTTATCTAAATGCTGTAGGGCTGTTAGTTTAGTTATTTGTGTACTACCGACCTCAACATTTCCCTACACTGATATGAAAATTTGAAAAAACCAATATAATATGTATTTATTTTGATTTTTAAAGTATGAGAAATCATATTAGTTAAGAAACATCAAAATCATCCTCAGAAAATAATTACTTTTTCACATTTTGGTAAATTTTATTACTAAATAAATAAATAGATAATATAGGATTTAGCTTTTGCTGCTATCATTTTTAAATAGAAATATATTCATAAATCTCTTCCCCAGACTTATAATATCTATAGCGTAAAAGTAAATAATCCATTTTAAATAAATTTTTTTCCAATGAACTATAAGCGATAAGATTTATAATTTTGCTACAACAAAAATATCAAATTTTAAATCGCTGAACATAGATATACCCAGAAATTATACTTTTAATAATTTCAGAGGAATTATTTCATTTATGAATATTCCATCATATGCAGATGTACTTTAAGCACAATTCTGTATTAAAAATTTAAAATAATATATCAATTATAATTCTTTAATGACAACATAATTCCAATAAAGACAGCTATTTTGGAACATAATGATACTCTACTAAAGATATCGTTAAAATAAAATTAAACGAATTTCTTATATATATATTTTCTGTTAAACTATTTAATTAAATTATAAATGCATCGTAATATTTTAAAAATTATTAAAAGGAAACATAAAGTGAAAGTTATTGAATTGATTGTGAATACATTTGTACTAAATGGTAAGAATATTTTTATTTTTAATTTTGAAACTGGAATATGTGATTAAACTTTTACATAATTTATTACAATAATAATTTTATTCTATCGTAATGATTCCCTAATCTTATAAAAATTTAAGTTATTAACTAAAATATTATGAAGCACAACAATTGTGTTATTTTATTATGTTTCTTAAAAAATCTCTATATTTTGTTGGTAGCACACTTTACCATAAAACTATGTAAAAAACTGTCACTGTCAAATCAACTTGGCATTTTTCTTTTGTTAATTTATTTAACTCTGATTTAGTTACAGTGTATATATTAACGGTAAAAAACATACATTTTCTCCCATTGAGTGCACAACATTTTTATCAAAAGCACTATTTATCATTGTATATTAAAACATTTTCTGAATTGCATTTTAACTTTACCAGTATTTTTTATGAATTTATGCCACTTTTTATACATTAAATAAAACATTACATAAGGCAGCATACGGCTATTATTTTACTTCTCTTAAATAATTCACTTAAACCACGTGAATTTTCTACACTCTGGTAAAATGTTGTTTTCATCTTTTTAAAACATCTAAAACTTGAAATGGAGTTTTTATTTCTTAGTAAAAAATAATCTGAAAAAGGTGTACA
The DNA here is from genome assembly GCA_037975125.1 of Latrodectus hesperus. NCBI lineage: Eukaryota > Metazoa > Arthropoda > Arachnida > Araneae > Theridiidae > Latrodectus > Latrodectus hesperus. The sequence continues at coordinate 12,064,015 of JAJQOW010000014.1, read as the reverse complement.
TAATTTAATAAGTAAGCTTCAAATATTTTTCTTGAAAAACGTTGAGTGTAATTTATGATTTTAGAGTTAAAAAAAGCAGCATTTTTGTTTAGCTTTAGATGTTTTTCTCATTTTTTGTCGAGTCTTGTAATGCTGTGAGAGCTGTTAAGCAAATCTTTCTGTACCAAAATACAGAAAGATTTGCTAAAGAATTTTAAACTCTAATAAATAAATTAACTTAATTTTCGTCAAGGTTTCATAGTAAAAATGAAATTAAATGTTGTGGTTTTAATTATCAAAATATATTAATATTTGATATTTTTTCATTGAACTGTTTTTCATCGACTAAAATTTGTGAATAACTTTCGAATAAAACTTTTAGTAACTTACACACATGTTATAATGGACAAAAATGTACCACATTATTTGGATAATATTTCTGAATAAAGAAATTTGAGTGAAATTTCTATTTAAATTATAAATATGAAACTATACTTATAAATAATTACTTTGATTTCATTCATTTTTAATTATGTATATTATTTTGAATTCTTAAATGCATTAAACGTATGGAAAATAAGCCATAACTTTAATGCATTTAAGAATACAAAAATAAATAATTTTGATACTTAAATTTTGTTACTATATAAAGGTTGCTGTTAATTTTTCTAATATAATCTTTTTTACCAAAGATTGTTACAATAATCTCACAATATCTCACATATTATATTCTTAAGCTACCTATGATGAAAAAATGATCTAAATATAAATATTTCATTTTTGAACTTACCTAGCAATTTTGATTTGTAATACAATATAATGATGGTTATAAATTTTATAGAAGCTATATGACTGAAAAAATTATTTCTCAAATTCGCTTTTTAATAGCTTATAACAATTTTCTTAGATTCTTTCTTAAGATGTCGCATACGAATTGAGTTATTTTTAAATGCAATGACCGTGGTTAGTAAATAACTTAAGATTTTCAGACCTTATGACCAAGTATAACAATTTTTTAAGTGTAAAAAATAATTATTATAGAAAATAAAGGAATATTTATGAAACAGAAATGTTGTTATAATAAATTTTGATTTTTTTATAATTAACTGACTTATACTTTCCAGATGACAATCATTTATGTACAATAATCCAAAGGAAAATTTGCATAAATATATATTAAAAATTGTCATTATAAATAAAATTTTAAGTTTTCGCATCATATAAAATATATGATAGGATGTCGGAAACTACTGTCTTGATATCAAAATGTTTTTTATATGAGATTTAAATACTTTTATTGACATCGAAATATAGTTTAATATATAATAAGTGCAATATATTATTGGCTGATTGAAATGCTGCATTTATAAATTTATTTCAAATATTCAATTTGAAGAACACCAAAATTTGACAGATTTTCATCGATGCATGCAAAATTTTCTAATCAGTAAATTACTTATCTGTTAAGTACATAATAACTATAGAAATACAAAAGTCTTATGCTAAATAAAATTTTTTATTTGGTTAGGAAATATGATAACATATAAATAATTTTGAAGCTCAAAAATTAATTATAATTCAATAAATAAGGCATAGCTAAATTATTAAAGTACATAAGTAGCTGTACGTTATCTTTTAGCTATATAGTAATAATAAAGGCATATTTGTTATTCTATAATGTTTTTGATCTGTATGTTACTTTCAAAGAGCTAAAACAAATCAATAATTTGTGAAATATATACTACACTTTTCTATAAACATAATCTCAGAGTTTATTATTAAATCATCCAGTAACATACAAATATTTCAATTTATATTAATGATTTTTATAAAGCACATCTATATTTTTGTTGAACAATTAAAATTAAATATTCTTAAAAGTATCATTATAGAATTGCTTTGCTAAATATTACATTTTCCTCAGTTTTTAAGTTTGCTTATTGAATATTTCACCTTTGATTTTTTTTATTATCACTACAGCTAGTTAGAAATAATCTACCTTACTAAGCCAGCGATCTCCCGTTAACGCTACCAATTGCTTTTTTAGGTTTTTGAGATATATTTACTCTATTGTACTCATCAATCAATTGAATTTCCTTTGATATTTTCTCATAATGATTACAGAAAACTTCTAATTTGTAAGCCATTTTTGCTTTTCATGTATAAATGAAAATTCTTCAATACCTATAAAATGTATTAATAATGCTTTATATTTATAAAAAAGGGTAATTTTTTTTCTCACTAATTAATAGTAAAGTAGTTTTTCTGTGTAATAGAATTATAAGCTACAATCATAACTTTCTTCCTAAATATTAAAATTTAAACATTATAAACTAATTCTCAAATGTTTTTAAATTTAATTGGGTACAGTGTTTAATTACTATATGTTTTTTAATGTTCGAAATTTGCATTTCTTTAAATTCGGGTATTTTGAAATTATGTTTTTCAAAAATATTAAAATAAATATCTACAAGAAACATATGCACACATTGTTTATAAGACTAATTCAAATTTAATGGAATTGAAGTAAAACTCTAATTTGGGTTTTTTAATCGTAGTTTTTAGTAAAGTAAATAAATAACTTAAATTTAGAAATTTATTTTTATCATGTAAAAATGTAATTTTATTCAAGAAAAATATATTAATTTAAAAATATGTAAATATAATTTTTCCATTTTAGCTTAATTGTAGCTGTTTTGTAATTAAAAATTGTTGTAATCAGAATCAATGTTGTTAAAATTTCTTTCTTTTTAACCCAAGCATTTATTTTACTATGCGTTTATAGAAGTTTGAGTTTTTTGCATGTGCATGGATATTAATTTGTTTAAAGAAAATAATTTAGAATGAAATAATGAATAATGAATTTGAATTCAGAATAATACACATATTTTAAAACCTATCAAGAATACACGTATTATATTGTTATGTTTGAAGTTATATATTTGAACTGTTTTTTAATATTTGGCTCTGGTTCATTATTTATCAATTTACATATTTAGTAGGAAAACACATATCTTCTTCAGAATTATGTTACACGCACATATGTTACTGAGAATTATGGAAGGTATATTTTTATCAGGTTTGCTTAATCATTTCTAACAATTATGTAATGTTATGCAGAAACATTTGCTTTTTATATACATATATTTGCCATGGTGATATGAAATGTATCTCAATTTTATCTTTAGAAAAATATTGTCAGATTAAAATATTTATTTGACGGAGTTTTTGTTATTTACTTGTGAAACATTTCATTCATTCACATTATTTACTTATGAAACATGTTCGCATAAAAGACAAAATTGTAAGTATTTTTGGTTTATTAAATAAGGGTTTCATTTTCTTATTCAAAGGAATTTCTAGCGTTGATTTTGAATTTTTCTTTAACATAATTTGTTTAGGCATTTTTTTAATATCTTTCTCTCTGTAAAATTAGTTAAAATTCAAATATTAAATAAAATCAGTTTTATTCGTATAGTGAGACACTTAAGTTAAGCTAAAATCTTTCCTCATTATTTTCAAATCCTTCTAAAATAATAATCAGAAGAATTGAAAGTTAATAACACATGTGCTTTCATAAAAAGGTAAGGACCAAAATGTTTAACTCTGGTACAACCAAAATGTTGAAAATGGATAAGTAAGATTAAAGCAATTAAATAATTGAAAATGAAGAAAGAGAATTTAATTCTCAGGTATTGTAATTCTTATAATTCCTTAATAATGGTGTTATTATGAATTGAAAGCTTGATAAAATTCCTTATATGATGCTATAAGTACACATATTATATTATGTTCTAAATACTGAAATGAACTTACATGCTTAAATAAGAGAAATATGATTCAAATATAAAATTTTATAATCATTTATTTTAAATTTTACATCATTTGCCAGATGAAATTATAATTTTAAAGGGAATTTCTCCTTCTCTAAGAAGCTATATTTGAAATAATAAGGAAGCTATTTATTTCTCACATTAAAATTTAGTTCTCTTGTACAAAAAACATGAATTTTTTGGAGTAAATAAATTAAACAAGTTCCATCATTCATATTCTATTTCAAATATTTCCTCAAAATTTAAGAAGGAGAGAAAAAATAGCCCCAAGAATAAGGTCCACATTAACAGGAATTTAAATAATAAATCGTATTTTAATGAATCATGAGAAAATTATATTACTAAACTAAAAAAAATAAACATAATATTACATATTATAAAAGTTTTCTCATTCATCAAGGATTTCAAGAACTAAGTTTTATGAAAGAAATCTTTAAATATTGAAATCACGTTTACTAGTTTTTCTTATAAAGACTCCTGAAAATACCCGTGTTATTTCAGTTCTATTCAAATATATATAAAATAAGTATAAACAATTTTATCTTTGCTAAATAAACATTTTCTCTCCGTAAAAATGGCATGATTATATAATGAAACTAAAATTAAAAACCAGACATATAAAAGATAATATCTTAATATGATTGATTTAAAATAACAATTATTGAAATTCAATTTTATTAATACCTTATGTGTCAATTATCTAAGAGTATAAAGTTTTCGATAATTTTTGTTTTGCAAATGTTGATGTGAAAAATATATACCCAAGATTTTTAAAAGAAAGTTAATTCATAAAGTAAATTGGGATTTCTTCATAAATAGCCAATAGTTTCTAAATGTATGTAAAATAAACTGATACTTTGCGAGGATATTAATATGAATTACTTTGAACTTAATAGACACAAAATTTGAACTTATAGAAAAAAATAAAGTTATTCATGATTTGAATTATTTGTTTTTAAAACTCCACAGATCATTCATATGTATTTTATGTTTTACTTTTGATAATGATGTTTACATACATTAAAAAGTGTAATAAGATTGTTAAAAGTTCTCATTTAATAACATAGAAAATTTAATTATAAGGACATGCATACTTTCGTGTTAAGAGCATGAATGTTTATATAAAACTATCAAATAAAATAAAATACCAAATTTCTCTTTCTCTCCTTAGCTAATTAGGCATAATTTCTTCAATATGATTTTCTTTATTTATAACGTAATAAAATTAGGCTTGATAACGTTGTGTTGAATTGTGGATTTTGGACAAATATTTATATAAATCTGATTTATGTGGAGAAAAAAAAGATATTTTTGATATAAATTGCAATATTAAGTACAGTTTAAAGAACACTTTAAAAATATTTCGTATAATTCTACAGTTTTTCATAATATTATATTTAGTATTAATTCAAACTGATTTTATTTGAATGAAGTATTTAATAACAATAAATTCATTATTACCTTCAAGAATGAAAGAGATTTTTGAAAAAAATACTAATGTTAGAAATTTTAAAAGAAAGAAAATGAATATTTACAATAATATTACTTATAAAATATTGCATTATTTAAAATTTATTTGAAATATACTGTAAGATATATTTGAAAAAATACTAAACAGAATTAATTAGCTTCTAATGTATTTAAAAGTATTATTTATAATTGCGTATGCTTAGAATCGGATACTCAATTTATTTTACTTTTAATCAATTAATTAATATGAAAACATTATTAGATATTTAATTATTTCTCTCCCACAAAGTTTTATTATGAAGCCTTAGCACAAATGCATTGAAAGAAATATTGTCTTTATTTATCACAGTTCTTTTACTAGCTCTTTATTTTTAAATAATGCTGCTAATTCTGACGTTGTAAACTAAACGTTCTTAGAAACTAATAAACATGTATGTGTGTAATAAGTATTTCAATAACTTGTTGAGGGATTTAGTATGATTTTGCTTCTTTTAAAAAATATGTAAATAATTGTATTTAAACTAATAATTTCGGAATGGGGAATAAAATTTTTATTTAATAAGAAATAAGTTAGGCAGATAACTTTGCATATACAAGCACTGAGAAATTGCTAAAAGTATTATTCGGAATAATGTTAAATATAAATACTTCTATTCTAAAAATTAAAGATTGTTAATATCTTTCATTGATATTATTTGGGAATCATACAAAGCTTATCACTTAAATAAATAAAAACTAGTTTATTCAAAAATAATTTGCATTTTTTTTTCATTTTATACATTCAAGAAAATATCCGTTTCAAAACCAATAATTTTTTAAAGTTACGCGAAATGTATTCCTCTAACATTTAATATATTTAAATGTTTTATTTTGTATATAAAAATCTTTTGGAAAGAAAATATCGAAAAATTATTGAGATTATGAAGATTGTATTAAATATATATTTATGAATAAGAAAATTTCTTCTTGCTGGTGTTTAAAAATGAATTGTGTCATTCTCATGTACAATTTACAAATTGCATTAATTCATAATATAAAAAATGAACGCAATAAATTCATAGCGTTGGATTCTGGAAATTAAACCATGTTTATAAATTTCCTTTTCTTTGATAAAATGTGCTATACTGCATACCGTAGTTTACGTAACATCAATAGCAAATACCCTTGGTACTTGTCATTTCTTTCTTCTCGCGCACATGACAAATACAGAACATGCAAAATTGTAGAATATTTTTGAATTCCAATCCTAAGGGTTTTGACAATACTTGTAGCATTCCATTATATTCAACATTTAACATTACTATTTGAATCGTTAAAACTCACATCACAGTATGTTTCTTTTTCTATTTCCTAATAATTTACGTTATGTAATACTAATAATTTGAATTACATGAATTTATGTATTATTATTATTAATGAATATCTTAATTTTTATAAAATATAGTTAATATAAAATTTTATGTGTATATATATATATATATATATATATATATATATATATATATATATATATATATATATATATATATATATATATATATATATATATATATAAATTCATGTTATATTTTATTTGATAGTAGTTTCCATATTGCAATTAATGGTACTTTTTTACTCTATTTTTCATATTTTGTTACTATGATACTTAAATTTTATATATTAGTTTTTCTGTTACAGTAATATGTAGCTCATTGTCAGAATAATCATTGAATAATGTGATGGATATATAATGCAAAATTAATTTATGTTAAATCTTTCTCTAGCATAAGGAAATGATACCCACTACTGTGCTAGAGAAGCTAAATCTTCTTATACCTATTGAATTTTATGAATTTGAAATAAAAATTCAAATGAACTCAAATTAGACTCTAATGGTTTATATATTGTAATTCTTTTCATTTGTTTCCTAGAATATTGACACATTTCAGGAGAACACAATTTTAAAATATTACAATTTTAAATTTCCATTATAAAAAAAGAAAAAAAGCAATTGATTATAAAATATTTGAATTATTTGGAATTTAATGTTGATAATAAAGGGAAGACTATATATAATTCACTAAAATTTTAAATTTCTAAATAAAAATTTGATATGAAATATGAAAAAACCGTATAAATATTCTGCAAAATTCCACCAAAATCAAAGTAGCTCAAGTGACAAAAATGATTCTTATCTTGACAGCGAGGAACGTTTATTTTCCTATGAACTTCAAACTAGAAACTATACAATTTGTAATGACAAGATATGTATTCATTTGAAGAGAATCAAAAAGTTGAAATACATTTCTGTATGATTATATAATAATTCCAAGTGGTTTTACAGTGACTACTGTATTATACCCAATACGTGTCATTGCTATGTGAATTTAATGGAGTTATTTCGTTAAATGTAAATTAAAATAAGAAAATTTAAAATAAAAAAGATTTATAGTATATTTTAATGAATGTTTTTGCTTATTAAATTCTCCTTTTGCGAATTTATTATTAATTTCATATATATTTTTATTTATGAACTTCGGTGCAGAAAGACATATTTAAAAAACACGATTACAAAATTAGATTTGAAAAGTTTATTAATTGTTGTGTTATTTTCAAAATAAAGCAAACTTTTTAATATTTTTTATAACTAAGACAAAAGCAAAAATAAATTATAATTAGCTGTAAAGAATTGCAAAAAATCTTAAGTAATTTGCTTAATTAGAATTATCTGTTTCATTATGGTTGCGTAATGAATATAATAACATATATTGAAAAACTTAGGACATTAACTTTTCACTTCATATAAACATTTAGTTAAATTCTTCAATTTAATAGTATTATCATGACTTTGCTATAAAAGTTATATGCTAATGAAAATGGTTCAAACCAAATTTTACTGGAGTATTTAAATAAAGCTGTTAACAAGTAATACAACATTACTTACAAAATAATTCTGCATTTTTCTTAACAGCGTTTTTATTTTTATTTATTTCTATCTTTAATGCCATTATATTTAAGCGAATGTTTTTATGCTCACATTAAACATATTTATTTGGGAAATACAGTCTTGAAATACATTTTCATGCAAGTCAATAGTTATTAACGTTCTTCGTTCTACTAAGGATCTTATCAAGAGATTAATTGATCCAATATAATTCGCAAACTGCTATACAGGTGACAAATGAGAAATATTAAATCTAAATTTGCACTTAAAATGTGATGATGAATTATAATGCTACTGAAATTATAATTAAACAATATTTGGAACAGTTCTTTCTTTATAGTTAAAGCTATTTGAACTTGATATGAATTTATTTAAAATTATTTCGAGATTGTGTAAAATTTGTACAGTAAAAATATTATGTTCCCATAAATTTATCTATAAGAATGTTTTCTAGCTCTTTTGATTAAATTTTTTACAATATTATTAAGACTTTTTATTAAAATTAAATTAATATTGCTTGCTTGCTTTGATAGTTTAACTTCTGTATACATATTTATATAAAGAATATGGTACTCTTTCAGAGCTATGAGGATTATAACATATTTAAACCATGCATCTGATAAAAGAAATAAAAATTAAAAGAATTATGTTGAAAAATAAATTAATTAAATAATATATAATAATCAATGACCAAAGTGAGATTATATGACTAAAAATGACCAAATGTTCTAGTTCTATCGATTAAAGACTTTCCATCTAGATCTATCGATTTAAATCCATAGACTAGATTTATCAATTTAAAACTTTTGAAATCTAGAGATATTCTAGATAATATTGGATGAAATACAATAAATATCAAAACTTAATTATGATCCCAAAATTAAAATCTTGAAGGAAACGTTAATTAGACAATAATATATTTACTAAAAATTGGCTAAAATATATTATTGGATTTCTTAACTTCATGGAATCAACTAAATTAAATATTCATGTAACTTTCAATCTAGAATTCTTTTTTTTAAAATATGTCGATCTGATTTTCTTTTAAAACATGTTAATAGGATAGAATTCTTAAAAGACTGAATTATTCAATTATGTGAATGGATAATTTGAAATATTATGAAAGGTATAAAATTTATGTTTAAATGTGTACATAAAATTATTTTCGTAATGTAATGATGCATTAAGTATTTACTTCAAAAATGTTATGTAAATAAGGCAATATATATATATATATATATATATATATATATATATATATATATATATATATATATATATATATATATATATATATATATATATATATATATATATATATATATATATATATATATATATCATATGAAAAAATAATTTTCTTCGCTCTTAAAATATTTTCCACGAACAAAGAATTTATTTTTATAGAGGTTGGAGTGAAATAATCTGTTTTCCACTCAGATGAATTTTAATAATATTATAATAACAAAAAGAGGTTAAAAATCAAAAGAAAGTAAAGTGAGGTTCAAAATAAGAAGATTTGCATTGAAATTGCTGTTTAGCTTTCAAAAGATGTAGTAACTTTAAAAAAGTAACATCCGCTGATGCAAAAAGTTACTTAGATAAAGAAAGGTCATTTTTAAATTTTCTTCAAGAAATGTGTGAAATAATAAAAAAGAAATATCTTCATTTGCATGATCTTCATTATGAGACATTTATGAAGAATATATTTCAACGTTAAATACCATGATATACTTACAAAAAAGTCTGTCACATAAAATTTAAAAACGATTTTTAATGCAGTTTCCCAACTTCAGTAAGATTAGTTATAAATGAATTAGAAATTATGTTATCTTTTATTTAATTTAATGTGAATATTATTAATAAAGTTAAGTAAATATACTTAAATTATTGCCTATCTGCACTACTTTTTTTCTGCACTGGAGGGCAATGGTTGACTAACCCTTAACCACAAGAAGGCCAGAAACTCTTTTATCGTTACCCGGTGGGCACCTGTGAAGCAAATCACGGAAGCATTACTCACGTCATATTACCGCAAACCCCCACTTATATGGTGAGACACATTCATTCTCACACAGAGAGAAAAAGAGAAAGGAAAATTAAAGTCAGAAGCGAGATTCGATCCCAGAACCAACATTTTAGGCACCAAGAAAGTTAATTTATCAGCCATCGATTGTCCTATATTTTAGTGTAAATTAGTTTTAATGCTATAGCATTGGTTTCTTTTTCCGAGGTAGAAAATCCGTAAATGGAGAAGTAGGCACAATTTAAAAAGTAATTGATATATATAACCTCATTTTTATAAGTTAAAAATGGCTATATTAACAAATGTTGTTTATTTTAATATACTTTTCATTATCATAAATATACCTATATCCATAATTAAGATTAAAGTCGGAACCAGCGAATAAAGGTGCAGAAACAAAGCAAATATAACTTATTCATAAAACTTATGTATTAAGCAAATGAGAAAGAACAAAAGAGATGATGTGTGTATTATACAATGGATACAGAAACCCCAATATTAACTCCCTGGAGCACTTATACCACATATCAACCATGAACAGTTTGTTGTTGGTATGATGGTTAATTCATCGTATGTCTTTCATATGTGGAAATAAATTTCCTACCATGTCAAAGTATCCTGAGGATCCCATTATGAAGCTTACACGTGAAACAGAGAATTCCACTCAGGCAGCAATACTCTCCTAAAATCCTGTACAGATGTAGGATGTGGTTGACATGCTGCATATCGTCAGCAAGGAATGTCTCACATATGTTCTATCGATTTCAAGTGCAAAGGGAATGCTGGCCTTTCTATGCAGGTGATATCCTTAGATTGTAGGCAGTCATTGACGACGTTTGAACAGTGAGGATCATTGTTCGAACATCCATAAGCACAAATTCCACAGCAGTGACAGCCCTAAGTTGCTCTCAATATGTTGTTCCAAATAATATCCCATTAAACCTGTCATAGTTGTGATTTGAAATTGTAGCTCTGTTTTGGAACCCAGTATAATAACTCTAAAATCTAGTATTCCTACATCACCATAAAGTTGGCGTTCAATGATGTTGAAGTAGTGGGGAATTAGCGTTTGCCATATGAACTTCGGATGTGAATCGGACTGAAAGCTACAAATGAACACTAGTCGCAAAACGTAACACAACTTTGACTCGTCGGATAATACAACACAAACCCACTGTGAATGGTTTCTACATTGCGTGTTGTTTACTCTAGGCTAACTACTGGCGGCAGGGAATTGTCATGAAAAGAAAACACCTTATAGGCCTTCGCGCATATAGACCATAGCGTCCCAGATGTCTGCACAGTTTCCCTTGAAACGGTCATACTCGATCTGCGGTAACTATCACAACATAACCTGTTGTTCTCCGTCTATTTTTTGGAGGTTTCTGCCAAATACTGTTTGTTATTCACCATTGTCAGTCAAGGATAACCTGTATTATAACATCCACTGAATATTCCATCTCTTGAAATTATTGCCATAGTATAAATATTGAATATAAATAATACTTTAACATGGAAATAAGTATTGTCATAGAAATAATACTTTGGGTGATTCCGAGTTCCTTAACTACTATTATATGCGTACACCAGCATTCGAAGTGGTAGATATTTCAACCATGTAAAATATCAACAGCATGCATCGGTTAATATCACATAAAAACCGGTTGTTTGTGATTTCTTCTTTGATACAGTTCTTTGTATACCTCTCTTTTTACTCTTTCATCATTGTTGGATACTGTCGACGTCATCAGCTGCCTTTCCGTAATTTGTATATAATGCTTTACCCTGTGTCTGATATTTCTGCAGGCAGGTTTTTCTTTCACATTTCCTATTCCGCTATCCTCTGGATTATCCTTAATGTGTATGGATATCTGTGCATTTCGGTTAATCTCGGAATATTTATCTGAATCATGACCTAGAAATGCAAAGATGTTTACAGAAAATTAGGAAAAAAGCACAATGTTGCGAAAGTAAATTGCAACAAAAATTCTGCTTTTACATGTATATAATGAATTCTGCTATTATATTTTTCAGAAAATGATTTACATATAAAGGCAGTTATCACCGCAGATATGTATTTTTCAAAGAGCAATTTAATATTGAATTATATATGTATATTAATTTCTTATTTTCTATTTTTAAAGTAAATTAGACAATTTACAAATTTATAACTTTTTTAAAATTACTTGAAAATTTAATACTTGATAATTCTACAAAGCAGAACGTTCTTAAGTGAATTTAAGTGCATATAACATAAAATTATTGCTATATCTTGTCTTGAATATTTTAGATGTATATTTGAAAACTTTCTATAATACATTAAAAATAACAGGGAAAATATATAAACATGTCTAAAATTAACTAAATAACTCGAAGATAGTTTTGTTTTACAAGTGAATCGCAGCTACTAAGTTTGATAGAAAAATATTGAAGTGATATCAGTGATTCGAGCTTAAGATGGCACATTGGGTTTTGGTTTGCGGTAGCAGACTGAAGTATGTTAGTTTGCAATAGCAGATTAATAGTAAATTATTTTCTTTACTGATTAAAATAAGTTGGGAATTCTTCATCGTCTCAGAAAAATTATTTTATTTATGTGGTTATTTCTATTTTTGGGAATAATCTCTCAGCTATCAGAATTTCCTTTCATAATATTATAACATTATCACTGTCAGTTTAGAACTTTGTACTATAATCTATTTTTATAAAATATATTGAGACTTTTAATATAATTTAAAACGTTTTAATCATATTTGATCAAATAATTTGCTTTCCCATTAACACTATTTATTTTCTGCGGAAGGTTCTAACTCTTGCTCAAAGCAAATGTCAATTTGTCTTTGTTCGTTAATTTGGGACCATAAAATGGATAACTGAATCGATGAAATATATTATAAGGAATTTTTTAACATAAATTAGTTTTTGGTTCCTAAGAGGACTTTTTATTAATTGTTTGTCGTATCTACCAGCTATGGGATATCAAACCGGAAAAATTTTAAAATATCCTACTGCATGTAAAAAAAGTCCCAATATTTAACAATGACTACAATTGAATTTGCAACATTCTATTTCAATACGTGTGGAAAGAAAGACTCTGTCTTAATGTAATATTTACAGTAAGTGTGACCAATTTATGATACTGTTACGGCTGGTTTTGTGCCTGAAATTGTATAGCACTAAAATTAAATTTTAAAAATTAAAGAAAAGTGTTTATCTTCAGCGCTAATCTTACAATGATTCATAAATGATGTTGTTATTATATTTAACTAACATATGCGGAGAGTATACTTTTCCATATATTCTTATTTACATATTTGCCAGACACATGGTTTCTCATTAAATTATTAAAAAAATTAATTCATTAATTCATCTAACGTTGTTATATAAAACTGTAATTCATTCTACTATGAAGAATACATATATAGAAAAAATTCTTAACTATTGCCTCGTATCTAATGATTTAGCATAAATTATGTTAACTGGAAATCGGGGACTAAGCTTTTATATGAAATGAACAGTGAAAAATGCATTTTAATACTTTCTATTTAACAAAATTCGTCAGTTGAATGCTTAAAAAGGAAGGCAATATAAAAACTGAGTCAAATGCTTAGAGAATATTATAATTAGTTGAAAAATACAGAAGATAAAATATTTATTTATGACTTATTTTACATAATATTATGTAATATTTATATGAAGATATAATATTTTATTTTCACATATAAATATTTAATATATTTCTTAGAGAATGCTGAATGACAGAAATAGTTTTCAAATAGTATATATAAATAGATATTTATATTACGTTAAACATTTTGAACAACAAATTTTTATTTAAATTGAAATTATTAGTTGAATTTTAACATTTCAAAATGTTCATAAAACTATGTGAACTTTATTTTTATGATATATCTTTTTCATAGATTCTCTTATAAATATTTATTACTTCTATTTTTATAATAACGCTTATAATTCAAGAGCATACGACAATAAGAGTTGAAAAATTGTTGAAATAAGCTACTTAAAATCTTCTTTAATTTTCAAAAGATCTTATTTTCCTTTTTGTGTTAAAAGAATTTCAGTCCTTTTGCACTTTTAAAACACTTTACGCATAAAAAGATAACTTTTATTTATCTTTATTATTATTGAGATTATCTTACTCTTTACAAAACAGTTTTTTTAAGATGTAGCAAGTTTAATTCAAATTAGTTTTAGTATACTTATAGACGTGAAGAATATTATAAAATAAGCATATGTATATTTGTAGTAATGTTTCTTATATTCTATCCAGTCAATGTTATGCCTTTTATTCTATTTAGTCAATGGTCTTTTGTTTTAGTTATTCCTTTTACTAAATACGAAAAAAGAAAGAAAAATAATTTAAGCAAACATGCTCACGTTTTTAACTGTTTTGGATATTTAGATTATTTTCATATTTAATACTTCACTCTACAATAATTTCAAGTACCATAAAATTCCTAATAAATAGAAATATTAATAAAAATAATTAATCATTATGCAATAGTAATATCATTCTATAATCTATACAAAAACTTGCTTTACTAAATTATATATACAGTATATTCATATGAAATCTTAAGTTTACGTTTCGATTTATTCCCTAATTTTTATTTTAAAGCAGGGGATCTTAAAATTTTCGTTTTTAGAATGTAAGATATTTTATTTAATATGCGCAGTACATACATCTATTATATTTATTTATTAGTAAATTTTGAAATCAAATACTTAAAAAAATGCAGAGCTTTTTTTTGGAACTAAATGTGTAAATTTGTTATATTTGAAACAAAGATGAACTACAAAGAAATAAAGAAATTTGCGAAATAAAATAAACTCAATTCGTTTCATTAAAATATTATCAAACAATGCTTTAAAAATAATATTGAAAAATACATCATAAAATTTTACTATTATATCTATCTGCAAGTTAATGCTATTAATATTATACAATTAGAAATTCATCTTGCCTAATCCTTAATTTTTAGGATAAATGTTTATGTTTTTCTTGATATTGCAGTTCAATGTAATTGATTTATATTCTAATGTATGATTATTGTGTATATATTTACCTAAAGTTTTATTACATTACAGACAATTATTTTTAAAATTTTTCTTCGAAATATACTTCAGAAGATTCAATTTTTATGCAAACATATTTTTCCATGTAAAATTCATTTGCATATATCCATATGATAGAATATTAAGTAATTTGCTTTATTACATGAGATAAGAAAATACTACTCCTTAATGTTTTATCAAAAATATTCTATTGTTAATTTTAAAAATTTAACTTAAACAGTTTCTGGCTTCATGTTTAATAAATTATACTCATTACTGCTATGAAAAATTCATTTTTCAAAATGTATAATGCAATATGACTACTATAACTGACACAGTTAAAATTATTTTTTTAATTTTTTCTTGTTATCATCAAAAATTTGTCTATTATTTATGTACTAAACTTTTAATACGTTTATGTTTCATTTAAATGTTAGTTTATTAAAATTCAGCCTAAATAGAACACCGTTTTCTAACTATCTTACATCTAAATGCATTTGTGAATAGTTTATAAAATAAAAAATACCATGATGAATGTTTAACTCATGTAAACAAATAAATGATAGTAAGTTTGTTAATATTAATTTAATTTTTAACACATTTATTTTTTATGCTTTTAATGTATTTTAATTTCAAATAAAAGGAAAACAATGATGCGTTTATTCCAATAAATTACTTTAAAAAATTATTTAAATGTACTCATATCTAGTGAATTTTTCGATATTCATAATTGATATTCTCAGAAAAAAATTGCAGAAATTCTTTAGCCTTACTTGTGATAATGAAATCTATTATAATAACTTTCAATAAACTAATAAAGTTGCACAAAAGAAGTTCATTTACATAGAAAATAGATAGAACTAAAAATAGCTTCTTTAAATTAATTCATTCAAACGATATATTTGTAATTATATGGATAATTTATTTCACAACCTGTAAAGTTACTATGAATTTAAACTCTGTTTTCCATAAATGCATTCACAAAAGTGTTAAAGCGAAATATTCTTTTATTTTTATTAAGAATTACATTCCATGTATTGTATTCTTTAAATTATTCAATTATATTTTAATGCATTTTTATGAAAATATGTGAAACAAAAATACTACACAATTTTTCTTTAATAAATTTAATCACAAAACTTTTCTTATAAGTATATATATATATGATTGATGATGTAAAAATGCTTGAAACTTTATAAAATGTTTCAAAATATATATTTCATATAAGTATACAACATTTAAATGATGAAATACATATATTTAAAATATTTAAGGAGATTATTCCAGAAGAGGCAATGATAATTAAAAGTAATTACAATTATATCGACTTTTTTGGTATAAACCATTCTTTCTTTCACAGTTTTTTGTGTAAAAATTCTAAAAATAAAAAATCTAACTTTTTTATACTAAATTTATATTTTGTATTTAATAGAAAGTTTTTAAGTGAAGTCTTTCTTTTTTAATCATTTAGCATAAAATTTGGTACAAATTTTATGAACAAGGTCTGTTGCACAAGTTTTTCTTATTTTTATTTATTTATCAATTTGATAAACAAAAAAAAAACTAAAAGCTTTTTTTTGTAATAAAAATGCAGAAATGTCTTACAAAACTTTATAAATCATAGAAGCTAGAAAATACGTATTTAAAAATACTCTTTTTGTTACATTGTAATGCTTACGTTAATACTAATCCAAATTAAATGGGTAAACCTATTTTTAATGCATTTTAAATACATTTTTAGTAAAAAAAGTCTAATATGCTAGGTGCTGGGCTTTAAAAAATTAAGAAAACATCTGAATCTTAGTCATTACTTCCTGTAATTTTAAATTCGATGAATATTTTAAATGTAACATAATGCAGAAGAAAAAATTCATTCTGTGATTCCGGATTATTTTTCAGGTTAAGAAATTATGTAATCTAAATCAGTGTCAATGTTTTTCTGGTTACCAAAATATTTCGTTTTCTCCAATAACTATATATTAAGAGAGAAAATTAAATCATCGTGGGAGGATTAATTCACTTTTATCAATGAGGATGTTTAATTTACAAAATGTTTATTTAATGTTTTTCAAACAAATAGCTCACAAGCGTGTTGTGTGTTTAATTTTATTTCCCAGAAATGAAAGATTTTATCTTAAAAAACTTAAAACCTTTTAAATAGAGAGCTAAGAGGAAAACCTGAAAAGTCCCAAAGGGGTTGCTAATTTTTCATGAACCTAATAAGTTAGAAAACATTCTAATTAAATTTGGGGTATAATTTACTTTTTTCTCAACTGAAGAATCATCACAAGATTATAATAGATTTAGTAAAAGAAAAAAATGTTATTATATTTCACTTTTAGTGTTTTCATCAGCTTAGAGGATTTAAAAGAGACTTAAATTAGGATTTAAATGCTTAAATGCATAATATTTTTTAACTATTCATTTAATAGAATTAACAAATGTACATTAATTTTAGTGAATAACTCAATTCCTCTAAAATTGAGAGACAAAATTAATAATGATCCAATAAAGGAAACCAACTTCATTGAAATTATTTGTAATGAAAATATCATAAATTTTAAAAATATGAATTCGGGATTTCATCTTAAAATAACTATTAAATATTAATTTTAAACTCATTGCATTGGGGATAATATATTTCATGAATATCTGGAAACAAATTAGGAAGATTCATTTATTGAATTTTTATATATAGAAATTGAATGAAATATTATTTAATTCAAATTCATAATTTGAAAACATGCATAAATGTAAATTTTCTTTGCCAATATATAAATGTAAATTTTTTAACTAAGATATTTTTGGATTTAAATTAAAAGCATTGATAAAACTAAAAATTGTTTATAAGTAAATAAAATAATTAAATATAAAAATTAAACTAATTAAATATCTTTAATGCGCAGATAAAAGTAATCTCTTGAACATTTTTCATTTCTTATTGATGGTTTTGTACTTATGTTTTTCTGGAGTAAATATTATACGTATAAAATGGAATATTTTTATGGAATATTAAAACAGCAATTTTATTCTGAATAAATCTCTCTTAGACTCAACAAAAGGCATTTGATTGCAATGGTTAGTATGATATCTCATAAATATCCATACAATATTTTTTTAAATCGAGAGAAAATAAATGACAATAGTAATCACAATTTGAGAAAAAGCGTAATAATTTCAATCGTTGAATGGGCAAAAGACTGAAAAAATATTTCTATTTTTACTAATTTCAATAATTTTAGAAAAATAAATGAGTTTTATTAATACAAAGTAGTTATTTGCGTATTGTTTTTATTTTTCAAATTGGTTTGAATTTTATCTAATTAATATGTACATTGTTCAATCTAAATTTTAATTTCAGTGTAACTCATTTTGAATAAAATTTAAAAGTATTAATTCTAAAAATTTGAATCGAATGAGAAAATTAAATGTATTACTTAATAGCTTATAACTCATAATAATTAGTTTATTTTAATGGATTTATCAATCGAAATTTTTCACACAAACGCACACACACACACACACACACACACACACACACACACACACACACACACACACACACACACACACACACACACACACACACACACACACACACACACATATATATATATATATATATATATATATATATATATATATATATATATATATATATATATATATAAAGCATTGACATCTTGTTCTTTAATTTCATGTTCAAATAATATTGACTCGATATTTATTTTAAATTTCCTAAATTTAATATATATTCTACAAATTATTGCTTATATTATCCCAGAGATGAGGTTCTTTGCCTTTGACAGGCATTTAAAAAATAAAATATATATGAAAACTCATGGGAAATTTTATTAATTTTTCTTTATACATTTATAGCTATATTGATTCTTAGAAAAATATTGACGATAAAAGATTTTTCAATACAGGAGCATTATTTATACCAACACAGTAAATGTATTTCATAAAGCTAAAGTTATTTATTCTTTGTTTGGTTACACAGTAGAAACTATAAATCTTTATTTCATATATTTATGAGAATTCATTCAAAGGAAGAAATATTTATCTCTGTGATTCTTCTAATGGATGGAATAAATCAAACTTTGCATAGTTTTGACATTATTTCATCCAGCTTTATTTATTGTATGCATAAATATTTTATAACAGGTAGTGTTTTTCCTTGACTTTATTAGACTGAAATACAATATTTACAATATAAATTGCATTTTAAAGGAGATTATAAGGAATAACAATAAAGTTTTTTTAACTATCAATGAAATTTATCAGCATTTATTTGAACCTTTAATAATGACAATAACAATTTGATTCTATTGTGTTTTAAAAAATTATTTAAGATTTTTGATTCAATTTTTAATAAACTTTTAAAATGTTTTTTATAGTAATGGTTACTTCGTTGTTCTGTGCTACCAGGAAAAAGATACCAAATCAAAAACTAAAACCACAACTGAAGGAGTATCACGAATAATAATAATAAATTAATTCATGTTTAAAATTATAAAAATTATTCAAATTATAACATAAAATCAGCTAAAACATAAAATTAAATTTAAAACATCAAGATTTTAATATCGAAATATATCAAAACTATTTTCCATTTTATTATTTTTTTATTTCAAATATCCGATAAATTACAGAATTACAACACAGTTATGTGGATTTTCGTAGCATGAGTAGTATGAATGGAAATTTAAGTAACTGTGTAGGTCACTACCATTCTGAAGGTTTTTATTTAAATTTTGAACATGTATTGGGGGTTTTGCGGAGGCGCCTCGTAGCATGATTACATTCACGGAGAAGCATACAGTAACTGAAAAAGATGTTGATTGAGGAATCGGCGCTCTTTCTCCAAGAAAGTTAACACTAGCTGTAGGTGTGTATGGAGAGACAGAATATCCCATACTATGGAAAATCTCCTTATTGTTCGTCCCCTTGATAGGACAATTATGTGTAACAATAACACGGGCTCAACAAAAAATTTTCCGATTCATTTTGTACTTATAAATTATATTAAATTTTGCGCAGGTATCACTTAGCCATAGATTAACTACAAAATGTTATCTCGCATTTCATGTCAGATGAGTTCTCGTGGGGGAATTGTAAAAAAAATCCAATGTTAGTTATGTATTGCACAACAGTATATAATATCGCGCCCACGCGATCATCTGTTATCATTTCTTTCAAATCTTACTTTAGGCAGGAAATCTTTTTATTTTTTATAATCTTAAAGAAAATTAAATAAATAGTTTGCTGAAATTGACTTTTTAAAGTTTTATTATTATGAATTTTTTCTTGTTCAAAATTCGTCATAAAGTTCTTTTTATAAAATAAATTTGAAAGATGTTTTGTGTAATTCCGAGCTTCTTCATATTTCATAATGTATTAACAAGTTTGAGGAAACTTATCTATGCAGAAGGGTATATCAAAATGCATCAATGTATAATAATCAGGGATGAAGTGTATCATTTTTAATATTTTATGACAGACGCACAATTACTTACAATTTAACTTTCAAAAATTAAAAAAAAAAAAGATTCAAAAATAATAAAAAATACACGGCCATTAAAAACACTGGTTTTCACTGTCTGATATGATTCATTACTTTTTAAATTATTATAGTTTATTTTCGATAATAGATCATGCACTCTTTTATATTTTGTAGTTCTTATTTTAAATTAATAATAGTGTATAATGCATTTGTAACTGTATCATTAATATATATATGTCACAAATGCATTATACATTTTTTTAGGTAAATTTATGACAGGAATTTATTGTTTTCCTTTACTTATTATTTTATTTTTCAGGATATTCAGCACTAATATGATTACAACTATTTTCAGCAAAATGAGAAATCTAACGCAATTATTTTGAAAAAGAAATTTCAAAACAATACCATATTTCTTTAATAAGACAATGAACTTATTGCTTTAAGTCAACCCTGTTCCTTTCAATTTACTTTTTCACTTAAATGAGAAAAACTGGAAAATATTTTAGCTTTTTGAAAATAGCATTTTTTATGTAATAAACTTTAGAGCCTATATGCTTCTTTTTTCCTTTTTTAATTCCTTAGTTTACATGAAATTTGTTTTACTAATTTTTGCTCTACCAACAATAAAAAATAAAAAATATACATACACACAAATATATATATATATATATATATATATATATATATATATATATATATATATATATATATATATATATATATATATATATATATATATATATATATATATATATATATATATATATATATATATATATATATATATATATATATATATATATATATATATATATATATATATATATATATATATATATATATATATATATATATATATATATATATATATATATATATATATATATATATATATATATATATATATATATATATATATATATATATATATATATATATATATATATATATAATTTAATAACAAATAATTTTTAGAATTATTTTCTTAATTTAAATATTTTAAATAAATTTGAAAAATAAAATAATCTGATAAATGAGAAAATTGATAAATAAATTGATAAATGAGAAACCTTTGTTGCATTCACATGTTATAAAAAAGAAAACAATATTCTATGAAATATATTTAGAATCATTATAATAACATTCTCCACGAGTTCTTAGAAATAGTAGATATTTATTTTTCATAGTAAAAACATCTAAAGTAACTATAACATTAAATCATTTCTTGTTTTCATAACTCGTATTTTTATTTTTTGGATTCTTTCTCGCAGAAGATAAATAACCTTTTCACTTAACTGTTATAGGGTTATGACATGTTATTTCAGCTACAGTTTTCTACCAGTGTCTACTACATAACTAATAGAATTTTCTTGGGCACAAAAACGTTTAGAATATGCTGTCTAATTTTCCCATTTTCAAGTCAAAAAGATATTGAAATAGGAAAGAATTACAAAAATAAATATTTTTTGCATATTTTAATTCTAATTCTTTTAAATTTTATTTTGTTTTATTTTTAATATAATTTTTTATTATTTTTAATTTGTAGAAAGTATATTAAAATCACACAGAATCCTCATTTAAACCTTTTTCTAAGGATTTTTCTTAAAAGACTATTTCAGTGTTTCTATGTAATTTTATAAGTTCCAAATCAAATCTTTTGAAATGCATATTTATTTATGTTTTAATATTTTAATGATATTATTTGTGCAAACTTTGCCTCAGTTAATTTAAAAGTATATAGAATTAAACAAAAATCAATATATTTTTTTATATTTTGGTATCATTAGAATTAATATAAGTTTATAAGGGTTTAATATGCTTAATGCTTTTATCAAATCAATTCTGAAACGAACTTAAATTTATATCTTCCATCACATTAATTTTTCAATCGTACAATACTCATATTTAATTTTTGGTTTTATGTTTCTGTGCTTCATTTTTCTCTTAGCTAACTTAGTTTAATGTTGACATCTTAGACATTTGATTTTTTTCTTTAAATACCCTATTTTACATCTTTCTTTTACTCCCCTTCATTCTTATACATTTGAACATAGTCTTTAGTATTCAGAGTTTTAAAAATCTATATAAAAATACAGTTACTTAGTACTAAAAATATAAATTTTCATTTACGTCATTATTAATAGAATATGTAATCATATTCGATTTTAATTAAATGTCCACGCTCATGCTAAGATATTTCAGGAATTGCATTTTGAATAGTTTTTAATATTTTATTTCCTTTTAATTTTTTTTCTATTTTAGCATCCGTAACAGTCTTGTGAACGAAATTATAAATTTTAACTTTTAATTTATTTTCAAGATAATCTTTCTTACAGATTATAATTGTATTAATCTTATTTTTAAAATTTGTTCTCCGATTAATCTATTTTTTTATGTTAACTTCCTTTCTTTTTATCTGTTAGAATGATTTTACATATTTCTTTTTTGTGTCTCTAATTCATTTATCAAAAATGATTTCATTGATCCAAGTACATCTAAAAGGCTAAACCTTAATTTTTAATCCTACTAATTTTATAAAATAATAAATTTAATAGAAATAAAATATTATACTGAATCTATAAATCCTGAAGATCTGGATAAAGCTTATTTTGTCTCTCCAAGGAAATTAATCAATTACGATCAAAAAATTTAATTCATTTATTTGATTCTTATTTAAAAATAATTTTTATTTGTTTACTATTCACTTTTACTGAAATATTCAATACTACAACAAAATTCACTTTTTTGTGATATAAGAATATATTAAGTATTCATAAAGACTTTCAAAAACTTTGGGAGGAAACAACATAATTCAGAATGATTTGACAGTCATCAAAAAATTTTTTTTATCATATTGATGTTAATTTATCGATAATTTGGATTGCTTTGGGAAAAGTTTCATTTTATTTAATTAATGTTTATCAGAAAAAATATTATATTGATCAATGCATTCTAAAAGAAAGAACATTACAATTTTTATTTCATTTGCCAATATTATTTTACTCTCATTTATATAAGAAAATTATGTTTTCATTTTATTTCATTTTTTTAAAACGTAGTCAAAGCAAGAATTCTCTTTCAGTCAATTATTGCTGCAGAAACTTTCAGAAGTGATATATATAGGTATGTTATTTTTAAAATTTAAGACTAAATTTCTGTATTATTTATAACCAGAATCAAGATATAAGATTGATCATCATATAGTAAAAGGTATATGTAAAAATTTTAAAAATTTGGAATTGTTTCACTTATTAATTGTTTAAAATTCTAAGTTGCAGACATCGAGAAATGTATAATACCTTATTGAAATCATTTATTACACTTCGTTTAAATTTATAATTAAGAACACTTAAAATATTAAAGAGCCTATATAAATATTTTTATTTATTCAAAACTGAATTTAGTTCAAAGTGATGATTGCTACTATATTGTTTTGGATAAAGCTCATTAAGTTTTCAGTCAATTTACAGTATGTACATAAAATGCAATAGAAATGATGATCTCGGATAGAAAAAAACTTGGGTATAAACATTTATGAATACACAATATTTTTATTTGTATAACTTATAACTACTCTTACAAAAATAAATATAATAGCATATAAGAATAATGAATTAAATTTAACACTAGCATTCATACACATCTTTACGAATACGTATGAATCAACATTTATATAAATACATTTATAGTATCACAATTTAAAAGTAAGCTTTTACTTTTTAAAGTTTGTTAATCATGAAAACTGTAATAGATTATTATTTGATTAAAGTTAATAAGTATTTCCAAAAATAAATAAGTAATACAAATAGCAAATATTAGATCTTTGTGACAAATATATTTATTATGTTAACAAAATAAATTGAAGTTACATAAGGAGTATATAAATAAATATGAATAAAATGTTTTACATAAAATATTTTATCAATTTCAGCATTGTTAGTTTATAATGTTTACATAAAAACGTGGAATTTGTTTATTCATTTTTCATTGTTTTCTTACAATTTAAATTTTCTTTATTTTATTCATTACTTAAATATAATTATAGAATACATGTAAACTTAAATTACAGAAACATTTTAAATACATTTCTTTAAATTTAGTTTCCATTTACATATGAGCGATTATATCATAGATATCCTTCTTCACATTTGTAGTAAAAATTACCTTATAGTTCCATACAGTTCTTCTGAAAAAAACAAACATTTCCCTTATGGAAAATAGAAATGCTACCAATAAATAGATTAAAAACCCTACTATGACCTGCAATATAGGAAGAGATATTAACCTTAACTGCCTTGTGTGTGTTTTCATCACTAACAATAACTTGAATTAGAGAGATTGATATTTCTATATATATGTGCACTTAAAACGCATTATGCAATAATATGCTAGTATTTA
Source organism: Latrodectus hesperus (assembly GCA_037975125.1). Classification (NCBI taxonomy): domain Eukaryota; kingdom Metazoa; phylum Arthropoda; class Arachnida; order Araneae; family Theridiidae; genus Latrodectus; species Latrodectus hesperus. The sequence goes on along the minus strand of JAJQOW010000014.1, from coordinate 12,038,801 downwards.
ACTTGAATATCCAGTCACTTTAGTGACATTTTAATTAATGATATGAGATTTGAAAATAATTTTCTTACAGCTCATATTATTAGATATTAAGTAGAGTTTTAAGTTTCGTTAGTTATTTAAATTCATCTATGTTTAATATTGTTAAATGTATTTTTAACTGATTTCTTTCTTAGCTAAATTTTAAGAGATTTCAGATCACACACACACTGTGTGTTTAAAATAATAGAAATAAAATGTAATTTGTAACTAAATTTCCATTCCCTATATTTGAAGTTTAACTTTCAAATTTTTAATGCATTATAAGATAACAATTACTTGAAACAAAAACCTTAAAATAAATTTAAAATTAAATAAAATTTAAATAAAAATTTAAGGATATTACTTAAAGTATAACAAACATTAAAATTTAATACTTCACAAATTTAATTTCTTTTTTCAGAAATTTGTAATGTAATATATAATTTTAATAAAAATTAACATTATTTAATTTTTGCTTATTATTAACATGTCTTCTTTGTTTAAAATAAGTTTAGTTTTAAGTTCGTACATAATATTCTTTACGTTATCAATGTTTCATAAGATAAAAATAAAGTCAGGGAATGAGGAATTATTGTTTAGAAACTTTATATGTTTTTTATAATTGAAAACGTAACATCCAGCTTCTGTCATACAGTATACATGATATTAATTAACTTCCTATCTGTTTTTAGACAGAAATTTCAAGCAAAGTAATACTTGCTTACAGTTATATTTTTACTTAAAAATATGGATGTTATTTAAGAAAATTTTTCCGTTTAAAATATGTATATTACTATTCGTAGAAAATGTTCTTACAGCAAAATCATTCAAATACATTTTAGTAAAATTTCCTGGATTTGCTTAAAAACACAACAGTATAATTTTTCTGAAATATTTTGCTCTCAAAAAATTTTATTTTAAATACGTTGTTATAAAATATTTCTTTTATCAATTAAGGAAGAAGAATTGAAATTTTAATTAAACTTGTATTTTGAATTTATTTTTTAAAATGTATATATAGTTCTAAAATATGTTTTAGAACTACATACACATTTTAAAAGTATAGCTTTAGAGTAAAATAACTGGAATAAATGTAAGTAGAAGTAAAACGGAACTGAAACAATTTATGATTGTAGAAAGCATATATTAATGAGCTAAATAATCTGAAAATAAAATTTTTTATCTTGTAGTTTCTTTCTTAGACGTTAAATATAGCTCTTATAACAGTTAGAAATATTTACATCTTCGTTTAAATAAATTAAATTTAATTATTTACAAATGATGATTAAGTTTAAAATTTATTTATTTCCCATAAAAATCATATTTTATAATTATAACTAAGAAAACTATTTTAAATCATTTGGAAAATGTGTGCATATCTCATATAAATTAAAGTGAAATATTACCTTATAATATGCAATGTTAATTATAACTACTAAGGAAAGAGACAATTAATTTTTTGCTATCTTCCAATTCAAATATTTAAAAAGTAAATAATAAGAAATAAATTCTTTTAAAATTAAAAGAAATTTACATTAGTGAGAAATCAATTTATCATAACAATTAACTAATATAAGAGGCTATTTAAATGCTGGTTTGAAAAACTCTTCTGGGAATGAAGCAGACTAAAATTTTAATTTAACAAAGAAAGGAATAAATTCCTTGTAAAAGATCTTTTATTAAAGCTTTTCCAAATTATTTCTTTGCATTAACATGCTTAGAAAAGCAGTGATTTAAATATAGAAAAAGTGATTGTCAATTTGCCCACAAAATTATTTGCATATATTTATTTCAAATTATGATCTTGAGTCTGGTACTTTTATTTGATGTTAAGCCAAATAGATTTTTTATATTTAATAGTACTTTAAAATAAAATTTAGTTTACTTATTGAAATATAACCATAAAATACTTATCTTAAAATAACGTTTTGTTTGCTTATCGAAAATATTTTTTAAAATGTTTTCATAGAAATCGATTTAAGACCACGTTAATTTAACACTTATTAATAATTTCAATTCATATTTTAGGAGAATTATAATAAACGCAAAATTGGTGTACGTAAGTAAAACATGTTAAAAGATATAATTCAGAAATGTTTATAGTCAGAATTAATTATTTTTATTGGGGTGTAACGTGCAGGTCTCCTCTTGGTGCACTTTGGGTAACGGTAAATCTATTACACCTTTGCCATCTTCTTCTGAGGAAGTTTAGATAGATTAATTTATAAATCAGATATTTCTTTTCACTCAACTATATTGTTTATTAACCTGATCCTTAGAAAAACTTTTAAACAAGGCATGATTCAACGTGTAAAAAATAAGAGATGGAAGATTTTCGGGGAGGAGAGAACTGTTCCCAGCTTTCCAAGAAAGATTGCGATAGCTCTATTTAAAGAACCTACTGGACATGACTGAATAAAATCTTTGTATCACCACCATTATAGAATTAGAATGATGGATTCTCTAAAGTGTATTTTCTATAACTTTAATCAACCCATATTATTTGAATATTTAAATTACTGTAACCGCACTTTTTCAATATAAGGACATTGTCAAGAAGCATTGAAGAGCTCATGAATTAATTGCTTAAGCACTAATGTTCGGCATTTATAAAATAAATAAATGTTTATATATTTCTCTATTACTTAATAAATATAGTAAAATTAGAGAGCATGATATCTTAAGGGCTAAGAATTTTTAAAATTACTGATGCAATTTTTTGAAACAACATAATAAACAGCATAACAACTAAAGACTGTTTTAAACTATTTTAATATTAATCAAAATTATATTTCAGAAAATCTTTGTATCAATAGCGGGCTATTTTCAGAAATAGCAAGAGCGGAAACATGTGCATTTTCCAAAGATTCTTTCCAAAAACCAAAAAGTGAATACATAAGATAGAGACGCTATGTAAATCTATTGACATTCAGCTGTGGTGGAATTTCAGACTGTGACATTTTTCTGAAACGGCCAAAATAAACAATCTGTTAAAAAATTTTGTTTTGATTACAATTTAATCAACTTTATATTTATTCGGTGTTTCTTAAAATGTATCTAAATTTCTGTAGTGCCAACCAATTTAAACTAATAATTATGTATTTATAGTCTCATACAAAACCGTTTGAGGATAAATATTCATTTTATAATACTAGACTGGTAGATATTTTAATATAAACAAAACTAAGACGAGATATGTAAACTGAAACAAATTAAAACTTGTACAATACCCAAAAATTACCTTTAATATAAACTAACATACTATTTTTCTAAAACGTTAATAACAAATCTTAATACAAAAGTTTTTCTAATGCTTAACAAAACAGCGTTTAAATATTAATGTAACATCTTAGCATAGTGTTAATCAAATTATAATTTTGTATTTTAAATTTTTTCTGATATATTAAACAAGTAACAACAAGTGTTATTAAAGTTTTACGATATACGTAATTAATATTATTAAATGCAGTTTTATGCTTAAAAATATGATTAAATTTTTATACAATATTTTAAAGACTATTTTTCCTCTTAATTTTAAACTTCCTATAAATTTTATATGTATAATTTTCTATGGGTAAGTTTTATTAATATTGAGATAAATTGCGTAATGAATATTTTAATAAAAGTTATCATGGAGTGACTTACATATTTGATAAAAATATTAAACTTAGTTTTTCTTCAATAATAATACTGTATTTAGATACTTAGTTTATTAATCAATCAAAGTAAGTTTAATCGAAATAGTAAATAAAAATCTTTAATAATTTTTGCAACGATTAAATTTTAAATTTTGCAGTTATTAAAGAAGGCATTTTATTAAATAAAGAATAGGACAACAATTAAAAATTTTGTCTTTTTTATTCCATTCTTAAAATAATTCATTAGGCTGAAATTAACAATTTAATATTTCGTTTTTAATATGTAAGATATAATTTTTTTTCATAGTCTTTTGATTATAATCTTGTATATATTGTAAATTAAAATTTTGATAGATAATGTATATAAGTAAAATAATATTGACACAAGAATTATAAATATGGACAAATAAATCTTGTTTATTTTAATGAAAGCTTCATTTTAAGAATGCAATAATATTTCTTCGAAATAATTACTCTCATCAAGAGCATTTAGGATTTTTATAATTTAATTTCAATTAAAATGTATAAAATATTTCTACAAATTTTGAACAAGCATGCTTAATGTTTAATAATGTAAAAAATATGTCATGAATTATTATTCAATAGTTTACTACTTTCACAATAAATTTTTAAATAAATATTCAAGTGAATTTTTTATACGTAATAAAATTAATTTAACAAAAAAATTGGCATCCACTTTTAAATTAGGGCTTTGAATGCATGTTTTTAATTTCCTTATTTTTACGGAAATAGGTTGTTTTTAAAGAATTGAATAAATTTATATTTTTGGGTAATAGTTCAGATACAAACATAAATCGAAAAACTGTATCACTTTTCTTACCTTTTCTACCCAATTTTTTCTTACCTTTTCCTTAACTGTTAAATTATACATATTTTTAAATTGAAATATTTATAAACACATGCATTCTTAAAGTGTTATAACAAAATGTTTTAAGAAATTTAGTATTTCGTATTTAGAATTTGTAAAAAAAAATGCTTGTCTATATAATGTCTGAAATGTTTAGTAAATGATAATCTTCTTTACTCTTAAAATTTTAAATTAAATAATAAGTGTGTTAAAATTTTTTTAATACTTATATTCAACTATAGATTAAGAATTATTTAAGGTTTGAACAACTATAATTATTATTCAATTTATTTAAATAAATCACATAATCATTTTTATTTTATAAATAATTCAATGATATCACATAGGTTACAGAATTATCAAATACATTGAGTTTGAAATAGATTAATCTAAACATAATAACTTTATAAATTATTGTATACAGAATTTACTTTTATGCAAACTAAAGCTTTTCAATAACATTTTAAAGTGTGATCATTATATTTATCCTATTCTTCCATATTATAAAATTCTAAGTTTAATATATATATATATATATATATATATATATATATATATATATATATATATATATATATAGAACTATATTCATTAATTATAAATAGGGTTAAAAATTAGGAAGTTTTGAATAATTTACACTTTGAAAATCATATCTCTTAGTAATTCATAAGAAATATTTTTTTACCTTGTCTTTGCATATTTTAATCGAGTAATGTAAAAGCACTTGATTAATTGACGTTAATTAAACTAAATTTCGATCATGAGATAAGAAGAAATTGTCTTCATATTAAATTCCTGGGATAAGAGGCCTTTTTAAATACTCGATATCTGCTACCTGTTGAGTTTGACCTGTGTGGAATTCTTTTCCTTAGTAGTAGTCATAGCAACCAAAAATGCCTTCCATACCAGATGTCGTAAGAAGGATGTATTATTATTGAAAAGAATTTTCTAGAGTTAACCTTGACTGCTGAAATTAATCAAAGTAAGTAATTTGGTGCATGTGATTGTTTTGAGTTATCTCTTATGTTGGGAACAAGTAAGTGATTAATTAATGAACTAGAGTTGTGTTTGTTTTAAGAATAAAAGGATGAAATTCGGATCGTTGAAAATAGTTGGATACTATGTTACGAAATTAATTTTCTGTTTTCTTAAAATGACTACATATATATTTTAATTAAAATCCTTTTTTAAAATGTTAATTTATTAAAAAAAATTTATATTTAGTTTGTCATAATAATAAATGAAGCTTATATTATTTTCTATATACTTTTGTTCTTGAATTTTTTTCTATACACTTTGTTCTATATACTTATGTTCAATGAAGTACATTCATATGTTTATTATTCTGTAATTTAAAATATTACATTTTATATACATATAATGTGAAATTCCTGCATGAAATTTGTTAACTTGTATTAAGTTAAAATTTATAAACTATTGCAGAAATTTTAATACTTTGACAATTGTAAAATACATAAATAAAAAATAGAGAAGATTTTACAAAATGTCGAAAGTTAAATAAATTTAGTTAGATAATATATTTTATTCAATTATTCTTGAAATTGGGCATACAATATTTACAATTTTATTGAAGGAAAACCAAAAATGCAATTTTGATTAAATCATACTATACATAAATACATAGACACACACAATTATATATCCTTTTTCTGTAGATGTTTAAAAGCACACTGAAACTGAGTGCCACAATCAACTGAAGTCAGCCGTTTACAGATAATATTAATTACTATTTTTTCTGAAAACATTTTTGGACGTTCTGGTCCTGAATAACATCCCAAATTCATAATCTCTTGAAATTCATTCCTTTGACTTCAAATGGCACATTCTTTATGACTTTAATCTCCTCAAATACGTTTTATTGTGTTTCTATAAATTCAAGTACCCCAATAATAAAACACAAAGATTTCTGATAAATTACATTGACTTGTTATTACTGCAACTAAATTTTTATTCATAGAAAAAGCTGAACAAATGGAACTTTGCGACAAAGGAAATGATAATAGAAACTTTTAGAAAACCCCGATATCTGTATTCATAATACTTTTTTGACTTTAATCCGAATATTCAGTTAACTTCTGCTTTCTGCTATGTTTCAAATTTCTGAGTTTTTATTTGAATTTGTTAATTATTTGTGTGATTTATTAAGAAAATATGATAAATAATAATCATTTATCAAAAGAACATGGTTATAACAAGTTTTTTGAGCAGTGTGATTTATCCTTCTTCAGTAAATTATACTCCAGATGTATAAATATCCTTTTAGAATCCTTTTGAATAATCCTTTTAAAATGGTTCCCAATACACTTACTTTTGAATTCCCATACTCTTGAATATCATGTTTAATAAAAATTTATTTTGATAAATTTGAAGCTTTTAAAAGAAATATTGCTAAAATGTAATTTAGTTGCAAGCACTTTTCTCTGAAAGTTTTCCAAAGTATTGCCTTGATTAAAAACATTTAAATATCTAGAAGAAACTTACATTTTGTTGTGTAAAATGTATTTCACTTTCCATCAAATCACCTTTAAATTTTGAATATTAATAATTCAAGTGAAGACTTCCTTACAGAAATGTTTTTCCCACATTCCTACCTTACATAATTTATATTCAAAACATTCTTGAATTCCAATTAAAGAAATGATTTTAGAGGACTTATTAATATACACACTGCATGAAACTCCAAGCTGGAGTGTTTAGAAAATTATGCAAATTTCAGGGTAGATGCACCTTACCGAGTTATGCAAATGATGTGAAATGCGCTGGTCTCCAACACAAGTAGGCTAAGATATAACCAGCACAGGGGACAGCATTCGCGCCGTTATTGCTGCTTCGAGAATAATCGTTAATTTTATTCTTGTCACAAAGGAAGCATGTAATTGCAGAAAATGCCAGGTTATTGTCGACTGAATCAGTTCCAGCAGACAAACGAGTTTACGATGGGCATGGTGAACGACTGAAAACCGAAGGCTGGTCCTTACGGCAAATTGCGGCTGACATACACCTGGGCGCTTTCACAGTATAGCGGCTGTAACAAGCAACTATGCAAGATAGAAGGGGATCGAGTTTGCGAGGCTTAGTGCCAGAAACTGAGACTTTTATAACTAATTTTGATACCTTGCAATTCGAAGATGATAAAATCAAATCTACCATCCAACAGCCGCCACCTGCTTTGGTAGATAAGCTACAGAATCATACCTTGATGAGATGAGCAGTATCACCGGCACCCACTCTATAATGTTGGCAAACAGTACATCTCGTGGAAGATTTGTACGTTACCTTACCGTCAATTCCTATACAGTTCTGAATTTACCGTCAATTCCTATACTATTCCTCTATCTCCTAGTTCTTGACCGGACTATCGTCAGTGGCACGCTGGTATTCCATCATTGGAATGTCATCCGACACAATGGACATGATCCTTTTCAAGATTGAACAATTGCGCCGGTCCAAGATGGTATTCAAGCTTTCGCTATCGTACACCAGTTAGCTCCTTTCTTCCGTGGTCTTGGTACAAGACAGCACGAAGTGGAGGCAGTCCCTCACCACATTGCATGAGCAACATACCTCATTAATCGGATACCCTCGTTTATGAAGATATTCCGGAACATGTCCGTGTTCAATCGCTATTTGGGCTATGATAGCGTTTCCGAAAGCTCTTTTTTAGGACACTGTTTCAAAGAATCTAAAGGTCTGGCGACAAACATCTTTACTTTCCCACCTCAGCTGCCATACACGCAGTGCTTCTTTATGCAGCACCTTAAAAAGGTGCGACCTTGGACGTGACAGGTCCAGCGTTGGCCCTGATAAGTTCGCCACATATTTGGTCAGTTCATTAGCCCTTTCGTTTCCGAAAGTACCAGCATCAGCACGTGCATAGTGCAGATAAACCTCTCTATCACTAGTAGCTTTCCGGTTAGAGTCCTTTACCTTGTTAACCAAGATGTTTCGGTTGTTTGGATCGGCCAGGGAGTAAAGGGAGAACAACGAATCACTGTATATATTATATGTCAAGTGCTGTTGCCCGGTCTATCTTTGAGCCATTCCAGTGCCAATCCCAGCGCCGATATTTCCGCCTGAAAGACAGAATTTTCGTCACCGATTCTAGCACTGAGTGTGACAATTTTTTGCTCAAAGTAGAAGATGGAATACCCTAAACATATTTTTCCATCAATGCCTGATCCGTCAGTAAAGATCTTCAGATCCTCACCAGTCGGCCTTTCGCTATTGGAAGGTACACTGCTCCTGTCCGCTGGGTGACAATTTAAGACGTCAACCCTCTGCTCAACATCTTCTGTCCACGGATTTATCGCGTAGAAGGTATGTGGCCTGCCTTCTACCAATACCATTAGCTTCTCTTAGCATATTCTATGCCCGCTTTGATATCTAGTGGTAGGATTCCCGCTAGAACTTGTACAGCAGCTGTAGAAACAGTCTTGTAGCATCTTGTAATTGCCATGAGTGCCGGTCTTTGCACACTTTATAGGTGGCCACAGAAGGTTTTACAGTCCAATCTGTGTCCCCATGCCCCTACACCGAAAAGAGCCATTCTGTCGGTTCCACTCCTGTAAAGGCGTTTGAGTAGTCCAGGCTCACGCCCAAACAAGACTCTCACCGTCCGTTGGAGTGCCATTGTGACATTCACAATATTTTGCCTCAAGTCCTTGAGCTGGGAATTGAAGGTGAGTGCTCTATCATACTTTACACCCAGGAATTTTAGCTCATGCATGGATTTTATGGAGGTTCCGTCCCATCTGAAAACAGACGGTCGCTTCAATTTGCGCCTTCTGGTGACCGTGAGGGGCACCATTTTGCTGGGAAGATCTTTTCGTGTAGATCGGGTGCTTTTTTATTAAAGTCTGCACCCAATCTCTGAAGGCGATACTTCAATAGTCTCTACTTACCCGTATTTTTACTCTTTATGAGTTTTGGTACAAACTTGAAGGAGATGTAGTTGTGATCGCTAATGCAATTTTCAACTACATTCTACGATGAGAAGGACGACTGTAGATCACCCGTCGTCACCGACAGATCGATCCAGCTCCTTCCATTCACAGTTTCAAAGGTCGGTCCGGAGGTTGCAGTGCTTAAAATTACGAGGTCGTTTCGAATGAGAAATTCCACAAGGGTTTCCCCTCACTTAGTTCCCACTCTAGACGGACACTCGGGATCCCACATTTGATGCCTGGTGTTAAGTTCTCCTCCTATGAGAACTTTTTGGGGAACCGCATGATCTTTTCGAGAGTCTCTAGAAAACCACCAATGTCTGCTCTGGGAGGAACATAAACCGACACTATCAGTAGCGATTGATGCAGATCTTTGATTTCTACCGCTACGATATGAGTATCAGCATTTTTTATCCAGACGCTGAGTTTGGTGTTAGTGACGACAACTGCAGCCATTCCGTCGGTGATGTGAGCCACCGACCACGAATTTGGAAAGACCGCAATCTCGTCGTCCACCAAATAGGAATCCTGCAGGAGAAGGATGTTGGACGAATCCAGTTTCAACTCCTTTAATATCTCCAGAGTTACAGTCCTAGATCTTGCAAGACTGATCTACAAAATGCCATATTCTGAACAGATGGGTGCTCTAAAATAGATCAGAACCATTTGCTGTCGATTGGTTGCTGGTGGTCTGCACGATGTCGTTCTTCAAGAATCTGTCATTGATCCCACAGCAAAGACGCAGTGTCTGCAATGATACCGGATTCGAGCGATTTGGACGAAGGAGTAACACGGGATCACCTTCTTAGATTAGTCACGCTTCTGTGTCTTCAGTAATAATCACCGCGTTTGACTGTTTTGTCGAGGTGAAGACAGATTCATTCCTGAAGCAATTGTGGAACTCTCCAAATGCAAAAAAAGGCATCATGGTCTGGGGTACCACTGTGTACGATTCCAGTTCATCTCTAGTTCGTATTCACGGAAGTATGGCAATCCGACATTACGTCGATGATGTGCTGCAGTCGGTTGCACTCCTCTATCTTCAGAGGATGCCCAGTGCCCTTTATCAACAGGATAACGCGACAACGCACATTGCTCGCATCAGCGAACATGCCCTGCAATGTGTACAGCTACTTTCTTGGTCATTATGGTCACCAGATCTCTCTTAATCTATCACGTTTGGGATATGATTGGACACCCTGCCTCCTTCAAAAGACACACTTTGGCAAATGGTTGGCAGGGAATTAAAAACATTTCCTCAGGAAGCCATTGATTTTCTCATTGATTCTGTGCCTTGATATGTTGCTTCGTATAACACCCTCCACAATCTACTGACTCGAGCCTATTCTCTCACTGTATTTATCTTTTTACATTTCGAAATATATATCATTTATTATTAGTTACTGTCTTTCTCTGTTTGTCGAGTTTAGTCACTTTCTGACAACTTCTTGGTGTTGCATTTTCAGTGTCGGGCAGTGTAGTATGCAAAATAGTATGGGGTATAATCCATTTTCTTTTTCTAATTACTTTGTATTTTCTAATTTTACTTAAAACTTGTTGCAGAATATTCAATTTTCATTTGCCGCTTCTGCTGAGTTGAACTGTTATAATGAATATTTTGTTTCAACATTTTATTTAATTTATTGATTATAATATTTTATGTAACTTGAATCAAATTTCTTATTATCGTAATCAATTAATAATTGCTCTTTGAAATCAGAGTAACAATATTCATCAAAAAAATCTGAATGTTGGCCAAGAAGGTCTAATTTAAACTAGAAGGTTAAAACTTCGAAACTTTTGTAAGCCAAAAATTATCTGTTTGCTAATGACATATAGGACGTATAAAATAGTTTAAGATCGCAGCGTCCATAAAATGAAACGAAACTTTTTGAGATGTTTCCCAAGTCTTGGAGACTGCTTAGTTACTCTCTGCATCTAAACTATGTAGAGTTTCTTTTGAGACAGTCAATCTTTTGAGATGACATAGTCATTGAATACCGCTTAGACAAATAGCCTTAAATTTCGCCATTTGTTGTACCGAAAGTATCAGAAATAGTTCTAAATGTATGGAATATAGTTATAAATAAACAATACAAGTTGCACTAAAATATGTAAGATATTAAAAAAAAGAATTTTCGACTAATATATTTTGGAAATATCATCTTTTTTTACACCTTACTGTTATAAAGAACTCACAAACTATCTCGAAATCATCTTCTTTTTTCTTAAATGTTTGTTATTTTATGCTTCAATTTTAAACCACTCCAAAACAAACATAACGAGGGAATAAAAACTTATTATACTCTAAGCGAATGAATAAAAATATATTATATGGTTTATTATATTATCATTTTCACTATAAAAATAAATGAATTGTATATTTGATAAAACAACAAGAAATCTTAAGCGTAAGATGAAATTAAATTTTTTTATTTGATACATTTTTGTTATTTACTTGTTTTTCTGTGCTTATTAAATTTATTTTGGGATACACAACTTAAACATTTTGATACAATGTACAAGCTTTGTCGATTGGATAATATGAAATATTGTGGTTTCAGAGCAGATAATTATAAAACTTTTTCTATATGTGGTTTAAATGTATTAAAACTTTCATAGCGGGATTCAAAATAATAATACTCGGAAAATATGAACAAATAATGTTAAGTTTGCATTTAAAATGTTCATACAGGCAAACTCATTTATCGAAATAGGATTTTATCATTTTATAACAAACATAGCATTGAAAGTTAAGAACACAGATATGTATATATGATATGTTTCTATTTTCCAAATATGTTTTGGATAGATTTTTTTGACTAAGAAAATATTTTTTCATTAAAATTTTAGAAAGGATTAATCAAATATCTTATTTTTATGTAATATTTTCTAACGTATTTCTTTGTAAAAAGCAAAATAAAATCACAATGCGAATGCCTTCATGAAGAATTCATAATGAAAAATTAAATTAAACTCCTTAGGAATTGTACAGCTTAAAATATCTTATATTTACAAGATACTTTAATTCTCCCCATACCTAATTTAATTTTAGCCGGCTGCTTGCAGAGAATAGATTTATTCTCATGAGCACATTCCCTCTGCAAGATTAGTTCTCCGGTTAAGAGCGAAAATTTAATCTCTCCACCTTAAAGCAGCTATAAAGTTGTTATGAAGTAAACATGTTTTTGAGCTTTTTCAGGTCACGTTTCAGGACTGAAATTGTTAAATGACATCTCAGATATAATTCTCTTGTTTTATGATGCTATAAACAAAGAAAATCGGTTCTTGCTATTTAAAAGAATGATATTACGTCTCGAGTAGTTCTCAATTTATTTCCAAGAATTCTATTAGAGTAGCAAAGATGAGACAGTAAAATTTAAAATAATTCATTAATAGTTTATCAATAAGCGTACAACACGATATTTGTCAATCTGAAAGTAAACAAATATTTAAATGATTTCTTAATTTTAAACTTTTATTATAGTTTTTAAAGTATACTGTAAAAAATAATTCAATAAAAAATATAAAACGTTTATTGAAAATATTATTCTCTTGATAAGCTATATGGATAAAAAACTATGGTAGCACAAGGTTTTTAAAATATTACGCTATTACAAATACCAGTAATTACCATAAATTAAAATATTATGATTGAAGCACAGCAGAAAAAGAAAATTTCATATGCAAATAAATTTTAATGATTTTAAAAACAAGTAAAAAATATATTGAACAATCGCCCTTTGATAGAATTTTTTTCTTTCTTAGTTACATTTAAAAGTTTTTATTCCATTTTTCTTTTAGAAATGTTTTAGAAACGTCCTTTACTTTAATCCATAATCTTATTTTGATAAATTCATAGTATTATAAGGCTGTTCTTATTTAGAGATGAGCAAAATAGTGTCTTAGGTACATGAGGATGTTAAGAAGCGTTTTTCAAGTCAATGGAGTTAAGCGTTTTCTTTCATGCATGCATATCATTAGAGTTTCTTTGGTTTTTTATCCGTTATGATATGAGAATTCAATCCACTATTTATTATAAGACTTTTTGGAAGGCAGTACGGGCAGACATTCAAATGTTTCACGAATGCTTTTCGCTGTCAAATTATCCATTTTAAGTGTTAAAAATCTATGGGTTCGATCCCAAGAAACAGAGAAAGTTATTCGTCAATCGGGACTAGAATGTTCTTGTTTGACCATAGTAAATGAAGATTCATATTGTTAATATAAAAATCTTTTTGAAACCACATTGGACCATACTTTCCTCTTTCCCACTCTGCTGCAAAAGAAGGAAGAGAGAAAAAGAAAGCAAAAGAAACATGTGAAACTCCGAAAGACTAACGAACAGTGTGAGTCGGGAGAGGACAAACTTTTATAATTATAACTTAATGCTTGATTTAGATAAGCTACATATCAAATAAAATTTGTTTTTGGCACTTCATTCTCCTCATGAACACATAACAGTTGTTTAGGCTTATTAGATCACTTTAAGCACTATGATATTGAAGCAAGGCATCATAATGAAAATGAATAATTAGTTGAATGTTTCGTTTTCTTAAGGCAACCTTTAGATATACAAGTTAGAAACTCCAGTCTCAAGAAATGTGTTTTCTCTTTACAAGACATATAATTCCAGTTCCAATATGTAAATTGATTTACGATGGCTCTGCAAAGAAATTAAATAAATCATATTACGAATGTTCCGTTGTAATTTTTCTTTAAATTGCTTGCACAAAACCATACCAAAGTCAAGAATAAGAAATTTTTCAAAATGTATTATTATTCTTTTAAAGGCAGTATCTCAGGATTTCTGATTAAGGGCAAAAAATATCATGCCATGCAATCAAATTTATGTTTCAACATTTTGATCTCATGGACCTAGGCCAGTGTTTTTTTTTATTTCATTGACTTCAAGTCATCATTCATAAAGAATATGATCTGCACATCGATATTGGATGCAAAATAATAGGAGCCAAGCGTGTTTACTGAGGAATTTCAGTTCCACGTTAAGTGTGACACTGAAATTGGCCAAAATATTGTATAAAAATTAAGAGCACTAAAAGTAAACCCAAGTTTGAGAACGTGCACGGTAAAGAAGAGACTTTTTGTTTTAGAAAGAATCAGTGTCAAAATGAATGTATTAAATTATATATTCTAGTATGAAAGCCAAAGGTATTCTGACAAGATTTTGTAAGTTTCTGTCATGCGCGATTCGTGTGGATTTTTCCTGTTATGACAATGTCATGTTTAGCTCATTTTGTTTGACTCAAAAGTCATTTTTTGCACACAAGGGCCAAAGAAACCGAAACTTACTATGGCAATATCAAATATGTTATAGTTTGTAATGTACATAACCGATTTGGCGTTGGCAAAACAAATCTTACCTAATGGTCTATATTCTCTCTGAAGTAATGGTTGATAGAACATGTTAGACAGACATTAAGAAAAATGTTTTGCTGTGATCCCTGGCTTCTTTTTATTTTCAAGATTTACAGTTGCTGGAAGCAAATCATTGTTCTTAAATGAATTATCTATAACATCTCATACATACCTTACAGTTGTTGGCAGAAAAACATTGTTCATAAAAGAATAACTGATAACTTCATAGCATCCACATAGTGACATTAGTTTTAGCCACCTGAGAACATTAAATATTTTCTTAAGCATACTGCATTATTTTTAAACTAAGTTTTTTTTATCATTTCCATAAAATCAAATCGTTCTATTTATTAAAAGTTTTCATAGTTTGAAATAACAAGTACAATACAATACTTATTTTGTCTATTGCATTTATTACATTTTTGAATACTGGATTACTTACTTGTAAAATTTTTCTGTTCTCTAACTTCGTTAGAACAATGATTTCTTTTTCCATTTCTTTGTTTAATAATTAGATTAGTTTGAAACATTTACTAGAAAATACTGCTTCCTTTGGTCACTGTCAACTATTTCAATGTTTATCTTTTAATCACATTATATAGTTTGTATTTTAAATATTGTTGCCTCCTTGAAAAATTGTTCAAAAAGTGATAAAGTGCACCAATTATGGCAACCTCCTACGCTCTTGTTTCTCTCTGAAAAACTTGATTCAGAAAGAGAAAGAAAGGGAATTGTATTTGTAGTTGTATAGTCCGCGTTCAGATTCGAGCTGTCGTGCTTAAATAAATATTGTTATTGTCTGTTATCGACGGAATTATTATTCATTTAAATCCTACCATTTTGTCAGTCGACCGATTGGTGAATTAGCATCCTTTGGATACAAACAAATTTGAAACTCATATTGTTGAGTATCTTTAAAAGGTATTACTTTCGTTTTGCATCATGTCGGACTTTAAGGTCTTGAATCGCTGACGAGGCACTTTGAAGGCAAAAATTGGAACATTAGAAGCTTATGTTAAAAGTGATAAAGCAAAGAATGATGATGCAGTTACCTTTGATGTAAAAATTAGAAATGTTCAAGTAGAAAAAAATGATTTAATTGAATTGCGTCTACAGTACCATGCTATCCTAGACGAAAGAGAAAAAGACCAGAGAAAAAGATGTAGAGGACAATGAGCAAATCCTTGATCAAACGGATGAAGAAATCAAAGAATTGGAGGTAAGCTTGTTAAAATTAAAATCCTCCTTAAAAAGTGAAATATTGCATGCTGGTTCATTTGCTAATGAAAAGAACTGTAGTAGTATAAAGGTAAAATTACCAGACATTCCTCTTCCAAAATTTTTGGGACATTATGAGGACTGGAATAATTTTAAAACACAGTTTGAAACATTGATTTCTTCTAATGAGCATTTAGATGAAGCTCACAAATTATTTTACTTGCAATCGTCCTTAACTGGAAATGCCCGACAAATTCAAACTACTGAAGATAGTTTTTCTTCGCTTTTTCAGGCGTTACAGGAGCGCTACGATAATAAAAGGCTTATAGTTAATTTAAATATTTCGGGATTAATAAATTTAGAAAAAATTAATTATGAATCAGGAATTGAATTAAGATGCTTGCTAGACAAAGTAATCAAACAAGTTAGAGCTCTTAAATCTTTAAATTTGGGATTAATGATTTAAGTGCTAATATTTTGATTAATGTTGTTTTACAAAAGGTAGATAAAGAATCAAGAAGGCTCTACGAAATGTCACTTAAATTATCAGAATTACCCAAGTGGGATGAATTTATTGAATTTTTACAAGGAAGATGTCAGTACCTAGAAAACCTTCACGCATCTCAGTTAAAACCGAAAATGAGCAATAAAATGAAAAGTTTTCTGTTGACTCTAACGTAAGCAAATTTCAGTGTTTAACTTGTAACTCACCACAATATCATTCGATTTTCAAATGCCCAGAATTTTTAAAGGCTAGTGTGAAACAAAGATTTTTCTTAATTAAGAAATTCAAGTTGTGTTTAAGATGTTATAGTTCGAAACATAATTTAAATTCTTGTGATTCTAAGTATAAGTGTAAAATCTGCCAGTTAATGTCTCATGGATCCCTTTTGCATGACTTTTCAAAATCGGAAATAAAATATAAAAATCAAAGTTTCGAGCAGCCACCCAACGATACACAAGAGCAAAGAGTTGACCCTGAAGCCAACACTCCCCCCTCTGAACTTTCGGAAAATATATATGCAAGCGCGACTTACGGACATCTATCTCAAACTGTTGTGTTGGCTACTGCTCACGTTTTAGTGCGGGATGCTTTTGGAAAGTCACATGTGTTGCGTTTTTTGCATGATGGTGACTCCATGATAAATGCCATAAGTCCCGAGGCTGCAGATTTGTTGCGGGTAAAGAAGAGTCAAATAATTATGCCAATTAGAGGATTAAATGGCTCGCTGATAAATGTATAAAATCTAAACAATAGTGGAAATTTCGAATTTATCTAAAGATTTTATTAAAGTTTCGGAATTTACAATTGTTCCAAAAATCACAAGCATAAACCCCCCGCACGACAGTTGAATATTAATTTTAGAAATTTGCCTAACAAAATAAAACTGGCGGATCCCGCATTTTTTAGACTTAACAAAATCGACGGTCTACTTGGGGCAGAACTATTTTTTGATAAACCAAAAAATTAAAACTTAAGGATTGTCGCCTAATTCTTCAGGATAGTGTTTCCGGGTATATTATTAGTGGCTCAAATATCATTTCTAATACGACCAGTAATCATTATTGCGGACTGATACAAGATTCAATTAACGTTGATAAAACTCTTAACAAATTTTTTGAACTCGAATGAATTCAAAATACAACTTCTATATTAAGTCCAGAAGAAATGGAGTGTTAAGAACACTTCATAGAAATGAATTCTAGAACACCTGATGGCCGATATATTGTGAAAAATCCCCCTTAAAACTGAGCATGTGTTAGGAGAATCAAAATTTCTGGCATCGAAGCAATTAGAATCCTTTTGCAAAAAGTAAGAGCGCAATTCTCAAATGAAATCATTATATGAAGATTTCTTGCGAAAATATACGGATCTAAATCACATGGAGGAGGTATCAGAGGATCGAACCCCAAACACTGTATATTAAATGCCTCATCATGGAATCTTGCGGCCTGAAAGCAAATCAACGAAACTGAGGGTTGTTTTTAATCAGCTCAGTTTCGTAATAGTTAACCTCAGTTTCAGTAATAAGTCTCAGCTCCTACATCTACAGGTACATCTTTCAACCAGCTGCAAAGTTTAGGTAGAATTCCGCAGCAAGATCTTTTTTCCATAATGCTTCTGTTTAGGAAGCATAAGTTTGTTTTTTCGGCAGATATATGCAAAATGTATAGGCAAATCTTAGTCCATCCATCGCAAAGAGATTTGCAAAGAATTCTTTGGAGGAAAGGTGCAGACATTTCAGTTAAAACATTTAGGCTTAATACTGTGACATATGGAACTACCTCCACCTCCTACCTTGTCCCAAGAGTGCTTAAACAGTTATGCGATGATGAAGAAACTTCGTTTCCAGATGCTGCTAGAGTTGGACGGGATGACTTTTATATAGATGACGTATTAACGGGATCACATGATTGGGAATCAACAAGACAATTAATACTCCAGCTTGTCCAGTTACTTGCACGGGCAGGTATGTCCTTTAACAAACGGAATTCTAACGATGACAGTCTTCTCGAAGGTATCACTAGTTGTGAACAGTATTCCTTCGAATATTTCGAGAAAATTAGTTCGGTTAAGGTTCTAGGAGTATTGTGAAAACCTCAACTTGATTGATTTTCATACAAGGTTACAATTAAACATAGAGACACTTACACTAAACGCTCTGTATTGTCACACACTACGAGGATATTCGATCCTCAAGAACTTATTGGTCCTGTTGTGACAAAGACAAAATTATTCACGAAAGAACTCTGGCTCTTAAATGCAGATTAGGATGCTACGCTTCCAGTTGCTCTTTTAGAACGGTGGACAGAATTTGTGTCACTTCTCCCAAAACTAGAAACCTTAGTTATTCCAAGATATTGTTGGAATGCTGGAATTGTTACGATTCACGGTTTTGCAGACGCTTCTACGGCTGCTTATGATGCAGTTGTTTATGCGCAGTGCAAGTTATCAGAAGGAACTATTTCGGTTCACCTTCTGTGCAGTAAATCCAGAATTGCTCCGGCAAAATTGATCACTGTTACTAGATTGGAACTTTGTGCAGCATTGCTGCTGACTGAACTTATGCAGAAGGTTAATAAAGCCTTAGTCATCAAAGACTGTTCCACAATTTTGTGGTCCGACTCCAGTATCGTTTTGGCTTGGATAAAAAATCAGCTCACGAACTGAAAACATTTGTCAGCAGATCGAGTAGCAGCCACACAAGAGCTCACTGCGAACTGTCAGTGGCGACATGTGTCCTCAAGGAAGAACCCAGCAGATCTGATATCCAGAGGCTTAGCTCCAGATGACATCATAAGTAAAGACCTGTGATGGAATGGAACAGCATTTCTTAAGGAAGCCACTCAATTACAAGAGACTAGCATTCCAGAATCTGTTGCAGACAATAATGAGTATTCAAGGGAACTGAAACAACTCGAGAACATAAATTTAACTGTTACAATAGAAAATTCAGCTTTAAGTCATATTTTTAAGATTACCAATAACTATGTTGAACTAATTAAAATTTTAAGTTTCTGTTTTCAGATTTCTTCATAATATTAGAACAAGGGAGGACAAGCGTTATGGGCAGATCTCCAGTGAAGAATTTCATTTCGCAGAAATAAAATTAATTTCTATGGTTCAATTCGAAGAATTTAGAGAGGAGAATAAGGCTTTAAAGGGAATTAAAACCCTTCCAGGTAAAAGTTCTTTAAATTCCTTAAATCCTTTCTGTGATACAAATGGTGTCATCAGGGTTGGAGGGCGTCTTCAAAATTTTGATATAGATTACCAGAAAAAACACCAAATTTTTCTTCCTGCAAAAAGTAAGCTAATTATTTAATTATGTAAGATTTGCACAAAAAATATTTTCATATTGGACCATAAAATCTCTTGTATTACACAAGACAAAAATTTTGCCTATAAATAGCAGAAACTTGGCAAGAAAAATTGTACATAATTGCGTTATTTGTACAAAAAACAAGCCTACGGTAGTAGAGCAATTAATGGGAAATCCTCCTCAGGAGAGAGTTACGGTAAATCCTTCATTTACAAATACTGGTGTAGATTTTGCAAGACCATTCGTTATTAGGTATAGAATCAAAGAAAGGGTACACTTCATAAAGTTTATGTTGCTGTTTTTGTCTGCATGACCACTAAGGCTATTCACATTGAGATATTTTGTGACTTAACGTCGCAGGCATTTATTGCAGCATTGAAAAGATCCTTTGCCCGACGTGGCAAATGTAGGACCCTGTTCTCCGACAATGGAAAAATTTTGTGGGTGCCCAGTCAGAACTTAAACAATTGCATAGATTAATAAGCCATCCTGATGAGGTACTAGGAAAGTTCTTAACCAGTGAACAAATTAAATAGTCCTTTATTCCGCCTAGAGCTCCGAATTTTGGAGGACTCTGGGAAGCGGTAGTTAAGTCCTTTAAGTACCATTTATTTAGGGGTGCAAGAAATGCCAATTTCAGTTATGAAGAATTTGTTACCATAGTTACGGAAATCGAGGGAATCCTAAATTCAAGACCATTGACTCCGATGTCGTTAGATATGAATGACCTAGAGGCCTTAACACCTGGTCATTTCTTAATTGGGCAACCTATAGCTACAATTGTTGAACCAAATATCGTTGATGTTCCCATCAATCGTTTATCAAGGTGGAAACAAGTTGAA
Organism: Latrodectus hesperus; assembly: GCA_037975125.1. Lineage (NCBI taxonomy): Eukaryota > Metazoa > Arthropoda > Arachnida > Araneae > Theridiidae > Latrodectus > Latrodectus hesperus. The sequence continues at coordinate 12,018,050 of JAJQOW010000014.1, read as the reverse complement.
AAACTGACTCAGATTATTTGGAAGCGATGGAGCTTGAAATATCTGAGTCATTTTCAAAATCTAATAAATTGAAATTTTTAAAAATAAATGTAAGCCCAGGTTAAAAAGCCCAGGTTAAAAATGAATGTAAGCCCAGTAGTAGTAAAGGAGCCTAATCTACCCAAATGCAAGTGGCTTCTTGGGAAAATACTAGAAGTTTATCATGGCCCTGACAATTGTGTCAGAGTGGTCAATGTTCGTACTGCTCATGGGATTTTAAAAGAGACCGATTACAAAATTGTGCATACTTCCTGTAAATACTGATTAGAATTATTGTACTGTCATAGCATTGTAGTCTCTGAATATTATTTATCATTATTATTTTCTGTATTGTTAAATTGCATTAATATAATTGCTCTTACCATTTAGTACTTGAACCTGTGTGTTAATTAGGAATATTATTTGCTGAACTTAAACCAATGTAATGTTTATTATTGTGTTAGAATATTGCTTAGAAATGTGTAAATCATTTTTTTGCTATTGTTTGAGTGGTTGTTAAATGTTAACCATTCAAATAAAAATAAAAAATTGTTCAAAAGGCGATAAAGTGCGCCAATTATGGCAACCTCCTACGCTCTTATTTCTCTCTGAAAAACTTGATTCAGAAAGAGAAAGAAACGGAATTGTATTTGTAGCGGTATAGTCCGCGTTCTGATTCGAGCTATCGTGCTTAAATAAACATTGTTATTGTTTGTTATCGACGGAATTATTATTTATTTAAATCCTACCAAATATATATATATATATATATATATATATATATATATATATATATATATATATATATATATATAAATATATATATATATATATATATATATATATATATATATATATATATATATATATATATATATATATATATATATATATATATATATATATATATATATATATATATATATATATATATATATATATATATATATATATATATATATATATATATATATGTATATATATATATATATATAGCACCCTTTGTTGAAATTAATATATAAATATGCTGTTTAATTCAATTATAACATTTTGCCAGTGATTTAAGAACTTAACATTTTTACTTTTTAAGCTAGCATCATTCTTGTAAATTAAATTTTATTAAAACTAAATACAGTTTTTGTCAATAATAATTTATGAGAATACTTATTTCTATTTTATAAGTAATATTTATCAAATATAATAAATGTTTGTATTATTTATAAGTTTAATTTATTTATTTAATAAAATTAAAAATTATTAAAGGAAAGAATTTTGGAAGTAAATTTAAAGCTTTTATTCCGCTTAACAATGTTAATTGGCACTGAATAATATATGTATGTTGTTAATATCAATGGATAAAGCATATCTGTCTAACAGAAAACCCAGACGTCTGTGAAAAAATGAAAAAAAGTAATTCTTACATCATTTTAAAAGCACACAGCGTATTATACTTATAACTCAATGCCTCTGCTTTTGCAGGAATTGAGCAGCGACGACAAGATGAGGTATTCATTGCGCAATCACGTGACTAATTCTGATTGGACGAATTTGCAGGCTTGAAAATTTAGGGTTGGCATTTGCTTTGGCTGGGATCTCAAATCTGGGAAACATACACGTATATATTCCAGGCATCGATAGGGAATAAACTTGATTTTTCCTCTTAATTTTTAGAGCATATATTTAATTATTTATTTTATTTTGAAATTTTAGGCTTCAGTTGAATTATTTTGCTGACATATATTCACTTGCTTTTGAATTTTTGCTGATAAAAAAAGCAAAAGCTAGCAAAAAAGTGAATATTTTTCCCTAACAGGATTTGTAATAGCATGGGAAAAATATAATTTCATGCCCTTTGCTTATAAATACAGTTTCTCTGTCTATGGAGTCATTTATATCGATTTTACATAAATAGTAGTAATATTTTGAATTTGTCAGAAATGCCGATTAAATGCTCTTCATTCGAATATAAAAATATAGTCACTTTTCTAATAGCTGGCATTCATTCTAAGAATTTTAAATCAAGAATCGATGCAGATAACCTTACATATTGGAGTAAAAACAAGAAGAATCTATTAAGTTAAATTTACTTTCATTTAAGAATATTAACATAATATTTAGTTAAGATTTACATATAATGTGTTATTTTAAATCAGCCAAATCAAAATTAGCATCAATGATTTTTAGACAAGTTTTGTTCAATAAAAATAGAGTAAACAACACATACATTCAAATACTTATTTTAGTGAAAATAAAAGCAGCATTTAATTTTACAAGATTATGTTATACTTAAAAAATTTATTTCAGATAAGAAAAAAATTATTCTCATACATAGTGTAGGGGTGTTTTGCAACTTGCAATTTTCTTACCTCACAGTCATAAAAAATTAAAGCTTTGGCCAAAGAAATAATAATTTATATATCTTATAACTGTGAGTAAATTCTACTATTTGAATAATTATAAAATATTTTTGGCTCTAGATAATTTTGAGTTGAATTGGGTTCTAGTAAATAATAATATATACATTAATTAGTTATTTTTAATGTTAAAATTAACTCTTAAATGCAGCATATTTATCCATTGAAATTTAGAGAAATAAACTAATCATATCTGTTTGATATTCATTTTCACACTTGTTTAAAAAAACATATTGAATAAAGAAATAAGCGTTATATATATATACATATATATATATATATATATATATATATATATATATATGTGTGTGTGTGTGTGTGTGTGTGTGTGTGTGTGTGTGTGTGTATATGTGTGTGTGTGTGTGTGTATGTAAAGGGTGATTAGCAAATAAGCCCTGATTTCAAAATTAAATATCTAATGAATGTATGTATATTGTAAAATTATAGACAACAGAAGAAATATGAAACATCCAGGTGAATGAAAAAGTCTCAAAAAAGATCCCTGATTCCTCAGAATTCCAATGTTCCTTGAGATTGGAACTGATATTTTGAGATTAATGTCATACAATCAATTCAGTCATGATTTTCCTTCTTGACTGAATACATTGGACTCTCAGACTGGAATCTGATTGGACTAATGGTTGTATTTTGTAAGTTGATTTACCTTGTCTTACCCTCCCCCCACAGAAAGTTAAAAGTTTGATCACCAAGAAAAAAAACCCATTTAAAAGTATTTTTTACCCCACATTTTACACTTGTTATTTTAAGGTTACAATGAATTATGTATTATCAAAAAGCATCTCATCTATAGAAAAAGTCAAATTCATATCTAATATAATTATATTTTCAAAAGCAAAGGAGGTAAACCGATTTCTCTTTTAAAAGTATCTGACAAATAGAGTATTCTTTAATAAGCACTAAAAACTGATTTAAAACTTATGTTATTTAAATGCTATTCACATTAATAAAACTTAACGATATTTATATTTATTAAATTAGTTTTTTTCGGATTGTTTCCAGATTTTATAATACAAAAATTGCAATTACAAATTATACTAAACTGAAAATTCTATAATGTTCATTACATTGGAAATAATATCAAATAATAATAGAAAACTCTGTAAATTATTCTGTAACCTTACATTTAGAAGTGAAACTAGTTATTTTTATGTAGTTTTACGTGAGATGGCCACAAAGGTGTCATAATTCTTAGCTGCTTATAATATTTATAAAATTAATTTTAAATATAAGATAAAGTTTTTTTCAAGATTTTATAAGAAAGTATAAATAAAAATGTGCTAGAAAATAAGCATAATTTTAAATTAAATTCATTCATTGATAAGTTTGGTTGTTAATTGAACCCTGAGAGATTCATTATAAATTTTTTTCTAGAATACAATTTATATAGTATGTATAAAAATATGAAATTTTAAGATTATAAGATAGAATTTTCTTTCTCTGATTTGTGTCAACCTTAATATGAAACCTGAGCATAGATGACAAAAGTTTCAGCTATTTTTTACGATTTTAAGACATTTTTTGTAGAAATTTCTGTTTGATTTGTGTTGACCATAAATTGTGTTTTTGCTTGGAAATAAAAGTTCATATAGGGAATTTTCTGTTGTATTATGAAGTTTATTCATTTTAAAATTTTCTTTTAAAAAAGAAACAGTTAAAATGTAAAATTTGTATCTTAATGTTAAAAGGAGAAAAAAAGTATTAAAAACTTTAAAATAATAAAGGGAGATTATTCTTGAACTCAAAAATAGCTTCACTTCATTTTAAAAGATTAATCTAACATTATATCTTGTTCAAGAACAAATCATTTTTTAAGTTTCAACTTAGAAGTTGTTTCTATGAATTATCTATCACATTTACTCCCAACCCCAAAAAGCATTTCAGTCAAACCTTTTCATTTAACATTAATTAAAATTTTTAATATATTGAATATTATGTTTTAATTCATAAATATATATATATATATATATATATATATATATATATATATATATATATATATATATATATATATATATATATATATATATATATATATATATATATATATATATATATATATATATATATATATATATATATATATATATATATATATATATATATATATATATATATATATATATATATATATATATATATATATATATATATATATATATATATATATATATATATATATATATATATATATATATATATATATATATATATATATATATATATATATATACATACATACAGGGTGGTCAGCAAATAAGCTCTGATTTCAAAATTAAATATCTAAGAAGTTGTACAGAAGTTTTGAAAATTTAATTACAAAAACTGTTAACAGATTTGGCTCTGCGTTGTAAACTTTGAAAGAAGTCTAAAAAAATAATAAAGTCCAGTCTTTTCCATTAAAAAAATTTTTTTTAAATATTCACCGTTCGGAACAATGAGGTGTCGTAAACGAACAATGACATCTAACTTCACATTTTGCAATGTCTCAACGGAAATGGAATCACATGCAACACCAATCACCGATTCAAGCTCATCCAAAGCAGCGGTTCGGTTTGTTTGTTGCTCAACGGTCATTTTTTGCACACGAGGGCTAATTAGACCAGGACCTACGGCTTAAAGTGGATTTCAAACCAATAAATACATCCATGCCCAAGGTGGGATTCGAACGCACGAACTGTTGAACCGAAGGCAAGAGCGCTAACAATTCGGCTGCCAGCTCGACCCAAAGCAGCGTGATTGTTTCGAAAGACAGTGTCTTTCAATGCGGCGCACAGTAAGAAGTATCAGATCGGGATAATATAGAGTAATATCTATTCCTGTGTCAGTGAATGTCGGACAATCTGACGCAACTACTCTATTCCCAAACTATTCGCGAAGAAAGCAAAAAACGTTATCTTTTCGTTGTGGTTGAACTTCATTTTGCATAAGCTAGTGTATACTTAGTTGATCCTTTAACATTTGTTGTGGTGACAAATTGTAACGTAACGTTCATTAGTAATCGTTTCTCCTACGAAGGATTGGCCGATAATACTCTGGCGCATAAGGCAGAATATGCAATTACTTTAGGGGAATGCAGTGGTTTCTCTTCACACAAATAAGAATTTTTGAGACCCCAAAATCTCCATTTTTTTTTTTGATTTACAGTACCATTTAAGGGGAAATTTTCTCCATATGTGAATCAGATGCACAGCCCACATCTAATTCTTCATTGTTGTCAATCATTGTGAGAATCTGATTACCAAAGTCACTCTGTCTCACAGCTTTCATGGGGACAGCCTGATGACTATGGATTTTGTATGGAATCATCCGAAGTCTACATCTCAATATTTTTTGAGTTTTCGTGTACTTCACACCAGCCTCTGATGCAATTCTTAGGATGTTTTCCTTCGAATTTTTCTGAACAATTCCAAATATTTCGGCCGCATTTTCAGGAGTGACTACTGTTTGCTTACATTTTCATTTCAATCATCACCTACTCTGTCAGTAAATTCAAATTAGGCAAAGTGCATGCGAATAGTGAACACTTTGAAAAAAAAATGTTTATGTTTGCAAAGACTACTTGATTTTATTACTTTTTCTGTGCAATGCGCCTGAAGGAAAAGCTCAATTCGGTAAAAATTGTCCTCATTCTGGCACGAATTCATTAATAATGATTTCAATTACATTATTTAAAAAAATTTATTGATGTTACGAAATATTTATATTTTGTTATTAAAAAATAGACAGAAGTTATATATATATATATATATATATATATATATATATATATATATATATATATATATATATATATATATATATATATATATATATATATATATATATATATATATATATATATATATATATATTATAATGTTTATAATATTTACCAATATTTTCCCCAAACTCATTTCTAAAAACCAAATAAGTGGAAACTAATATTTTAAATTCATACAATAATCAATTTCATCCAGTTGTTTAATTAACAAGGAAATTAAATAAAAAATTAATTTTTTTACCAAAATGTACTGTTAACACTTAAGTAATACAAAAAATACATTATATTTTGTATAAAGGATTAAAATATATATTAATTGCTTTTAAAGTCAGAATATTTATTATTTTCAAAATGAAACGATTATTTTGTTGCATTTTTATATTCATGTTGATCTTCCCTAATACCACTTGCACCATTAATTGCTTTTGTCACCCGCTAAAAATATTAAAAATACAAAACTGAACAATTTCTTTTTATTATAATTACAGTCATTATAAGAATAGTTTTTGAAATACCTGAAATTATACTTGAATTTAAAATTCTGAATAAAAAATTCAGTGAAAAATTAGTATTGCATGGTATAGTTTTTATAGGACATATCTTAACTTTGAAATGTAATTAATGAATTATTCACTTTATAAAACTAGCATTTGAAATAATTGAAACAATGAATAACATAGTTTTTTTCTCTAGTTACAATATTTACTCTAGTTATCACACATGAAAAACGATATTAATAATTGTATATATATATATTATATTATTCTATATTAAAATATAAATAAATAGTGCATGTTTAATAATATTTTATTTTAAATTGACTTGAATTTCTTACTTGAAAAGCTTCTCCGTGTGCCAGATGACTTTAATTTTGGTAAATGTTTAAAGTTTCTATGAAATTTTGAGTTCCTTTATACGAAGATCTGATATAAGTGAGACGTGATGGATTAATTTAGTTTATAATTTATTTCATAATTTGATATAATTTATTTCATAATTTGATATAATTTCTTTCATAAGTGATATAATTTCTTTCAGACTTATTTTATTCATAATAAATAGTATTCCAAATTTTATGGGACGTGATTGAAATAATTTAAAACTCAGATGGTTAAGCAAATGCATTAGTTGGCGCATTAACGTAGGATATGCTGTAATTATTTGCTTTTTAATCACAAAGACAGTTAACCATAGCTCTATGAGTCCCCAGTCTAATATTGCATGAAAGGATCACCCTTTCAAGAGAAATGCCTTCAGTAAAGATGAGACTGAAGATTAAGAAAAGAACATTCATAGGAAAGTCATATTTTCAAAGACGACAAGTTGGCTGAATATTTTAATTTTAAATACTATTTTGTATAAAGGATTAAAATATTTGTATAAAGGATTCAAATCACTTTTATATTAAACTTAACAGAAAAGGATTAATGTATAGTAAAATAATTTCAAAAAAGGTTTGATGTTCAAATGATAGAAATTAAGAAAAATTGTTGTTTTCTTTGGATTGTGCTAAATAAGGTAAAAAAATGTAGCATGTTTAAGTTTACATTTTGCTTGAGTTTAAAAATCTAAAAAAATATTTTTAAAATATAGCGATGGATATTATAAAAAGAAATAATTATTATCTTTTTAAATTCTAGGAACAAATTTTATAAATTTTCCCCAAATATGATATTTCTAAATCTGTATTTATTTAAAAGTTATTTAAGTAATTTTAATAGTTTTTCACACCAATAATCTAAGTATATCACTCATAATACGATTTAATTTATTTATTGTTACTACAAAACACTATTGCACATAAATTAAGATATTTTATTAAAATTTTAATTAAAAGTCAATTGTTTTGGCAAATCCATAAAATTAATATTATCAATTCATGGTTATGCCAAAAAGTGAATGAATAAAACCTATTGAAGGCTTTTCAAAAACTAAAAAAGAAAATATATTTCTAGCACTTAGATACCTTATTAATGTATAATTTAATATAATCAATTTAAAGGAAACTGCAAAATTCTTAAAATACAAGCTGCTTAAAATTTTTCACTAATTTTGACCCAAGCCATTACCAATAAATTAAAACGTATTTAAGTTAAATAGGTATATGTAACACAATTATTATGAAAAATTTACTGCTTAATAATACTGCTAAAATTTATAAATTTTACTGTAGAAATTTTTGATGTTTATTAAGGTAAATATTTAATATAGTTGATTCGTTGTTAATATATATGTGTAACTATTACATAGTTTGAATCTGTTATGAATATCCTTTTATATAATCAAAAATATCAGATAAGGATCATTAATTCACAATATAAATTTATTTTTCTTAATTATGATCGTTCATAAAGAAATTTTAGAAATAAAATGTGTGAAGATAATTATATTATAAAGTGAAAGTATGTTTAAGTACATATGTATATTAATCTCTGAGTATTATATTTATACCTTTATATAAAGAAATAATGTTTCAAAGATTATTCTTTTATTATAGAAATAACTATAGTCATTCCTTAATGCATAGATTATATGAAGAAATATAGCTTATATTTTGGGTTACACTTATCAGGAACAAGTCTGCCCTCTTAAGATATAAGGATGTGATTATCACTATATCAATACAAGCAATTAATTAAAAGTTTCTTTCTATCAGTTCAGTTAAAGAATACAACTATAAATATATAAATTCAAATTTCTTTGAATAATCAGTTTTGAGGTCCTTCCTTCTTTCAGTTGCAAAATGAGATACAAAGTATATATATATATATATATATATATATATATATATATATATATATATATATATATATATATATATATATATATATATATATATATATATATATATATATATATATATATATATATATATATATATATATATATATATATATATATATATATATATATATATATATATATATATATATATTAGATAATAGCAGTTTATGCAAGACATGATGTCATCTAAATGTATACATTATAATCTGTGTTTGGTCTAGCTTTAATTTTTATACCTCTGGACAACTTGTTTAATATTCAAGATTTTATTTTTAATTAAAGGCATTTGTCATTATCAATTAAAGGCATTTGACATTTATCAATTAAAGGATTTATGTGTCATCCCACTCTTTAAAATCAGTCTCAGTTCATGAGTAAATAATAATTCATGAACATTAATCAATGCATTGGACACCGAAAAAAATGTATGTTTGTAACTTTTAAGTTACTGAGATTTCTAAGTTTTGCTACTTAATGAAATTGTTTAAAAATATCGAAGATAAGTTGACTAACGATGATATAGGCTTGTTGAGTACTAAAAATATCAAGATTTTTTCAAACTTTTTATAACGCGCATGCATTTATTTTACTATAAATTTAAACTTTATGAAGTAATTTCTAATTCTCCATAAATGATTATGTTACATTCATTAGTATCCATTACATTATTAAAGCCAAAGGGCTTTCTAAAAGTGAAGATAATCATCAATTTGAAGGCTATCAATGCCTAAATGTTCTTAAGTTGAAGTTATTCATTAAATGCGTTAAAATGATTTATTTACTTTAATAGATGATGTAGAGTTCCTTGTTGGTAATCGTTATTAATAAAATAGAATGATATAAAAATCATATTTTAAAGATTTCTAGAAAAAATGAACTAATTTATTCAGATTTTTTCAATCATATTCAGGAACAACAATTCTTAGTAATATTTATTCAGACAATTATGCCCGTAAAGAAATTCTAAATTTAAAATTCAACCCGGTCATAATTTATAATATTTATAGGAATTTTTTGTTCTAATGACTTTCCTTACATTGCTTAGAGCATCATCTGTCTTCATTGTAAATTTGTGTTTACTGTCATTAACATCTTTCTTTCACTAGCATGCTTCAAAACATAATGGAATTTAAAACAACTCTCAACAGTTTCCTTCTCGAATTATTTTAAATTCTCTCAAGCATAATATTTGCATAATATACATACATTTCATCCTCAAATATTCTATAGACATTTTTATCTTTTTTTATAAAATTAGATATTGAAATTGACAGAAAAATAGATACAACTTATGAAATTTTATTGAATCTATAATCAGTTCCTATTAAAAGCAGATATTTTCCTTTTTAAATAACACTTAACAGTAATTTCAGGAAGTTAATTTCAGAAATACAACTTGAATTTGATTAAACTTTGCTTAGCACATCAATTATTATTTATGGAGAATTGTTTTTGTAAATCAATAAATTTATTTATGTTTTAAACATGTTTCTTTTAGTAGTAATTTAATCTAATATCATTTAAAATGTTAAGAATTTTTTGATAATAAATTAAAAATGTTGTAGTAATGCTAAATTCATGTTTCACTTAAATTTATAAAAATATTTAATAATCCAACAGAAATTCATGATTTAAATGAACTTAAATTATAAATCACTGTTGGATTTCTTTTTGTATGTAACTGAAATAAAAGTAATTTCCTTCCTATTCAATAAAAAAACAAATACTTGTCAAATAAATTGTTTTTGTTGTCAAATTTATTTTCAAATTTTGTAAAAAAAATTAATTGTTTAAATTTACATAATGACTCATTTTGAGCGATAATTTTGGGAAAATTTAATTCACTAAATTTAATGCCAATATTCCAGCATTTCATTAAAATCACACTGACATATTCGCTTTAATTTTATAGCATGATTTACATAAGATGTTGACCATTTAGATTCCTGTTCGTATTCATTAGAAAGTAAAGTAAAAGACTATTCTTGACGACGTGAATATTCTGAAATTAGAGTGATGTGGCAAATATAGTTTGCAGCATGGTCCAAAGAAGATAGACTGAACGACGACTGCGGAGATAATTTCTAGCAAATATACATGTTCACTATGAGTAACTGATCGCTGAGGTTAATCAAAGGACTACCAACAGTGTCTCCAAACTATTGTACAGCAATAATTGCTGCGCTTGGAATCCAAAGCAGACGCTTGGATCATGCATCCATGATGACTGCTGTGCACCGGCAACAATGTTTGAAATTTGCTGCCGGATATCGTAAGCGGATATTCACCGAGCGACGACAAGTAGCGTTTTGTGATGAATCCCGTTTTATGCAATTTCAGACAAATGGACGTTGGTGTATGCAGCGTGAGAACTCTGAAAGCAAACCTTGTTAGCATTCGCATCTGCCTCCCCTGTATACGTATTTTTTTCTTCATAATTATGGTATCCACCAGAAAGACAATGCGTTGTGTCATGCAAGTGGAAGTGAACTTTCGTGGTTCGAAGAGCACCAGGATGAGCTTACCATTTATCCTGGCCAGCAAATTCACCTGACTAAAACTCAATCGAAATGCGGGACCTTTTCGATCAGATTCTTTCTTGCGGCAAGCATCACCTGAGTAATCTAGCGCAGTTGGCCACAACACTGGAGCTTAATATTCCAGTGATCTCCTTCAGGAGCTTAATTGACTATATATATATATATATATATATATATATATATATATATATATATATATATATATATATATATATATATATATATATATATATATATATATATATATATATATATATATATTGCTTTTCAAATTTTACCTGTGAAGATTGCTGAAAAATATCATCGTGGTTTAAATGCTATTATATACCATAGTAAAACAGTTATTACCCACGATAATTACAGTGCATAAAGTAAACAATAAGTTAGAATAATCATTATAAAGAAGGCAATTTTTTCTTACAAACATGCATATTTAAATGAGCATAAAGTGATTATTGGGAACACTAAAAATATTGAGAAATTATTTTTGATTGGAATTATTTGCTTAAATAATAAAGAAGAAATAAAATATAAGCTTCGCATCATAAATTATAAAATGCCGTTAAAACTCTTTGAGTTCAACAGATAGAAAATATTTGAAATTTATGACTTTCGAGCTTCTTGGTATTTCCAACTTTATATGAAATTTTTAAGCCTTTCTTTACACACAAATATTCTTAGACTTTTAAGATATGTAAGATATTTAGGATATATAAATTTATGATGATCTACTCTATTGATTTTATTGAAAGAGGTAAAAATAGTAGTTCTAGATATAAATATAATTAAAAAAATAAAAGTAAACGAAAAAAAAATCCAAAATGAATAGAAGAGGTAGGTAATTGCTAGTTTTTGATATTTTTATCTACATTTATTTGATCCTGTTTTCTTAACTATTGATTGTACTCTTTAAATTATGTATTTATAAATGTTTCGTTAAAATTCATTTGGAAAATAACATTCAAATATGTCAATATTTAAATAAATATGTTTTCTGTTATACTATAAATTTTAAAATATGGAAACAATTCTTCTGTACTTTGCAAAGCAAATGACAGTAAATTTGTCGATAATTTCATAAGAATTATATATAAAATTCAAATATACTTTTTATCAATATTAATTATGTTTAAAAGCTCATATATTTAAAAAGTATCCAGCTTTATTCAAGATGTATTAATATAATGATATTTAAAGACGAATATTTTACACATAGAAAGAAATGCAAAAATAGATAATATTTCATTAATCCAGGTGAATAAAAAATATTATTCTATAAAGAATCATATATTATATTGTCTAAGATATTTGCTAACATGAAATATAAGATTTGCGGGATAAAATGATGAACATTTAAAAATATCTACAGGTTATTTAAAATGTGATTCTTAGCAAATACTGCAGAAAAAAATAATAATAACTGTAATTTTTGTATTGTATAATGAATTTTTATCATTTTGATATATTTTAGTATAAAAGGAAAACAAAATTGACATTTATAAGCTGAATTGAACATGAAAGGTCATTTTGGGATTTTGTGTGTGATTTAATTGATATCAGTTACAAAGATGGTACTTGGTATGTATACTGTCAATTTTAAAATAACTTTCGTTAATTTTCTATGTTGATCAGAACGTTGGAAAAATTTGAATAAAAATAATATTCATGTTTGTATCAGTATAGAGTATACCAGAAAGGACATGAAATTTTACACATAGTACCACCACTGTCAGTATTATAGGTATACTCGATTGAAAGATGTTTACACATGACGGTCTCAATGTCTAATTTTGTGCATCCGATTGGAGTAACCTATTGTTTGTCTTGATATTACCTAAAATATTTTTACATAATTTACGCTTTATTTGTTACATTACAAATACAAAAATAAGTCTGCATGTTTTATATCATTATATTTGTTTTATGTGCTTCTAAAAGACCTAGATATTAAAGATGAGAAAAAGAGATCCTGCAAAAACGTGCTCTTGTAAAAACACGTCTATTTAATTATCTCTATCCATCCAACAATGATCGTCCGAATAGAAGAGCATATTTGGAGACTGGACACTTTATAAGATATTCTTTTTAAACATAGAACACATTTTCGTACATTAAACGTAAAACACGCATATTTCATAAATAAAACATTTTCGACTATCATCAGAACCAGCTATCACCTAAATTTAAAAGTTCTTAGGTAACATTTCAAAACTGGTTATTGTGTGTGAGTGTCTAGGTATATATAAATACTTGGTTATGGCAAAATTCAACAGGGTATGATTACTATACTAATTCATTATTATTTATTCCATTCTTGTAAGTTACATATATGATTTTATATACATACATTCATTTGCAATAATGATTATTTACACTGATGTAAGAGAACCAGTTATAGAAGAAATTTTGGAAATTCTTTGGTGTATTTTTGAAAAATAGTGATTTTTTCTAGTTAGAGTAAAAACATTTGTGGTTAAATCAGACTCACATCAGACTTTTAAATTGTTTCTCCATAAAAGAAACAGCGCTGTCTTCATGACTGAGGGGCCTTGTGGTATGAAGCATATGTCCTGTTAGGTGGTCAGCTTAATGAGAAAGTCCCTGTGTTTAGTTCCCAAACAATTACCAAACCACTGGGAATTTTCTGTTGTGTATCGAACTGAGATCTACCCACTCATATTTACGTACCTAAACACGAGACATGATCCTATTTAGAAATGATGGACTGTGAATCATAAAATAATAAATAATTCATGTAGAAACATTGATTTATATAATTTAATACATACTCATTATGAACATTGATTGCATTATCTTTTGTGGAAATTCAACTATCGGTGAAAGTGGTAAATGCTGCAAAATTATGATTGCTGTACTTGATCATAAAAAACAGAAAATGGAGATTTAGCAATAAGACTTTTTTTGCCAATGATTCAATCGTTCAAAATGATGTGGGTGAAATTTCTGAATTTTAAAAATTCATCATGTCTAGAGTGTTGTATACGAACAATAATGATCAATATTTAATGTTGGAATTTCCAGATATATACAAATATTTTTTAAATGATTTTACACTCACCTGCTGTTCTAGTAAATCTTTTATGAATTGCACCAGATCAATAAGCAAGAAAAATTCCCTTTTTAAGGTTGAATTTTATTAAGTAAAAAACTAATGTAAAATTACTTATTTATTATATTAGTTCTAGTTTTTCTCAAATACAGATGTTACAAGGATATTCACTTTATAACTTAAATTATATATAACTAATACATTTTTTTTATAAATGTACACCCGATAACTAAAATTTACAATATAATTAAATATTCTAAGACAATATGTTTAACAAAATTATCATACATTTCAAAATTGTTTTATTAAAGAAACATTATGATTTTGTTCATAATGATTTAGCTTGCTTATTACAATAAAATATTTTGTTCATAAAATATCTTAATTTTAGAATGCAAAATGTATTTTACATATGATAATAATTGGAAAATTAAGGATAATAAATGGATCTTATTAAAGTTCTTATTTCAAATTTCCAGATTTAAATAACAAAAGATGGACTATTTGTTGTGAATATCTATATATCAAATATATAAGTTTCAGATTTCTCATTAGAAAATGAAATGCAAAATTGCAGTAATCGAATAATATTACTTTTAAATACACAGACTAATAATATTGCTAGGAAATTATTGTTACTTTCTCTTTTCAAGTGAAAATTTAATTTAAAAGATTCTTACGAGTTATTTGATAATTTTAATTAATTTGAATTATAACATATTTTATAAGAATTATTCTGGATTAATTGTATTATTGTATTTGACGAACGTCTTTTTGGTATATTATAAGTTATACAAAATTGCGTACAGATAATCAACAATTATATAATGATAATATTTTCAGATATAGAAATAATCGCTTTCTGTAAAAAATAACTAATTACAATTAGTATTTTAATACTCACAATGAGAAGTTATTTGTAAATTTGAAAAAAATGTGTGATCGTAAGAACAACATAAGAATTTACAATAGATTTTAAATTAATAAAATTAATTAATTCAAAGTGAATCTTCTATCTCCTTTGTGTTTCGAACAACAATCCACACTAATGAATTATGTTTGAATTGTGTCTCAAACTATTATCTGTCGGCATAATATAAAGCTAAATATAATAATACTGATTAAAACTGTGCTATTTTAATAATGATCAAGAGTTTAAATTAAATTATGAACTATTAATACAGACGGAATATCTCTAACTTTTAACAAGAAATTACCTTAAAGTTGGTTTAAGTTTAAGGTAATTTCTTTTATAAATCTGTATCTCACACAAAGTAATATATTTAGAAAGATTTACACAGTTTTATTGATTTTTTAACTACAAAAAATTCCCATTTTAATCACACACACAATTATAGTTTAAAACATAGTAAGGAAAGGGTTTTGTGTTTAAAAGAATTTAATTTAAACGAGCTAACAGAAGTAAAGATTCATGAAATATATTTCAAGTTTTTGAAAATGAAATCTACTTCAATTTCATGCCTTAAAAGCAATCGAACTCATACAAGACATACATCAATATTTTTTAAAAATTTCAATAGAGACTCTTTTGCTTATATCTATAATCAAAATGTTTTCGTAAGATAGTTTTAAGTAAGTTTTTCGTACGAAATTTTTTCATAAAGAGAATGATTTTCTGGGATTAATTTTTATTAAAACTCATTTCAATGAAAATCACATCAAATATAATTAATGAAATTTATTATTTTTATTAATTATGAAATATATATATATCGAACTAAATTTTTTATTGGACGAAAATTAATTTCGTTATTATTGAAGTTCCAGTAAGAATTAACTTACTTATACTTTTGTCTACAATTAATATAAATTTTCTTGGAAAATATATTTTGCCTGTCAATGTACAATATATTAATGATAATATTCTAATATAAAAGACAGCTTGTTGTACAATCTTATTTATTAATCTTGTGTAGTGTAATTAGGGGACTGTAAGTTTAAATTTTTAATGAATTGATTAAACATACTCTTCAGCGCATTGTAATGAGTACTAAATTTAGTATATTTCACAGCAAATCTTAAGAAACAAAAATTGATTATAACGAGCAGAAATGATAAAAGCCATTCCAGTGTGCATTGTAGTATTATTTGTCATCAGTTGTTTTATTTGTAAGACGAAATATTCTTAAGATCTAACTCTGGATGTACTAAAGGACAATAAAATTCTAAAATCTCAAGGAAGAGTAAGATTAAGGAATTTTACGCATCCCACTCGATGCCAAAAATACATTAGAAACACTATATATATATATATATATATATATATATATATATATATATATATATATATATATATATATATATATATATATATATATATATATATATATATATATATATATATATATATATATATATATATATATATATATATATATATATATATATATATATATATATATATATATATATATATATATATATCAGTTACTATTTTGGGCAGTAGAGTATGTGTATTCTGTGCTTCGTTTCGTTGAAACAAGGTAATAGATTTGAAATTCTTCTTAAAGGTTTATATTATCTAAGAATAGTTGTGATAGCTGATAAATTATTGTTTTTTTTTTTTGAGGAATTTGCATATTTCGCCATTACATACTTGAAAACCCGCAAAATAAAGCACAAATATTTGATTTTTCTGTAAAAATAAAACCAGCAATAGTTGGAACATTAATTAATGTCTTGAAAGGTATAAACAAAACCAACTGGTGGCAAAAATCACAATTTAAGTTTATCCCCTATTTATTCTTAAACAGTTAACAAATATAATATAACACTTCTCTTTTCCCACACTTGGACAGAAAATGTGCATAACAATGATTGGAATAATTAAAAAAGAACTCTTATTCCACTTAAACTCCTTCAAATTAAAATTAATTTTCAACTTTTACGTTCAGAGATGACACGATGCTTAGCTTATATATACCCAAACTATATTAATTCATTAAGGTTAGAGTACATTACATGGTGAAAAATATTGATTCTTCAAAATATGAATAGCTGGTTGGAAACACTTAATTATAAATAGTGCTTAAAAAGTTATCTAGGTACCGTAGACAAAATTTTTTCATGTCTCAACTGTGCAAGGAAAAACAACAGATGGTTCATCGTTATTGCTTAAAAAAATCTTGGTATTTTGGCATTGCTTTCTTACTAATTTTTCTAGTTGTAAAGCTACAACTAGAAAATTTAAAAACAAAAAATAAAGAGCAGTTGGAAAGTAATCATTAAGTATAGTTGTAGAATTTAGTATAATTTTAGTAAAATATTTTACTTTTTAAAGAGATAGAGTTTCCCGTGATGAGATTCTGCTGCTGAATGTATGGTAATTAAATAAAAATAATCTTAAATCTTGCATAACAAGACTCGAGAGCTACTAAAAGAAAAGAGATACTGGCAATCGCAGAAAATCAGGGAATAAATTTCAATAAGTAAGCCTGAAGGGTATTAAATATATATTTATATTACTTATAAGTAAATGTTTTCTACGTTGTAAGTTCATAAAGCAGGTAAATTTGTATTTATGTCTTAAGGATGTAAAAATAATTTTATTTCTCGCTTTTAAATACTCAAAGGTTGTATATGTAAAGAAATTTTACATTTTTGAATAAAATATGGATATTTCTTTTGTTCTCTGTTTCAGTTTTCATTCTTTTAAATATTAATATACATACATGAAAATTTTTATTTTATGTTTAACACGTTTTTCAGAGAAAATAAAAAAAAACAGAAACTGTTACATTAATTGAATTTAAAATTATGAAATAAAAATATAAATATGGACTGAAATTAAAAGCATCAGCCCAATTTATCCCCAAACATAAATTGCGTATGATCGAAATAAGCATAACAACAGGGTTAAGTTTTGAATAAAATATTTCTCGTATCGATTGTGATAAGTAAAAGGGATTATATGACATGGCGTGGGGTCAAGCAGATTTTGAGTGTATGTTTTAATATAAAGCTTGTCACATTGTTTATGTACTTACCCAAAATTTCTCTGTTGAATCTAATGGACATATTTCATAAGTAAAGTAATAACCTACATATTCCCAAAGATGTTGTATAGACAAAACGTCTGGAGAATGAATACATAAGAATAAATGTAACAAAATTGGAACTAAATTGTTCAAATCTTGAATTCACCTTATGGGTATGTGGCTTTAATTTTCACTTCTGTTGTCTTTTAAAATACACTGTAAAATATGGATTCCTGTCAAATTGAACCTGGTATTCAAAATATGGTCTCAGAGTGCCTAAGATAAATAATCTAAGAAAGAAGGTGTAATGTAAGAGTGAATGTGTTAAATATAGGTCTTAAACATTCCTTACAGTAATTGGAGGGTGATTATACGCTTAAAAATAATCCCAAGAATGATTTGACGTAGAAGAACGACTTCACTCCAGTACTTTTCTGATGCACCTATTTCTGAAAAAAAACTTTTTATAATTCAAAGATGTTTAGATCCTCCCACATACACAAAAGCACACTGAACACTAATTCAAGATGTTTGTTCATTCTGGCGTTGAATAATATACTTCGTAAGGTAGAATCATTGCCATAGCTGGTAAACAAAAGAAAGCTATCATTGCTAAGCAAATTAAAACAGCATTAGCCTGATAAAACAATTGTTTCTACAATAGAATTTGCTGTTTATTAATTTATAATTTGCATGCCACACATTCTCACCTGTTGAATTATGATCCAAGCAAGATAATATTACAAAATGGCATTCCGTACACTCTATAGGTATAAATTATGTTTCAATGGATTTCAGTTAGTTGCTAGTAAGTATTCTTTATCTTGAAGTAAACCCTCTGTATATATATATATATATATATATATATATATATATATATATATATATATATATATATATATATATATATATATATATATATATATATATATTCTAAGAAAATTCCAGGCATATGTATTAATTTCCAAATGAGATATCCACTGCAGAATGTTTCTTTTATGAATAAAATTAGAAGTATTTGCCTTTACTTTATCTTTTAAATTCAATGAAATGATAATTATTTGCATATTCCAATATCTTTTTATGCAATTTTGACATTCACAAGATTATTTCTTTCTAATGTTGTGATTTCAATGTCCAGCACAGAACATTTTAAATTTTTTTTCTTAATCGATACTAAAATAGCAGATTCATGTGTAAACATATAATTAAACAGAATCCATTTATTTTAAAAAACAACTTAACTATTGAATATCACATACAATGTGTAAGAAATTATAAGTGTGTTTTAATTGTTACTAACTCATCATCTTTCAATTTGAAATATATTATTTTTGTAGTATTTTTATCATAGACAGTAATAGAAAAAGTATCATTTTACGGAAATGACTTTATAATTAAATGAGAAAAAAAGTGAATCGTTGATATAGAAATATTTTTAATTTGAAGGCTAGTTTGGTTTCAATTGAAGCTTTATTATTATTCAATTCAAATGATATATTCTGCATGATATCCATTATAATGATGATATCCATGATAACGATGATATCCGTGATAAAGATGGATATCATCATTTATTATGGATATCATTTCAATATCATCTTTATCATGGAAAAAGAATAAACATCTCATGTTGCTCCATTAAATTGTTAAAACTTCATGATTGCAAAGTAAATATATATCTTATTCATTATTTTCTTGTATATTTCACTAAAATTTAAAACATATAATCCTGAAATTTAAGAGTTTTTAAAAAGTTTTTAATTTCTAACTCTGAAATTAGTAAATAGCATTTACTGAAATATAAACCAATAAACTTTAACACAATAAATTTTAAAATATAGAATTTTCAAGTGTAAAATAGTTTATTTTGTCTAAACTGTTTTTCACTGTTTTTTTTGGAATTTCTTTGGTGTCAGAGGGCAAATAAGACTTTTCCAATCACGAGTCTGGTTTCTCTTGTAATCCAATAAGTAACAATGTGACAGCTGTGTCTCTCAATCGATTTTTATATTGTAAAGGGTACAAAGGATTTTCGCAATTGTTGGAACAATAATTGATTTGTGTCTACTTTTCTCATGACAAATACTTGTTTTTTAGTCTTTCTTTAATTTGGAAAGAAAAATATTTTAATTCAATAAATCTACTCTACTCATTTTAGAAAAGTAATGCCGTTTTTCATTTAATAAAATTGGAAATAATAAAAAATGTTAAGCTAAATATCAGAATTTACATTTAATTTCTGATTATGTGCACATATATCCTAATACAATGTAAAATTTATTGGACTTAAAAATGGTAATTAAATATTTTATAAGTTTTGATGAGATTGTGCACACAAATATATCAAACAAAACGTGTAAATGAGTCTCCTTATTTTGTTTAAACTAAATATTCATGATATACATTTTAAAGAGTTTAATTTTAGAGATTTTGTTAGATATTACATTTTATTGCAAGTTTTATAACATTATATTGAATTCTAAAAAATGTATGAAAAAATTATTAATTCAAAAAATAAACTCCTATAAGATTTAGATTATGTCATTTTTCAATGTATCATTTAAGTGAATTACTTTTGAATCAATTCCATTATCTGATTTTACTGGAGTAAATATACTGATTAGATTTCTTAGTACTTATAATGAAATTTGTGGCTTGCTTATTTTTACATTTATAGTGTAAACAAATTAATCATTCAAACCACATAAATAAAATCAAAGCAAGTATTCAGGGGAACAAAATCCCATCATAAATCTATAAATGCTTTAATAATGCCTAAAACTGTTTACACAATACTATTAATAATTCATATTATTCTGATAAAAATAATATTTATCAATAAGATATTGAAATTATTCCTTAATGTAGCAAACATTTTATAACAATTGTTAAAGAAAATAATATAATAATGGGAAACATTTATGTAATTGAAATGTTTGGTAAATTTTTTTAACATTTTTTAAAATTTAATATTTACTCTTGACGGAAGGAGTAAATATAATTAAAATTTAAAAAATATAATTAAAAAATATCGTATTCTGCAGATATTCTTAAGACACATAATTCTTTTGAGAATAGAAATAATTTATTATTAATTTTTTAGTAATTTTTAATAGTAATAAAGATAAGCTTTGTGAACTTTAAATAATTTCATTATATGATCATAATGAATTCAAACTTCTTCTGTTATTTCCTAAATCGTAATATTTACTCTAGACAGAACGAAATTATAATGTACATTTATAAGAAGACGAAACAATGAAAATATATACTCTAAAGATATATTTCCTGTAGTAAAAAATATATATAACTTTTACAATTGCATATTTGCAAGTCATTTATTATATTTATTTCAATAAATTTTAATTGAAACAAATAATTTAGCATTTAAAAGAAGAAATTTTTTAAATGGTAATTATAATACTATTAAAATAACTAAAGAAGTGTAATTTAATTTAGTAATTTTAACTAAATTCATTCAATGATGATTCCTTCATTCAATCAATGGTATTTTTCATTTGTTTACACAAATTTTTCTCTTTATTTTTATTGAAATGATCTTGTGCAAACTCGAACTGTATGAATATTTGTATAATTTCAAACTAGATGGTAGAAAACAACGAATATATATATATATATATATATATATATATATATATATAGTATATATATATATATATATATATATATATATATATATATATATATATATTATATATATATATATATATATATATATATATATATATATATATATATATATATATATATATATATATATAATATATATATATATATATATATATATATATATATATATATATATATATATATATATATATATATATATATAATAAAATTTGTAATTCATACTCATATCTTCTTTTTATATTAGTATCCGTAAATTTGGAATTTTGATTTCAGTATAGATGAGATAAAGTAAGTACCGAATAATCTTTATAAACTCCAGCTACATGTTGTGTATTTTTCTGATAAATCAATAATAATCATCACCTATATTTATCCATAGCTATGAAAGATTTTAGACAGTTTGTTTATGAAATATATTCTTCTAGATATCAACAATACATTTCCATTTGCCGAAATCTCCTAAAAATATTATTATTATTAAAAAAATGTAAATATCTTTCATCTTTGTCGTTCTCTTAACATAAGTTTTATGTGTGACATCTGTTTATTATTATGATTATTAGTATCCAATATTTAAGCATTTTGTTGAACTATCTTCAGAGTTTGGTATACTTAAATGTCTCTCACATCTTTTATTGACATGATCTAACAATTTTATTTCCTTAAGTAAATTAAGCTAGCACGAACACAAGAGACCACCATATCTCCATAATTATTTCTTAGCATAGATTCACTCAAGTATTTTCTTGGCAAAATTGACAAAGTTACATACGAGGTAATTGATTTTTTCAATCAATAATTATTTATTATCTGCAAAGGCGATTTATATTTATTATATTTCAGATACGTGCTGTTGATTAGAATTTATTTTTGATCACATAGCTGCCATTGTTTGTATATGTAAGCTTTATATCTTATAGTCACGGATAAAAGTTATTAAATGTTTCAACTTTATTATTTCAATTTAGTGTTTTATGATATATTTACTGAAATTTTTGATTGCAATAACCGAAAGTAAAATAGAAAATCCTCTAATTAATTTCCCCTTGATTATTGGTTTATTAGGAATTTATATACTTTGTACCATGAAATAATTTATATTTGATGTTTTTTTAATAATTCATCACCATCACTTCATTTCATACAAGGTAATATATAATAAGTAGTATTTCATAGTAATCATTAATTATTCTTAATAATATAATTTGGCTTGTTGGCATTTTTTACATTCTGTTGTAATAAAACAGTTCCTGGAAACACATTAAGTATTTTTATGGAATTAAGTAATGAAAAACATAATGACATATAACATAAATAATTGGAATCATTTATTTGCATTTTATCGTTTTATTTACGTTAAAGTACACGAATCATATATATATATATATATATATATATATATATATATATATATATATATATATATATATATATATATATATATATATATATATTAGATATATATTAGACTAAATTAGAAAATCAATTTTTAATTTGTAAACTCTTATAACTATTCTTTTTGTAAAAACTTTACTATGATTTTAAATAAAAAACAATGTATCTTTCTTTCAGATTAGTTACATAACTTTAATTTTAATAGTTAACATTTTAAGATTTTAATTTTTTATATTTTTAAACATAAACTAATTAGACTAAATTTAAATATAAATTATGATAAAAATATTAAAACAGATTATTTTATTATTTTTTATAAGCATCCATTATATGATAAAATTAAATTCTCGAGTATTATTAAGGAGCATATCTTGCCATTAAATAATAGTGAAATTAAATGTATTTTTCAATATGATTTACATTTTGGCAGACATATCTTTAATTATAAAAAATTCTGTAGTAATATAAATGTTAATAAAGGAAATGCCAATTATTTCTGTAATGACCAGATATACAATAAGTTCGAAGATTTTACTTTTGGACATATAATTACCAGAAATACTGATATCATATTGAATGATGACTTAAGAAATATTGTTAATAATCGACCAGTTAAATACTATAACCATAAACAAATTCTTAAATTTTTTCTCAATGTTATCGATAAATTTATTTTTAAGACTTCTAATACTTATTCTATCCAATAGAATTTTTCTCACAGTGGAAATGGAATTTTTACTGCAAAATTAAAACAAATGTAAATAATTTAAATTTTAAAGGAATAAATAAAAAAGTATATAAAAAAACTACAAAAACTACTCATTATTACTCCTGTAGATAAAGCATCAAATAATTATGCCTTTTTATGCAAAAAATTTACTACCTACAAAATTATTAATTCAAACAAAACAACAATATTTAAAAAAAATTCTTGCCTTTGCTAAAAAATCTCAAAGTAAAAAATATAAATTTTAAAATTCCATACATTACAGTTTATCTGAAATTGCATAAAAACCCTATTAAATTTCGATTTATTACATGTGGATTTATTTCATGCACTTATGCAGACAAATTCGGTAATTTATTTTCTTTTTATTTAAATGTAATTTTAAATGGCATTACTAATTCAGATAATACAAGGATAATTAAGAATAATAAACCTATTATTGAATTTATTTCTGCCCATAAAATTAATGTTATTTCTTCTTATAATTTTAAAGACTTATTCACCAGCATTCCACTTGAAAAACCTTTTGATGTTATTATGTTTTATTTTTATGATTTTAATTCAGTATTAAATATCGATATAAATTTTTGGAAAGACCTTAGTTTATTTTGCATTTATAATAATTATATTTTTTATGGAGAAAAGATTTACTTGCAAGTTAAGATAAAGGCAAGGCATTCCCCAGTGTTCCGAATTTTCAAGTCTATTAGCAAATATATTTTTAAACTACTATGAAAAACCATTTGTTATACAAATTGCCTTAGGCCTAAAGATATATTGATGATTTTATAATTTTAATTGCTTAGAATTGAATAAAATTTACAATAATATATATCCTGAGGAATTTAAACTAATTAAAGCTAATAACGATAACTATAAAAACTGAATTTTTAGGTATTTTAATTACGATAAAAGATAACTATACATATACTGACATATATGATAAACTAATAATTTTAATTTCAAAGTTAATAAACTAATTTTCTGGAATTCAAACATTTCAATTAAGTTTTATAAAAACATTATTTTAATCAACTTAATAGATAATATAATACATGTAATAATTTTAACAATATCAATAAATAAATATACTAGAAAATATTCTACCTCATAAAAATATTCCAATTAAATTTGTTAAACACTATTCGGCTAGTAGAGCAATGCTTATAAGAGTGAAATAAGGCGTAGTTATGTACTACAGAAGGGTCACCCAAGCCTTAAAAGTCTTATAAGAAACTTGAAATGCCAATAGTGTTTACACTTAATCATTAATTTACGTAATTATTTGGCTTACATATAGTATTTGGTGTGGTTCTTACAGATTTGAACTTGTATTTGGTTTTAATTTTATTATTATAAATTAAATATATTTTGGTAACATTGGATTTTTGGCTTATATATTTTAGATTAAATTTTACTTCTTTTATTCTGATTTGATATTTTGGTTTGAACTTTTGGTCTGGCTTTCGGGTGTACTGGCTTTTTTAACACTAAGTCTTGGGCCAGTGCAGAAAAGCCATACTTTGTCCCAATGTGCTCAACACCCCCTGACGAAGCTGGCCATGTTGGTATTTTGTTCCATTTTATATTTTTTCTTTGAAATTTCAAACATTTTTCCAAATATTTACTATATTTCGTATTTTTAATATATATATATATATATATATATATATATATATATATATATATATATATATATATATATATATATATATATATATATATATATATATATATATATTTATATATATGCTATTGAATATTATAAGAGTTATTATGTTAATAGCATTACAAGTAATTACATAGATTTCAGCAAATTAAAAAATATTCAAGTTAAAGAAAATACTAATTTCAATGAAACAGATAAGCCGAAAATTGTGCATCACAAAATCCTTATTTCTTAAATTTCCAAGGATAATATATAAATTATTTTTAATCCTACTAGAAATACCTAATATGTATATATAACTAAAATTAATTAAAAATATTGTGTGTAAAAGGTACTTAAATATAAGTAGGAAATTGATTATTCTAGTTTGTTTGTGGAATAAAAGCTTGTTTTGAACAAGATTCGTACGAGATTTAAATTTAATAATTCTTTGTAAATTTAAACAAAAGAATATTCTAATAATTTGAAAAGAATATTTTATACACTTACAATCTTAATTCATTAGGTTTTGTCACACAAATTTCTGCTTATAAATTTTATATATCTGTAAACAAATTATTAAAAATTAATAAGATTTCATTATTTCAAATGTGTGACTATTAGTGTAATTGGTTTCACATATTCCTTTTTTATCATTTAATAAAAACGAATATTTATAATGTTCGAAGGTTTACTTTGTAGTTTAAAATATATATTTAAAAGTGGCATAACTCAGCAATAAATACGTATTCAAAATTATAAAAATATTCTCACAAAAATTTTGAATAACTTATCTTTTATGTAGAGAAATATACGAATCATTGTTTTTAAAACTTTGCTAAGGAAGCTGTTTCGAATATTCCTTTAATTACGCTGCTTGAAAGCAAAACTATATTATAACTTCTGATTCTCTAATAATATATAATTTGTCGAATAATTATTAAAATAAATTTAATATAATGTGTAAAATAAAAATGAACTGTCAAAAAATATACAAAAGTAAATTAAATAAATGAGATACTGTAGCGAGTTAAAATGTGTAGGCATTTATTATAAATAATTTTACACGTGTCTAGTCTTTTCAAAATAACTACTGTTTGAAAAATCATTAAATTCACAGTTTAAAAATATAATATTTAAAAATATTTCATTGTTATTTCTATCACAAGAAACACATTTCATTAGCTACATCACAGCTACACAGACAACACTTGTATGTCATTTATCCATAAGAAAGGAATAGATTGCTCAGTTGGCATTTTCTCATTAATCATTGAAATTATGTTAGCAAATCTGCAGTGACTCTATCGGAATTCCTATCATGAAACAACATTAATCACTGTGATTTTATTAAAAGCTTCATTACCACTAAATTAACTTCGAGCTTTTGGCTTGAACATTTGTCAATAGCAACAAAAGGGAATACGTTAAAATCTTAATTGATGATATATAGCTATAAATTCACATCAACAAAAATTGCAGTAAAATAAAAGTGAAGAAATATAAGGGATCGACAAAAACTTAGTATGTCTCTATCGATACGGAATTTATTTGCAAAAATTATTGTATTTATTTTTAAATTCATTAAATGCATAGAATTTATTTGTAAAAAATAACGTAAGAAAATAATCTGCTTTAACATTACTTTTATAAATATTTTAATTACTTTAGAAACGTTTTAAGTTCAAGGTAATTAACAAAGGACTGTACAATTTCATAAACAATAATATTAATAAAATATACAGAAAACTTTTAATGAGTATAGATAAATTATTTGAAAGACAAGTTCTATGAAACTATTATAATACGTAAAAAGCAAAGAATGTAGGTAGATCACATGTGTAATAACATATAACAACTTAATACCGTTTCGTCATAAAATAAAGGTTATCTTCAAAGAATTTGTGAACATCTAAATAGCTTTCAGTTTATTTAGATATGCATTCTCTTTTGAAAGCTGTGAGATTTATGGCTTTCATACTTCTATAATAAATTAAAATATATGATAGTTTAAAATGCTTTACGTGAAAGAATTTTTAAAAATGGGAATAATTTATACTTTTTCGCGTAATACCTATAAGTATTGAATTCATTTTCAAAACATTTTTCTAAATTCAAGTACATAATAATTCATTACAATTTCCTCTAGAATAAATTTTTTGTATAAAACTAAGTAAAGTTATATTGCAACAAATTCTTATGTTAAACCCCATATAACATTGCATTTTCTTTAAAATATATTCAGTGTTGCATTTTTTTCGAATTCTAAGGTAAAAAGACACAAAAAGTAAAAGTATTTTCGTATCATATTTAATATTATTTGCGTTAATAGTTTACAGTTTTGAACATAAAAAAACTCCTGAACTTTAAGAAATGTTCAAACTATTTACTGGAAATGTTACTTGTGTTTCTTTCAAATTAATCAAAATACAAATTTCACAATTAAAAAAAATTAAATGTATTGTTTATTATAAAGAAAACCACTTAAAAGAACAAGCTTTCTTACTTTATTCTTTGTGATATGTTTGATGTTTCTTAAGTACCATAATAATTATCATCCAGAATTTACTTGATTTGCCTTTTTAATAAGTATCTCATTTATTTTCTTTTAGCATTACCAGTTCTTATCTGATACCATTTTTGAATTCATTTCAGTGTCAAAACATGTTTTTAATTCTTCCTTACCTTGGATTCAAATTTTTATTTATAAAATAGTTTATAGGGATGTAAACCTTATCAATGGTTACATTTACTTTCATTTTTCTGTTATTGTTTCTTAAAAAAAGGAAAGAATTAATAAAACTGTTGACATTTTGAATGCTTTCTGAAGTTTAGCTGACTATAGAGAGAAGAGAAACATTTTGCTATGACCCTAAATATGTATTTTTATTTGTACTAATTAGAATAATCTAAGAATTTTCTTTATATTCATCTAGCCTTTTTCAATATTATTTGTATTAAACAAAACAGATAAATTTAATAAAAGGCATGAATGAAGGATAATTAATCGCATGGTTATAACTTAATAAATTAATGTGGTCAATATATTCCGTTAAATATTTTAGTAGAAGAAGATTCCTATATTATATTGCATATTCATCGCTCTATTGCCCATATAAAGTTTGTAAAAATAATCTTAAAAATCATCATAATTATTAACTTACCTTAATATTCTTGAATTATTCACCCAATTGTTGTTTTTGTGCTGACTTGCATTTGTATTTTCTTCCATAAGAAAGTCAAGACAAATATACATTTTTTTGTTTTTTACTTATTCTCTTTTTGATACCAAATAACATAATTTTCTAACAATCGAAGTATGCTAGAAAGAACTCAATAGAGGTGACCTTCCCACAAGAATTTTTGTAGACAGTGAGTCGTATTCATGTATCAAAAAAGGGAAAGTTGAAACTCTCAATTCCTCATCCCGTCAAACATTACATGTATAAAAAGGAAAAATAACATCAAAATCAAATTTTTCAATAATGCCAGAAATAAATTTAAGTGCTTTATTTCAAAGTGCACAGCTCTGTTTCTATATTTTTATTTATAAGAAAATTTGCAAACGGTTTTCACAAAAATAGATAAATATTCTTCCCTTAGCGGATAACAACTCATGAGTAAATAACTAAGCACAGTCAAATCATAATCTTGCCATCTTTTAGGAGCTAATAATGACATCGCTTGCCTGATCCTTACTCGTTTTTTAGTTTAAAAATCTGAAGAATTTTCAAATCACAATTTCAAACACACCTCTGTAAATGCATTTCAAAATGTCAAGGAAAATGCAATTCATTATTATATTCATATCTAGAAAAAAAAGCGAAATAATTATCAATAATTGTAAAAATCTGATTTTCAAGACGTGCTTGACTAGGTATGTCTTATATAATATATTTATTTCAAAAAAAATTTCATTTAATTTCAGTTCCCTTTAATAAAAATTTTAAATAAATGAATAGTAAGATATTTGATAGAAATATCCTCTTAAACAAGCAGTAATACAAGTTCACAAATTTTCTAAATTCAATAAAAATAATTTTAAATTTTTTGAAAATTAAATTTTTAAATATTTTTAGATGTTTACAAGATTAGGAAGTTGTATAAATGTCCTTCCTGAATTTTTGAAGTATCTGTATAAGAGTAAAATGTAGTTATAAATTATTATTATTCTAAACGCCAATTATTTTGATTCATGAAGCGCCAATTATTTTGATTCCTGGACCGTATAAAATATTAAACAGTTAGAAAGTTTCAAAATGCAAGCAATTTTTGCATAAATATTTTCCAGTTTTTGAGCAGTTTTGGTAGAACAGAAGAAATGTCAGTCTTTTTAAAGCTATTTTAGTTTCTGTAAAATTTTCTGTTCACATAAAAAAATGAAGTTTATAAGACGTGACAAAAATAAGTATTCATTGTCTTTCTCCCTATTGCTACAAGGACATGCGAAGAATTACAGTTTGTTCTTGAATTCAGTATTTAAAGACAAAAGAATCAGAAGGGAACAATGAAAGAGGAAAAAGTATTCCTTTAAATTACGTCTCATAGCTGCAAGATAAACTTTTATTTCAAAATTAAAAATCCTGAAAATCTTTATATTTTAAAATTTTCAGACAGGTTCAAGAATTTAAATCTATTGATCACAGTTGCTTTAAAATTTTAATGAAATCGGTATTCATAAATACAAATAATTACGTCTAGTGCATTGTTATTTTTAAATAAATGCAACTATTTATCAACAAACACGTAAATGTTTTATTTTTAAAAAATAACTATATATTTTATATAAGGGTATTAAAAATTTGCATTTAACAAGTTTTATTAAAATAGGATATGAAACAAGGCTCTTAAATGAAGAAGAAAAACAATTAATTTCACACTTGATTTTGGTTGACTATGTTGCTTTGAATAGTATGTATGTCCATTCTGACATAATTAATATATTTTACCTAAAAAATTAAATAAAGTTCTCATTTTTTTGAGAACTCTTTAAGTATGTTTTTATCAAGATCAACATTATTTTTATAGAACTAAAAAAATAAAAAAATGGAAGAGATATGGCATTAGAAAAATAAGGGGAAATATAAAATTATAATAGAGTGTTAAATAATTTTGAAAATTAAGCAATTTTATTTAATCGGGTCACCCTAGATGCTGTTTTGTTAAATTTAGTGAAAAACTAAAAACTTGAAAATAACATATATATAAAATTTTTGATTTATTAATTTATCTGCTAGAAAAAAATTATAATATATAGTAACTTA
The DNA here is from genome assembly GCA_037975125.1 of Latrodectus hesperus. Taxonomy (NCBI): domain Eukaryota; kingdom Metazoa; phylum Arthropoda; class Arachnida; order Araneae; family Theridiidae; genus Latrodectus; species Latrodectus hesperus. The sequence goes on along the minus strand of JAJQOW010000014.1, from coordinate 11,986,757 downwards.
GGGATCTTTGTAAAAATGTTTACGTTCACTGCATTTTGGTTCCCTTTACCTTTGTAATTAAAATGTATGCATATATATATATATATATATATATATATATATATATATATATATATATATATATATATATATATATATATATATATATATATATATATATATATATATATATATATATATATATATATATATATATATATATATATATATATATATATATATATATATATATATATATATATATATATATATATATATATATATATATATATATATATATATATATTTATATATATAATGTATATATAATGTATGTATGTATGCGTAAACAAGTGGTGCATTTTTGCGTTTATATATATTTGGTTACTTTCTTAGTAAACAGATGAAATCATGCTGAAAAAACACTATTATATAAAACAAAATTTTGCAATCTCTGTGACAATGTCACGGTAGGTTTTATATTCAAACAAAAATTGGAGAGCTTATTATTATTTTATTTATAAAGGTTAATGTTACATTTTTATGGTATTTTTATGATATTTTTATTTTTTCTACATTTTTATACTGTGTATATTACTAATAGAATGCTCGCATTAAATATGTTATATGAATTTATTAAGATTATTTGAAAATGAGCACATTACTTGTGAAATAGTTTTCAAAATATTTATCATCGAAAAGATCCATACTTATTCATTTGATGTACTCTGAAATTAGCTGGTATTCATAAAAAGTTGTGAAATCTGAAAAACGTAACTGTATTTTCCACTATAACTAACTGAATTGGAACTGGAGCCAAGCTAAACACTGGCAGTTTTTATCTTTTCAGATTTTGTTGCTTACAAAAATTGTTGAGCTAATTAACGTGATTCCAAAGTAACATTTATGCTAACTATTTAAATCATAGAAAATAGTTCTCATGATTACTAAAATAAACAAATTATATAATTTAAGTGAAATATATAGACAATTTATTTCCATTGTTGCTGCATTTTGCAAAGATTTTAAAGCACAGAATATAATGTCACTGAGAAAATTGTAAAAAATAATAACATAGATATATTAAAACAACATGTAAAAACATTTAGTAAGCATTAAGTGTCATAAATTTACATTAAATAAATAAATTTAATTTATAAATGTCATTATTTTATTAATAGTATTTCTACTTCATAATGCTTCTTAAGCTAAATATAGAATGAAATTAAATTCTAATGTATAAGTTTGTTAGTGCTTTTCTCACAAAACATTTAAGTATTTAAATGCGCTTCAGTCAAAATATATTAAAAAATGCTTAACAACAAAACGTGCCTAAACATATTATTGCGTGCTATGGTTATAAGTGATTTTTACTCTAACGGTTTCATTGTTTATTTCTAGAAAGCAAAGTTTCCTCTCGTTTTTATGTTTTTTCTTTTCTAAATAAAGTCTTAAGGCCACAACTTTGATAAAGCTCATAAAAAGATAATGATTATAGAATTAAATAATAAAAAACGGAAAACAAAGAGGTTTCAGAAAATGAATATCATTTAGAAAGTTATTCTTATAATTTTTTATGCCAGATATCTCTTATATTTTATTTCTTTTCTCCTCAATATTTAAAACCATTTTATTTTTCCCTAATAAATTAATAACTAGATAAAACATACTAGGCTCAAAATATATTTTAGTAAAGTGTTAAGCAACATATTAAAGAAGAAATATATTCTAATGAAATAACTTGACATATATATATATATATATTGTATATATATATATATATATATGACATGACTTGATATATATATATATATATATATATATATATATATATATATATATATATATATATATATATATATATATATATATATATATATATATATATATATATATATATATATATATATATATATATATATATATATATATATATATATATATATATATATATATATATATATATATATATATATATATATATATATATATATATATATATATATATATATATATATATATATATATATATATATATAACTCAATAAAAATAATTAAAAAGTTGCTTATTTTGTTGAAAATTACATTTTATATATAATTTATATATAATTTTTAAAGTTTATTGAGTGATCTTATCAATTTAGATTGGAAACTAATATGTGTGACAAAATTTTTCTTTTAATTTTTGCAGTAATGTTTCAAAGATTGAAAGAGAGATATTAATATATAACCTGTAATTGTGTTAAATGCATCAAAAATATTTTCTTATAAGTTAGAAAATATGTAAATATCATAAAACTGAATATTTCCCATTTATTATTAGGTAAAAAGAGTTAATGCGAAGTTTCAGTCACATTCATGTCAATTTTTATTTTATTTTCAATAATATTACCATTTGCCCATAGCGATTAAAATATTAAACGCAAAGATTGAGTAAAACTTTGAACATGCATGTCTTATTTATTTTCTAAACTTCTCATTTAAAAATTGAAGGAGACAAAATATGGTTTGAACACATGGGAAAATATTAATATGTAATAATTGAATTGAATGTTCATGGAATGAGATGTTTTTATTGCCATGTTAACATTAATAAATATTCTCAAATTGTAATCTTTTAATATTAAGCAAAATAGTTAAATATATGCCAGAATATTGATTAGACTCATCAGGGCAGCATAGCGTAAAGGAGTTACACACACTTTGATTTTTAATTAAATTATTTAAACTATATATAATTATTTTGTTTTTTCTATTCTCAGTTATTACAGTTGTGGACAATAGGCATTTTGTATGATTATTATTAAAATAATTCTATTTTAAATTTAGAAGCTTTCAGTAGATAAAAGATTTTTTTCTAATTTTAATTTGAATTCACTGAGAAGAAAATTTATTTAATTTACTAAATTTGAATTTATTAAATTATATTATTTGTACTAATTTTATTTACTAGATAAGTATTTTCTTTATATTTGGTCGAACATATGTTGAGAAATAGAACTATAACTTTTCAATATATGTACATATGACAGAAAAAGCTTTCTTCAGAGAATACGTAACTCATTTATCACAAAATGCTTTAAATTCGGAATTCAAAAATCTATATTGTCATATTGATGCCTTTTAAATAATATATTGAGTGCAAAGATAAAGAAGATATTAACTGAAAATAAATTTAATTAAGACAATGTAAAACTAAGATTAACATTTTTAGTTAGTAGAAAATGGTGTGGATAAATTAAAAGAAAAAAATATCATTGAAATCAAATATGGTCAACTCACTTGACATATATTTTCAAGAAAAACATGAAACTTTTATTGAACAAAATAGTCTAGAATTACCAGTAATAATTTGTGAAGTAAATAAATCTATAACATCTGAAAAATAGATTAAGATTATTTTGAATATAATTTAGCAATTTAAGACGATATAAACCGATTATATTAAATCATTTTTTGAAAAAAACTGAATGCAAAATTTTTTTTTCTTTTATGAAGTATTTTCTAATGAATCATTAAATATGAAATTAATTTTGATTCATAGATATTATTTCAGTTAAAATATTTAAAACATTATAATGAACAGGCTAAAGCATTTTTATGAATCATACATCACTATTTCCGGTGTTGTGTGTCAAATTTATAAATTGCTCGTGTGCAACCCAAACGAAACCATTCTCATCATAAATATATAAATATTCTTAAATAACTTAATATATAAGACTTCTGACCACAAAATGAACAGCCAAAATAATTGCAATCATAATCTACACAAGTTTTAAGTTAATTTAAGTTTAAATAAACATTTTTTTATTCCTTGTTTCGAGAAAGAAGCTCATTGTTTGTGCCTGTGCATATATATTTATATTAAAATCGTTAAAACATAAACTCTAAAATATTGTATTTCTTTTATTTGAAGATTATTAAATTATTAGAAATTTAACAATTATTTTATTTTTATAGCATCATACTGTTTCAAAAAATTTTCGTGATAATTATGAAAATTTCGTGATAGTTTAATTTAATCAAAGTTCAAGAATTTCACAGAATATAAAATATACAATTTACAAGCATATAAAATTCGAATTTGTTGGATAATTAAAAATTTTTTTACTCGGAGATGACAAAGGCATTTACTGATAATGTAGCATATGTTTGGCCATACATGTGTTGCTCTAAGCGACTGTCATATCAAATAAATAATATGAATCATTTTTTGCAATTTTATATCTTCCAGAAAATATTTAAAATAAATAAAATTTCTTGTAATTTGAAAACACATGTCACCATATACAATGCCCGACACTAAATATTCAACACCAAGAAAGAGTGGCCAGAAAATTATGAAAATTTCAGGGTAGACAAATCGCAACTGATAGACACCTGAATGCATCCACAATTCACAGGTTGTGGCGAAGATTGTTGGAACATGGGCTTTTGGTACGTTTTAAGGTTTTCTGTGTAGCCGGAGTGAAGTGAACACACATGGATTGACGTGTCCCTTGGCGGATTGACATGTGCCATCCTCGCAAAGCACATGAACTGAAATACTGCAGTATGTGCCCTGATGTTCCCATGTTGGGTAGTACTATTTGTCGTCAATTGATTGCTTGTGGTCTGCGCTCAAGAGTTCGTTAAAAAGACTACCATTGATCCCACAACATAGACACCAGAGTTTGCCAGATTAGAACGATATGGAGGATGGGTTGACACGGGATCACCTTCTCAGATCAGTCAAGATTGTGTTGCTTCAGTAATAGTCACCAGGTATGAGTGCGTCATCGCTGTAGAGACAGGACTATTCCTGGAGCAATTGTGGAACTCTTCAAACGTGAAAACTCTGGATCATGGTCTGGGGTATCACTGCGTAAGTTTCCAAGTCACTTCTAGTTCGTTTTCAGATAATTTTAACAGCAAAACATTTCATAGATGATGTGCTGCGGCTAATTACTCTTCCCTACCTTTAAGGGATGCCCAATGCCCTGTATCAGCAGGATAACGTCGGATCGCATGTAGCTCACATCAGCCAACATGCCCTGCAATGTGTACAACTGCTTTCCTCTTGCTCGCCAGTTATCTCACCAGTCAAACACGTTTAATATATAGTTGAACATCATTTGCAGACGTTGAAACTGTGCCCCCTTCAGAAGACGTACTTTTACAACGTACAAATTATGCACTCTGGACAAATGTTTTACTCAAATTTTGCTTCTAAAATTTGAATAATAAAATATATTTGTTCTTAATTTATTTTTCAAAGCCAAATTCTTTGCACCTCTTTCTTTGCTTTTAATAAAGTTCTACCTCTCGGAAGACGTGAATTTTTTGAAATCTTGAATGAAAATTATATCTCTTAGAATTTTTTAACATAGAATATTTTCAGAACAAAAAAATTTAGAAAAAACTGATTCTTTCTGCACAAAGAAATTGAGAATAACTGTACATTAAACTAAGAATTTTTGAAACTAATTAATTGGCTTGTTTTTTATTATTTAAATGAGTTAATTATGAAAATTGTAAATAGAAAAACAAATTTTATATTTCTAAAAAATAAATAACATAAAAAATTATTTTGTTGAAAAGAAAAAACAGAGAGTAAAATTTTGCATTAATAATGAAAATGATCTATGACTTTAAAACCTTTTAATGTTAATAAATATGAATTAAGTTATACTCTACTATCTAACTAAGAGTTATACTCTACTCGAATTAAGTTATTAGTAAGGGATGATTAATTTGACTTTAAAGCTACGCATTCTTTTACTTGAAAGATTAGGGTAAATAAATGGATATTAAAACTTTTCTAATTAAATTCTGGATATCTTGAGGTTTTTGCAAGCGAAATAATAGCACTTTATTTCTTTTGAAAACGTATTGTTTCAATCTTTGTTTCATATTAAAAAAGAATGCAATAATCTCATTGATTATTTTAAAGCGATTTTTTGTAGAAGTAAAGTTATGTGTATAATTATCTGAAATAAAATCCAGTGATACTTTAATAATGTAATAGGCATTCTTTATTTTATGTGGATTTTTTATTTAAATGGATTTTATATGCAATATGGACATTTTTTTTCAAATTTTAAATAATTATAGTGTGCAATCATTGAGCTCTTGTATTTCTAGTTTTTTCATATAAGATTGTCATGATACAGTCACAAATTTATTAAATATTAATAAATTATCCAGATAAATACTTAAAGATTCTAATGTGTGACAATTTTTTACAAATTTATAAAACCGAATATTAAGAGAATCGTCACCTGTTTTTGTAAAAGAATATTTTCTTTATTTTTTTATTCAGTAATATATGCAGGTATATTTTAACTAAACATTTTTCATTTTGAAAAAAAAAAGAATATTTTCCATTCATATATATCAATATGTTTATTCTTGTAACATATGTAAAGTATTTACATTTTTTTATAAAGTTTTACATTTACTAATATATCTAATAAATTTTAAAATTAATAGTAACTTTAAAAATAATTTTTAAATTAAGAATAGCAGTATTTTTATAGTATATTGTCATTCAACGATTCTGGTGGTAATATTTTAAGTTTTTTTATGTTATCGAAATGTTAAATTTCTATTTCCTCTACTGAATTTTTCAGACAAATACATTCTAAGAAAAAAGAATAAAATAAAAATAGTTAAAAAGAAATGATTTTTCTTTTCTTCTAGTCTGCTATTATTTTTTAACATAAGGATTTAGCTAAAATATGCTTTTATTTTAAGTGAAAATTGTCACCTCTATTTTTATATTTATGAATTCTGTCATTTTGATAATTAACCCTTATTTTGCGTTAGTAAATTTTACTGATACTTTTTCTCAAAAAATTACATAAAATTTATAAATTTCATAAATTATTTATAATTTATACTTTTCTGAAGAAATTAACATCAAGTAAATATATGAACATTGCCATTTCATGATTTATTACGTAGTTTTTATTAATTTATTTATATTTCATTTAATATATTTTACTATGTAAATTATTATCTCATGATCCATAATATTCTCTGCAAATTTTTTATAACAGAATTGATAATTTTTTTTACGTTGAATCTTATATAGTTATAATTAGGATGAGTTATGAATTGAATTTTTAAGCAAATTAAAGTGCATTAATATTATTTTGAATATACCGAATTTATTAATTTCTTTGAATAAATTTATGGCAAAGGAAATTTTTCTAGCTATATACGCATAAATTTAAAGGATGCATATGATTAATTATTGTGTGTTATTCAAAGAAATATGACATAGAGTTACATTGTCATTTTCATCATAAGGTCATGTCATGCAATAAGATAATTTGGGCATATAAGAGAAATGAGAAACGGGAAATGAATTTATTTCATAAAAATGCTTAAAAAAATTCTTTTTATACTTTTAGCTATGAAATCATATTTACTTTAAAAGAAGCATATTTTACTTCATTTAAAAGTATTAGTATCATCATTTTTAAAAACATTAATATAACTAAATATGTATAATTTCAAAAGGAGCACAGGAATTTCTATCAAATCATTTAATCTTGTTTATTAAAATATATTTTATCCTTTTGAAGGGAAAATATTTCTGTCTTGTCTTTGACAGATAGAGTAATTCTTAACAAATTCATAATCATTAGAAAACATGTTAATTGTTTAAACTTAAATTAGGTTTTTAAAATTGACTTAAACTATAGTAATGAACTACTTAATGTTCGAAAACTGTTTGCATTGGTGGAAAAAATTTCATCATTTATCTGTAAAATTAACATGATTTTTATATAATAAATTATTTTATGTAATAATTTAAATATAATTATTTAAATATTTATAATTATGAATTGTTTGAAATAAAGATATTACTCTAAATGAAATTTACAACTTTGTTTCATTTAGCCATTTATAAGAAAATACTGGTAGTTATCAAATTAATAGAAATTACCAGCGAATAAAAGTGACAACTTTAAATGCGTTTTATAGGCATTAAAATATAAAAATGTTTGCAAGTTTGTATGTAAATAAAAATATAAGCACTCAGGTTGTATGTGGTATCTTTATTGAAGATCTGTAAGTCTTATATTTTTTGAAATTTTACATAAAGTATGAAATTTAAAGTTTGGATTTTTTTCAAGAGTATGAATATGAATATATCTATCTTAGCAGTATGTATTATTATTATTAAAATTTTGATAATCCTGGATTATTATTAAAATACGTGAATTTTCGGATTTCTCAGATTTTTAAAGAGGCCAAATTGTACAAACCTTTATAGTAGGAACAAGTGTGAGGAAAAGATCCGAACAATGAGATTGTGTATCTAGAGGCTTTGTGTCTTAAGTCTCTATAGCATATAAAACATGGCAATCCAAGCTCGACAAAGCAAAATAGTGAAGGGAAAATGAAAATAATGAAAGAAATCGTTAAGTACTATCGCAGAATTTATATTCTTCAGTGTTAATAATTATAGTTAGAAGATGCCTATATAAACAGAACATTTATGCAAAGTCATTATTATCATGTCATTTTACACACACACGCACGCACGCACACACACACACACACACACACACACACACACACACACACACACACACACACACACACACACACACACACACACACACGCATACATACCTTGTTTAATACCTTGAAATACCTTGTTTAATCCTAATTGAATTAAAAATACTGTATATGTATGTATAAAAGCACTATTCTTCACACTTTCACTAAGGAAGAGAAATAGATACGAGCAGCTGGCGAATGCTTCAGGACATTTAAATTGTGACGTTTTGCAATAACTCAAATACACTATGGCTAGACTGCTATGTGTATTTGAGTTATTGTAAAACGCATTGCAATGTATTTGAGTTATTAAATAACTTTTTTCTATTTATTATCATTATCAGAATATAAACTCTAACCACTTGTATTAGGGGTAACAAAAATTAATGTCGTTTTTTATTAAGGGCGCAAGTGGAAACAAATCTGTGTAAGAAAATCGAAGAACTGTCAAATGCTCTTAACCAACCTTGGTTGACCATTCAAGAACATTTGCAACAGATTGGTAAAACAAACAGAGCAGGTGTCTGGGTTCCGCAAAATCTGTCTGATGAAAACAAAGCTAACTGATCTGCGACATGCAATTTATTGCTTCAATGATATAATACAGAACCATTTTTTAAACATTGCAGATGAAAAATGGGTCTTGTATCATAATCTAAAACGCCAAAGACAGTGGTTCTCTCAGAATGAACAGCCACGAAGGACTTCTAAGCCAGGTTTACATCCAAAAAAAGTGCTTTTGTGTGTTTGGTGGGGTATTCGAAGAATCATTCATTTTGAAGTGCTTAATCATAGAGAAACTGTTAACACAGACCTTTATTGTGAATAATATCAATCATTAATTGAAAGGTATTCAGCGATTACCAACAGAATGGGTGTTATTTTGCAACACGATAATGCAAGAACGCATTGCGCATGAAAAACGCTGGAAAAAAATTAATGAATTGGGGTGGGAGGTATTGCCTCACCCACCATACTCGCCTGACATTGCACCAATGGATTTCCATTTATTCAATTCCGGTAATTTTCAAGTCTCTCTATTAATATTTTGAAATTGTAGTCAGTGTGCATTTTAAACTTAAAGATAATTATATACTTTTTTATTTAGAAGTATTACCAAAATTATTTATTTTATTTTGGTTAGTATTTGATTTTTTTTCTTTGATTTCTCATTCATTGTCATTCTCTCCTTATCTGTACATTTTATAAAATATGAAAGCATTCTAATTTAAAATTTTATGTTTAATAAATTTGTCATGCACTTTATGCAATGGAAATTATTTGAAATTCATTTAGCATATAAGCTAATAACATGAATATAACTCATTTCTAAAATTTAGTTTTGATTTCTGGTTAAAATTTTGTAAGTATTATATGATAAAGGTAAATATTGCTTGTTACACTTTTTTAAATATTGCTTAATTTGGAATATAATTTTTAATGTTAAAACAATAATCTTAAAAATAGCACATTTTTACATTCTTTATTTTCACTCATCCTTTTAAGTCCTTATTTTAATTGCGTTTATCATTGTTTTTAATTTACTGTAAATGAAAATGTAAACATGTTGAATGATAAATATACGTTTTAAGAATTTCAATTATAGTAACATAGAATATATAGCTTCAATTGTATTAATGGATCTTAATTTTAATGAATTAAGTAACTAAAACTCATAAAATTTCAATATTATGAAAAACTGTTTACCAATATTTATAGTTCATACCACACACACACACAACTCAATCACTTTTCTTAAAATTTCAGTGAAACGTCGTGATTTAATCTTTAGAAAGCATTTAGTGTATATTAAAAGCTTCTATATTAAATTTCTGTTATAAATATTGCCCTTGTTGGATAATAAATGATATATTTTTTATTTCGTTTCTCAAAGAAAATATTTATCTTTATACTAAAATTTTGACCTACTCTTTCTCAAAATCAATCTTAAATTACCATGTTTTCAAAGTTTTAAAAATACTTTACTTTTGTCTAAAATTCTGCTATGCAAAAGGATTATTATAAGCCCTAGAAACAGCTTAAATTACAGCCTTGTAATTAAATTCAGTGTAAAAATTTTATGCAAGATTTTAATAAGTTTTCGGTTAAAATTAGATATTTCCTATTTCCACTAACTTGGTTAATAATTAAATGGGATTATTAGTTGAAAAGGGGAAAAAATTGTGTGTGTGTGTGTTTCTGATTTTTTGTTGTTTAACTTACATTATTAATTGATATTAAAAACCTTTAAGATATGAATTGTTAAAATAAGTTTTAAAATGTCAAAAATTAATTCATAGGATTATATGTGCAATAAAGTTTTTTATAGATAATATAAAACCGATTTTAAAATTTAAATATTTCTTGTAAAATAACAAACTCAAATGTAAATCAAAAAATAATAGTTGAAATAACAATGCTACAGCTAGAAAGGTTTTTTTTTTTTAATATTGCAGTATACGTCATTGAACTATAAATTAAAAGTTATTTAATCTGAAGACAAATGAATAATGAAGTATATTTTCTGCTTACAAATACCTAATTAAATAATTAATATCAAATTTTAAATGCATTTCCCCTAAATTTTCTCTTTAAAGTTATAAATATAAGCGTATAAATTTTTAATTGCAGAATAAATAAATAAATACGTGTGTTTTTTGTACTTTTAACTGCAAAATAATGCAGCGATTTCAGTGATATGAATTATCTTGCAAAATATAAATTACTATAAAAATAACTAAAAATGCACAAAATTTTATATTATAAAAATTTCAAATGTAATTGCTGCTCATTAATTCAAATAAATTAGATATTGCATTTTTTAATTAAAAATGGATAATAACGTTGGAGAGCATTATAAACATAATGGTATGCATAAATAAATAATAATTAAGTTATAGTAATTATTGAGAAAGTTTGCCTTTAATGGCAGCGGTGAGTTCAGTTGAAGTGTGTACAATTTGCAGTAGTCGTGACATCATTAAGGTACTCTCAACGTAGCTCTAAATAACTTGATATTTAGCTCATTATCTAAATTCAATTTGTGAAAGAGAAGCAGTTTTGTAAACTGATTAGAATGTTATCTTGATACATTCCGCATAAATAATGATGTATAATGAACATAATACTAAAAACTTGGTAATACATTAAATTAAAATGCGGAATTTTTTTTACGGAATAATATTAGACATTTGATTTCTACAAGTCATTTTTTGTGCCATAGCAAGATAATATACAGAAAATAGTAATTTTATTTATGAAACAAACATATTGATTGTGCAAATTTGAAGTATAATTCAACACTAGTAAAAGAGTCTTCATATACCATTTAAGATCTTTATTCCATATATTATTAAGTATTCAATTTTTTCATGACAGGATTAATTTTTTTTAATCTTTAAGTTGCTATTAAGTAAACTAAGAAAATGTTAAGTTAAGTAAACTAGTAAAATTTAAATTAAGTGAATTAAGAAAAGATTAATTTATCTTTTCATAATTCACTAACTATAAGAAAATTATATTCTACAGCAAAAAACACATATTTTAATCAAATGTAAAAAAAGGAATCCTTTTTTTCTATGCGTAAAAATAAAATGCATGTAATTGATTTTGTAATTTCATAACATGCATTTTTCATGCAATTTGATAACTAAAAGAGACTGCCGAAGCATCAATTCTCAAAAATTAGAATTGGAAGTATAATTTAAAAAATTCCTAATTTTTCTTGCATGACAAACTTAGATTCTGAGTTGAACTCTATTTTATAACTTTGGTAATTAAATATTAAGAATATAGAGAGAGCTGCTATTATTTAATTTAAATTAATTTTAGCTCAAAACATAATGGGCAGATTACGTTGTCATTAAATAAGTCATTGCTTAAACGTATCAATTAATAACTATAATAATTTTCTCAACTTTCTTTGTTATAATTAAAATAAAGAACTTTATCTATAGCACCTAGAATTTAAATTAGTCTATAAAATTCTTTTATGTAACGCAATTTAGTGAGCTTACATAAGGAAATAATTTGATTTTTTAAATAAAGTTATTCTTTTTGTCGAAATTGTATTTAAGTTGTTTTATTTTTAGCTCTTAATATTTACCAACAAATTCTACCCTATTGGAAAAAATGTCAAAAAGAAAATTGTATTACCTTTTTTTTAAGAAAATGTCTCCAATATTTCAAAATCATACCTTCGTTAAATTATATAAATTTCATTAATTACAGTATTAATGTTCAATATTATTTAATTATTTTACTTTTTTTATTTATTTCAAATTGTTAGATACATTGTAATGGATGCATTGGTTAAATACATGAAAAAAATTACTTATAGCATTAGTAAAATAATTATATAAATGGTCCTACTGAATTAATAGAGAAATTTTGAGTTTACATTTAAACCTAAAAACTAAAAAAAATAATTATAGAAAGTTAGAAATTACACACATACGTGCAAACTATAAGAAATGTCTCCTAATTTACACATTTATGTGAAGAAAAAGTATAAATAACAATAAAAATTGATAAAAGAAATGTAAAGAATAAGCTGTGTTTAAATACGCTTAATAAAGATAAATCCTCTGATGATAAGTTCACTTTTGAGAATTAATAGATTAATTACATTTTAATTGCTGGTGCAGAAAGGATTCGTTAATTTGTTGATATGTTTCTCATTAATCATTGAAGTCTTTTAAATAAATTTATACTTATTTTCTAAAATATCTTTGATTTAAACGGTATTAATGTGCATATTAAGGACATAATAAATAAACCTAGAATTTGTTATACATTGCCAATACAAAAAGTGAACAAGTTAATGGGTATAAAATTATATTTAAGTTCTTATGTCTGCATTTTCCTGTAAAATTTATGAAAATTGAAATCGGATAACTAAAATCAAGTGCATATTGTTCTTAATAAAGAAAAAGCAATAGCATAGAGAATATTGCATAAATTGAGTATATTTTAAAAATATTTAATGAATAATAAAATTAGCTATCTATGAAAATGTATTGAAAATTTATAAAAAAAGTAAAGGAAAGTTTGCCTTCAAATTAGAAATTAAAAACAAAAAAAATATTATGAATAAAAATATTGTAATTTGTGCAAAGTATTTCTAAAAGTAAATCAGAATATATACTTATCATTAGCAACATATATTTCCTTGAAACATTATCCTTTAATAATTTTTAGTTGTTTGCATTGATTGTTTCTATACTCATATGAACTTGAAAACTTTAATTTCTTTAGTCCTTTTTAATTTAGCATTGTATTTTGCTAATTAATCAATTATAAGCTTGTATATTTAATTCAATAAATACAATAAATGGTAAATAAATAATTTTATTATATTTTTGTTATCTTGAAACATACTATATTTATGCATAAAGCCATATTTATTTGTTATCCAGTTGCGAAAATTACAAATAAATTTTGTGTATTATAAAAACTCACGATATGAAAATGTAAAGTTGTTTTAAAGGAAATAAATTACTAACATTCAAGGCTTCAAGAAAAAAATAAACTGCTAATGCCAATTCACAAAGGACTTTATTGTATTTATAAAATATCATTTTATTAAAAAAATTACTTTGAAATTTTAAACAAGATTAAAACAATTTATTTTAGAATAAAATTTCCTTTTCAAAACAAGAAATACCTATGTAAGAAAATTTTTTTTAGTTTTTCCTGGTTATTTTTAAGTAGCTTTCGAAGATTTATTTCGAAAGTTATGATGTCAAATTGGCTCTTTACGACAAGTTTTATATACAAATATCTATCTATCTATCTATCTATCTATCTATCTATCTATCTATCTATCTATCTATCTATCTATCTATATATATATATATATATATATAATGAATTGCACTTACAATGCAAATATAAATAGAATTATAGAAGAAATCAGCAAAAAATAAGAGCGGAAATAGATATTTCACATTATTTTTATCATATTTTTGTTTTAAAAAAAACAAACTGGTAGTTATTAGTCTGTGACTGATGAATTTTGTATTTTCTGGGCTTATGAAAAGTAAATAATAACTAAAGTTTTTACAAATTTCTTGTTAAAATTGTGTGATGGCACAAATGGCCTTTTTTGATATTAATTAATGCAAATTAAGAAATCATTATATGAAATTTATAATGCCATTAACTAAAATTAATTTATACATTCAACATTTCACAAAAACAAATTTTCAATGTATCAAAATACCTTTATTCAAGATTTTGAATTCCTCTTTTTTTTCAATTTATTTCATATACATAGTTTCCCAATATCCTTTTTCTAACTATAACATACATTATAAATATAGTTAATATAAATTTGTTTTACTATACAACATAAAATGCATTTTCTGTTACTTTAGATTTTCAAAGTAATTTATTGTAATAACACTGAACTTTATAATATTAATAGTATATTATAGTATGTTTTCTTATCATTATGAATTGATAAAAAAACAAAATTTTAATAATATATTGTATTATTTTAGAAATAATATGAAAATACATGTTTGACATATTTAATAATAATAAATTATATTTTAACAATTGATTTCCTCTTTCATTTACAATAAAATATAATTTTTAATTTAAAGTGATGTCTTAGTACACAAGTAATTACTTGCTGTAAAGTTTTGAATTGCCATTCTTTATTTCTTTAATTCATTTTGATATAAATCTTAATTAATAAAAATGAATGAATATATCCGTGAATTATTAATACTTTTTAATAACATTACTAGTTTCTTATTTCACTTTATTTTATACTTTTCATATTTGAATACATACAGATATTGTATTGATAGTGATTATATATCAAACCTGAGTGAATATATTCAACATTGCTTTCCTGTAGCTATCTATATATTTAGCTATCCTTAACCATGAATATTTATTAATATATTTTATCTCTGTCTTTATTAAATAAAATTAAAGTTCCTTAACTATTTTTGGATTTTTAGGGCTTTAATTGGTTTTGGTAGTAAATTCCTCATTAAAAATTATGTAGCGCAATAAGTTTTAATTTTTCATTCTGTCTGTTAAAAGATATATATTTTACATTTGAAAATAAATTTTGTATTTAATTCACGAATTGTTTTCAATTATAACTAAATTAAATTTATTTCAATATACATTATTTACAAGTAATTATTTATATTTATGTATATTATCAGTTAATTTTATCACTCTGAATGATGAAATGGTTTTGTGTGTAGATTTAAGTAAAATATAAACGAAAAGTATAAATGCAGTTACAATAATGAAAATGTTTGCATTGTTAAGGTGAGAGGATTATGTTTGCCAAAATAAACGGAAAATATTGTAGCTAAAAGTTTTGCAGTTTTTCTTTTTACTCCGCAATATGTTCTGTATTATATTTAATTTATTTAATTACATATTTATTTACATACTTTGCATACAATTTTATTTAATTACATATTACAGATTTGACAAATGTTTTTATAAAGATAAAATCTCATTATTACTTATTTTAAATTAAATTTCCCTATACCGTAATTAATCGTATGGCTTATCTTGACAATTATGATAATTTTTTTCAAATATATGTTATGACATAGTTTCTAATTATTCATTGAAAATTAATTCAAATATGCTACAAAATTCATTAATTTATATTTATAACAACAATTTATAAATGTTTTTAATGTATATTTACTTAAAGAAATATATTAAAGGCAATCAAAGAGAAGAATGGATTTGAAAAGTTGAAAACAAATAATTCATGTTATTCTTAATTTATATGTAATTTTTTCTATGTTAAATTAAAATGATAAAATGTAAAATTAATTTAAAATGAAAAATGCAATATTAAAAGAAGTTAAAATTGTATAAAATGTTCAGAAATTATGTTAAATAAATACCTAATTCTGAAAGTAAATATTTAATGAGAATGCAATTGTTTATAAAATATTAATAAATTAATATAATTTTTAAAATGTTTCAAGCAAAAAATTATTTATAAATAAAAGTAAATAGTTGTTATGCATTAATGAATTAAATTCAAAAGTGACTTAACGTACATTAAGAATATTTTTGTGTAAAAGTAATCACTATTCAAAACCAATAGAGATTTCTGATAAAGTATGCAAATTTTGCTTAGTTTTTTTTCAAAAATATGTTATTTTATTGTTTTTAAATTTTTATTGTTACAATTTTCAGTTTTTATTTTCCACTTCTTTCAGCACTATTTTAAATTTAAATACAATCAAGTCAAAGATAAGTAAAGATAAAATTAAAGATCAATAAACGTAAAAAAGATATTTAAGTCATGTTGGCTTGATACTTTTCTTTCTTCTAGTCTGTAAAATAATGAAAAACGAAAAACAACATGATCCCGAATTCATGATTAAAAAATGAATGAGAAAAAGGAATGAAGAGCTGTAGCCATAAGACATTGTCGTAGATTAACAAGTAAAAAAATGAAAATATATTAGTATTCTTAAAAGTGCTTGCTTTAGTTTGTATTTTTTTGATTTCCTGATACCTTTGACTGACCTTGATTAAGACTCACCTTTGACTTTCAGATACCCTGTGTTTATTTTAATTCAATGTGAGCAATTTAATTTTATTCAGTTTAGAATATTTTTAAAATAATTTATATCTTGTGAAATATTTCAGAGTAAAAGAATATTAATTTATGTTACTATTTTTTTATAAAATTTACTAAAATTATTTTATACTCTAATTCTTAAATTATAATTATTTATCTTGCTTATTACGTTTCTTTGTTTATAGCGAAAATTTGAATTATCATTCTTTGATAAATTTCTATATTTTTCATTGATAATGTTCCTCTTGAAAATTTCATTGTTAAACTACAAAATATTTTATAGAATATTAATTTTATTTCTGTATTCATTAGTTGTTAATTTGATATCGAATATGTATAACATATACAAAAATCTTAAACTTACTAAATATATGAAACAATTTTACTGAATATTCGCTCGTTTACCTTACACTGAATCAAACTAAAGATGCATGTAATGTTGAAATATAATTTCCAAAAGGAATGTTTTTTTAATAATTTTCATCTTTTTGTCATATTTCAGGAGATTTTTTTATTATAATTAAAGTATAGGTGTAAAATGTATAATAACTACTGTTATATGTCAAAAATATCCATTACAGTTTTGAGATTGTTGCTTGATTCTCATACCTCTCACAGTGAAATTTCATATTCTACAAAGTAGAGAAAATTATCTAAGCATTTACATGAAATTTGGTTCCCACATACTTGAATTTTTAATTAGTTTAGTTACAGAAAAATGAATTTGAAAAAATAAGTTTTAAATATCGAAATAAATTATTAAAATGCAAAGAAATATAACAACAGAATTATTTGATGAGTTAGGAAAATTATTCTGTGATATTTATAATTATTTTCGTTTAATAATAATTAATGTTTATTTTTAAATTTAATATTAATTCCCTAGTGCTATGTGACAATGAATGTGCATGAATGTAATAACCAAATTAACCATTACATACATGATATTTTGTGTAACTCTTTACGCAGAACACTTCAATTTTTTTAGATAGAATAATTCAGTTATGTACCGCAAATACAAATATTATTGCTTTAGGTTTAGTAATTATTTTAACCTTTAAGGATTAAATGAAAGGATGCATATGGTTATTTGAATGAAAGTAAATTCACATAATTTCTTGAGTGGATACTAATTAGACATCTGTAGATGTCCCCACACTTAGTTGTATATGTAATTATGAGCATAATATATATATATATATATATATATATATATATATATATATATATATATATATATATATATATATATATATATATATATATATATATATATATATATATATATATATATATATATATGTATGTATGTATGTATATTAGTGTGTGTAATTTAAGTTTATATGAATTTCTAATTTCATTTCCAATTTTAGATTGTGTAATAATATGATATATTAAATCAAAATACTGACCGATTGGCTGAGTGGTTAGCGTTCCTGACTCCTGAGTTGTTGGTCCCAGATTCAAATCCCGGTTCGGGCATGGATATTTCTTTCCTTCTCTGTTCATTCTCTGTCCTTTTTTCTGTGTTGTTGTATGAATGTGGCCCGCCCTATAAACGGGTTTGTGGTGGTATAGCGCGGGTAACGCTACTCGCCTCCGTGACTTGGTTCACAGGTGCTCGCTGGGTAACGATAAATGAGTAGCAATTTCTGGCCTTGTTGTGGCATAGGGTTCAGTCACCCTTGGATGCCCACCTTGAATTAAAAAAATATTTTAAATTACAATATCATACATAAATTACACAAATTGTTTTCATAGCATTTTGTTTTTATTTCCTCTTCCTGAAATGTATGAATTATTCGTAT
Organism: Latrodectus hesperus; assembly: GCA_037975125.1. Classification (NCBI taxonomy): domain Eukaryota; kingdom Metazoa; phylum Arthropoda; class Arachnida; order Araneae; family Theridiidae; genus Latrodectus; species Latrodectus hesperus. The sequence continues at coordinate 11,967,827 of JAJQOW010000014.1, read as the reverse complement.
CATTTTTGCATTTTATGTATTTCATTTAAATTTTATTGCATTCGTTACAGATAAGTTAATCAAAGACCAATCTCTTTTCCTAAAAGTTGCTTATTTTTTATTTACACTTAAGGAAAAAGTACCGTAATTGTTATTTATCAAAATGTGTATATACATATATTGTGAAGAATGTTTTAAATTTTCAATAATTAATTGCTATTTTTAGTTAAATTTTTATAGATTATAAAAATTTGTAAGCACATTAAATTCTCTACTACATAAAAATAGAAATGCAAGTTAAATAATTAAAAATGGTTATTAAATTATCTGTATTTATTATATTGTTATAAGGATTTTGTGAAATCAGTTTTAAAGGTTGCATAAGAATATTTGCTTTAAAAGTCTTTAAATTGTTATGAAATACAAAAATGGCAATCTATTACTAAATATTATGAATAATAATTTCACTAAATTTTTATAAGTTTGTATTTATGCAATAAGTACATTAATGAAAATTTTATTTCAGATAAATCTCAGATCAATTTATCAAAAGTGTTTTATATATAAAAAATTCCCTCTCTTTTTATTTTAAAAATTACATGAGTTTTTCGAAATTAATATTGTTTCATAAATACTAATATAAATATTGAAAGGAGTAATGAAAGTTGCCATAAATATTTTTTCCTATGTTTTCCAATCTTCTAAATTTGGAATTAAAAAAAAAATAATTTAAGGCAAAATACTTGCCAGCAACCTGTTGGAAAAAGAAATGCGCTGTTAAAAAGCAGCTTGTAACTACTTGGCTGGATTTCAATAACAGTGAATCTTTTGGCAGAGCGTCCTTTTATTGGATCATATTTTTTGACTGCTTATCTGGAAAGTGTTGAGAAATTTTACAGGATCTATTTTTATTCCAGATACAACAATTTAGTCGACAACTTGTTGCAAAGACATTTTAAAAAACCACATGTTACTACGTACAGGAATGTGTTTCCTTACAAAATATTTAAAGCTAATGGAAGCTTTCAGGGTAAAAGAATTATAAATTTTTATATTTATTTCCTTGAATATTATAATTTGTCTCTTAAGAGCAACCAAATATATTTGCTAATATTCATTTTTAAATCATATAAATTGTTTAAAATATTATTTTTCTTTGTTATGTACTAGTGTATCACATTTATTTCATGAATTTATTATTCTTGAAAGATTAAATAATTTACTCAATGAAATACTTTACCAAAGTGTTATTTGTGTATTTTTAATTAAAAACTTATTAGAAAATTTAATGTATACACACACACACACACACACACACACATATATATATATATAGATAGATAGATAGATATAGATAGATAGATAGATATAAAGAGATCTCCTGAAATAAAATATTATTTTTTATTTGTTTAAATGACCGAATGATTCCTGAGAAGAATAAATTATCAAGTTTATAAGAAATACTTTTATAGAAAAAAAAGAAACCATTTTATTAATATCACTTTTTTATCTAGACATGCTAAATTTTGAAAGTTAATGTAAATGTAGAAATTGATAGAATATTTGTTTCTTATGGAACAATTGTAAAATTTTACCATTTAAAATACGTAGATAGTAATTTACTTAAGGTAAATAATCCCACATTTAATGTATCTCATAATCCTCACAAAGTAATTTAATGATTTGGATAAAAAATAATTTATTTGTGAATATTTATGTATTTGTGACTACTTAAAAAGTATTATTCTCGCAAAATATGGTTAAAAGAACTATTTACAAAAGAAAAAGTGAATTGTATGTTTTGAGTGAAATATACAAATTTAAAGTAAATCAATCTTTATTTTTTTTCTAAAATAATAATATTTATGTATACTAACTTATATAAGGCAAGATTTATATTTTAAAATTTAAACTTATTCCAACGTAACATATTAGCTTACAAAATTAATTACATTATCAGTGCAAACTTTAAACAGGAAAATTGCTTAAACGTCACTGTTTTTATTATTATATATGAAAAGTATAATAATAATAATAATTCTCTTCATAAAAATATATATTAAAGTTTAAATATAAATCATAATAAATAGCTCAGGCTTTTATGAAATTTTGTTCCTATATTACATATCAATTTTATTAAACAAATAAAGAAATATGATCAATGCAAACGCACACAGGTATAAAGTCACAAATATTTTATAACTCTATTTAATAGAATCAGCTTACATTCACATATTGTATTTAAATATTAAACAATATTTATATCCATGTATAATTATCAGCAATAGATACAGGAATTTCTTCATTTAATTTAAAAGTATGTTATTTTCATTTTTTTAATCATGAAAATATTGACTTCATTAATTAATAATTTGCGCAATTTATAAATTTTGCTAACAGATTGACAGAGATGGAATAATTTAAAATGTTGATAATAATTATTTATATCAATGTAATATTGCTCCTAAATGAAAACTAATATTATATTCTATTTACACTAATGAACAATGGTATTTATTAGTGTATTCTAAGAGAGAATGCAAGCGACATGTTAATTTCTATTTTGTTTGAAATACAATTGAGGAGAACTAGTCATGGACAATTTATATAGTTTGAAATTAAATCCCTCGAAATTAGTAACTAAGCTAGCAAAAAATAATACACTTACTTAAGAATCAATGAGATATATGGTCTCCAATAGCGAGTGTGCACTATATGCTATATCAGGGCTCACCATATATAGTTTTAAATATGTGGTGGTTACCCAGTCATTTTTTTTAAAAATGAAATTTTCATGTACGAAAGAGATTAAAAAAGAGCCTTTTGGGAGCCATTAAACACATTTTTGCCTCAAAAAACTTCCAGTCATAAGGACAATATGTAATTGTACAGTTTTTACAGGAACGAGGAGTTACGAAGACCTTAAATGCAATTTAGAGCTAAACGGTAAAAACGTACATGGAATTTAAAAAAATGCTTAAAGTATCAATTATCTGAATAATGTATGATTGATAAGTTATTCGATGGCCTATCTAATCCCTCATATCAGATAATGTAACAATATGGAGATGTCAAACACAAGCTAAGAATTTATATTCTACACAAAATCCATTTACAAGTGGTCAGTAACTATAAATCTTTATACCTAATTGTGATAGAATACAAAATATTATGTAATAATTTTTATACAAAATGTAGATATATCCATTTTCTGATTAAATTAGCTTTTTATCCTTTCTTAAATTATAAATGTTAAGCATTTTCTTGACGTCGCAAAGAAATATTGGTTTATTTAGCAAAATACTTGTTATGATTTACTCAACTGCTTATTTCAGGAGTTAAACTTATGTCTTGTTCACCAATTAAAAGAGTGATTTATACTAAGAAATCTCATTCCACTTTTCTATAATCTAAATAGGAAAAACTATTAGTTTAAATTAATATTTTATAATCATTAGTTGATATATCATCTTATAATGAGACATAATAAGCTTGAAGTGTTATCTTATTCAGTCTGAATACTCATTCTTTCCATAAATTATGTCAATTGCAACTGGCAATATCATGTCTATTTTAATTGAGGTTTTTCCATTTAAAATTATTACGCTTTTTTAATGCACATTGTCTTATATATGTGAGTTATTGAAAAACCATTAATGTGACAACTATAGATTTTTGCTAGAGCTATTTAATTCTTACTTTTTAAATACAAGGTTACATTAAAATTCATAAGTATATATAAATTATGTGATTCAAAAGATCATTAATGGGCATTTGTTGGATATTCCTAATAAGTTTCTACAGAATTTGATAAAAAATAAGAATTTAACAAAACACCATTTTAAATTTTTTGATAAATCAATTACAATATTTCAGTTATATAATTTTCAGAAACATTTTTATAAGGAATAATTTTCATGATATAATATTTGCATACGACTAATTTAATTCACTTAGTTTCGAATCTCTTCTTACTTTTACTTAATGTAGCTCTCTTTTCCTTAGCATTCAGAAAAATGATAACATTTTACAAATAAAAAATGTTAAGAACAATTATAGAACTAACTTTAAAATGAAACTGAAATAATTTCAATGATTATATTGATATATAAAAATGTTTCTATACATTGATACATAAAAATTATTATACATTGATCAATAAAAATACGATAGTTCATTACTGAAATGTATTTTTATTGTTTAAATATTTTTTAAAAATAATATTTATTGTTAATAATATTTAAGGCTCTAGTTTAATAAAAACGTATAAAATTATCTGATACATTTTTAATAAAATTGATTAATAAATAAAAAGATTATGTGCAGAAACAAAAGTACCATGATACTTTATGGAATATTTTCAATTAATATTTTAAGTTATGCAAGTGGCAATTCACGCAGAGAATCCTTCTTGGCAAGCCACAAATCCATAAGAAATTAGGTTGATGAAGATTTTGATTAACTGTTTATATCAAGGTATTTTAGACATGCTCACTAATTTCTTATAAGCAATTTTTTTGTTAATTGAAATGTATAAATAAATATGTTTAGAGTTATTCAGGACCAATTCTCAATTTTCAGAATGTAGCATTGTTCTGGAAATGCCTAAGTCCATCGAACCAGAGCAATGAATAAGAACGAGCGTATATGTGATAAGCTAGAATATTTTCATATCTGACACCGGTCAGAAAAGTTTCTTGATATATCAGTTTCCTTTTTGGTTCCAAAAGCTTGATTCCCATATCAATACATAGATTTTACCAATCTTAACAGTATGTTGTTAACATTCAGGGTCATAGATTCATGAAGTTTTCACTGTTCTCTGATGCGTTGATCAAGCGTAAGCTGCTGGAAAGAAGACTTATCACACCACAAAACATGTTTTTTATAATCGACAATTTATTGTCGATGTTTCAAGCATAGAGGAAGAGTGAAGGTTTATATCATTTATTCACCAAAAAATAGTACCTGTGTGAGATTTTTTCTCTGATAGCTCATATTGACGATAGTCTAACGATAGTTCCATGGTGAAATTTATTGATCTCTCATAAAGAGTAATTTAGGAAATGGTAGATAACTACATCGAGGAGAATTTTTTCAAATATATGTTATCTCTTCTTTTCAAGGAATATTTTCAAACATACTACGAATCCCCCTTTGATGCGTTAAGTGATAATCAATTTTTAAGACACATTCTTTAAATTGTCATAAGTGAAAATACAAATTTCATCTCAATCTTAGAGTTACCTTTCAGCACTTTCGCATTTTGAAACTGAAATTATTAAATTTATTCAGTTAATTGGATTCGCAAAATGCATAGTATTAAAATATTTTGAAAAGTGACAAAATGATGTGAATTATGTTTATGTACTAATGCTTTTTTATAAGTTTTATAATATAGAATTTTATGAGTTATGAAAAAATCTCATTTCTTTGCTGTGAAATTGAATATATATTATTATTAACTTTATATTGAAACTAAAATATTACAATACATTGTGTGTGAAATATGAATCAGTAAAAGAAAATATTACTAATGTCATAAAGTATGCACAAGTGAACCTTACCCTTAACTTTCTACTAAAATCTTTTACCTATAAACATTTGATATGAAAAAAAAACATTAATCATTTTTTCCTATAAAAAGGGTATGTTTCATTCATAGGGGATTTTATAAAAATTATAGCTACATATTGAAATTATAAATTAATTTGCTTACTGATATTATATTTATTGTATTGAACGTTGAGAATGAGAATTGACGAAAACATTACACCAAGCTTATTTAATTTCTTAATTCAAAGATTGATATTATTAGGATTTAAAGTTTGGGATTATTATCAGCTAAATTCTAATACCTTGCAATAATGAAACACTTCTAATAGAAAACCAAAAGTATAGAATTCAGCTACTAACAATAAAGTATTGACAATTAAGAAAAAAATTCACAAAAAGTCTAGTATATAAAATTTTTTTGAATAATGAATAAATTTATTCAAATATTATATATTAAATAGATATTAAATAAATATTATATTATACATTACTATTCAAAAATTACATATTAAATAATAGGAAAATTAATACAAATATACAATCTTTCATTATTTTATTATTTACCCTTTAGCCTACTAAAATATACAAGTCAACGTTACTAGACACAAGGATGACTGTGGTTTCAATAACCAATTAATAAAAATTACCGTGAATTTTAAGTACGTATAAATCTATAAAACCTATTTAAATATTCATTTGAGAAGTAATAGTTTTGTTATAGTATTTAAAATTAAAAAAGTATGTTTAATTATTGATTGATATCCATCAATGTTCTATAAGTGATTTATCTACGAATGTGTATCATGAAACAAATTTTATACATTCAATTCTTGAAATTTCAGTGACAATTTTAAGAAAGTGTAACATTTTTACTTGTGAAGTACATAAGAAAGTTGGTTTATAAGAAATAAAATTTAATAATACACCTAAGTAACAATTGTAAATTGTGAAATCTATACATTTGCTTGTGCTGTCTGTTCTTTTTAAATATAAAAGTAAATATAAACACAAAATTTTATATTTGTCGTATTTATTCATACATGGTAAATTTTATTTTTACTCTATCAATTTATTGAATAATGAAGTTACATTAATTAGCTACATGTGTGTGCAAGAGGCATAGTGATATTTTAACTGTGTGTCCATAGTTTTTTAACATAAAAGTAAACATTTATTTTATTTCTCTATAGTCAAATTTATAATTTGCTTTGAACAGCATTTTCTTTTAGAGATAAATTTTCTTAAAAGTAATTTTTATTCTGTTTAATACCTCATCTCCAGTTGAAAAATAATTTTTGTAGTTTAACTCATTTCTTTAAATTTTTATGTCGTAATTTTTGTATGCTTAATATTTAAAGTGCTTCAATATCATTGCTTACATATTTATATGTGCACCGACACAGAAGAAAAGGTTTGCTGCAAACAAACATATATATAATACACCAATAAAATGGTTCACTATTTATAACTATTAAAATGGTACATTGTTAATGATTAATGGTTCACTGTTAATAAATAATTTAATTATTTAATAAAAATAATGATTTTTTTTAGATTTGCAGTAAACTCATTTCTTTAAATTTCTACCTCATGATATTTTTGTATACTTAATATTCAAAGTGTTATAATATTATTGCTTACATATTTATATGTGCAGCCACATGAAGAAGAAAAATGCTACTGTAAAGAAACATTTCTAACACATCAGTAAAAAATAGATTACAATAAAATATTACATTATTTAACATTGTAAAGTTTTTCGAATTTTAAATTTAATTCAATTTTTTTTCAAAACTAAAACTTAAAATTAATTCTGAACAATAATTAAAAAAATAGAGCTTTTCTTTCACAAAGGATATCTAGTTTAATAAAAAAACGGTGCTATTATATATATTAATAAAGTAAAATAATTTGCTATTTTTAAAAAGCGTAAGAATAGTCTAAAATTTGGTTATTTTCTACAAAATATTAAAGCATTTTTAAACGTGAAATTCAATTGAAGGAAATATTTCCATGTCGTAAAACAGAATTTTTAGTCCGCATTTGCTATAATCCTTATCGTTTATGAATAAAAGTAAATTTAGTATAATCTTCAAACTATTTAACATATGGTATCCAATTGACATTTTGACAGATAAATGATTCAGTATTTTTTAATGTTAATAAAGAGATTTTTAAAACTGATTTTTTTTATTTAAATAAAATACTTTGTCTAAAATTAAGCGAAATATTTTGATTTTAAATCCATAAATTATTTTCCCTTTACTTTTGAAATTACGTTTAAACTTCTTTTAAGGTGTTAAATAAACTTCATTAAACCCGAAATTTTTATGGAACACATTGCAAGATTAAAAAAACCCTCAACATGAAAATCTCTAGATCAGAATATTGTACCAAGTAAATATGCCTCTTTATAATATGAAACAAGCACAGTATTCAAGATTTCATTCCTTTACTCCAGAATTATGTTCTGGATGTGCTTCATGTTTCTCAAAAATATATGGTATTATGCCAAACGTGTTTTATTTATTAAATAGTTTAGATAAGATGCTTTTTTTAGAAATACAATCTGCTATATAATTCTATTTTTAAACATTATAATTCAATTTTTACCTTTTTTATATTATAAAATATGCATGACTAATTTGAATACAAAGATAGGTAACATCATCATTTATCTCATTTCTATGACGAAAAAATAAATCACGATTCATATTTATTCCATATTTCAATATAAAAGAAATAACGTTAAAAACGACTAATTTTTTTAACTCTACAAGGTAGAAAAATTAAGAGAATAAGTTATTATTTATTGTCTAAATTTTCCGATTAACTATAATGTTTTAAGCTTAAAAAATGAATATTTTAAAATTGAATTTACGATTATTTTGCGTTATTTACCTTTGAACATCACTTTATGCAACTATATTTAAAATATAAAATAATTATATTAATTATTTGTCACATTATTTGTGTTGAAAACTAGATTCACAATATGCATATTTTGAAAATATATTATTTTCTTTTATCTTTAAAATCAATAAGCTCCCTATTTAATTACCTAATTATGATATTAAAGGGAACTCCTTATCGAAAGATCGGCAAATTAATGTTCTTTTATCAACATACTGCACAAAATAAATAGTATGATAATTTTCTTTTATTATGGTATTTATTTTATTTGGACGAGTATTTAAATATACAAATAAGATTTTTCTTAATATAAGTATGGTAGAAATAAAATATGCATGTAAGAATTATATTGCATGCAGAAAATTATGTGCATTACTGAAGCTGAATTTCTATGAATTATTCTAATCTATATTTTTTATGTCAGCAAAATTCGTATAAAATACTTAATTTATTTTATTAAAAAATGAATGTTTATTGTTTTTTTATGTTACTATCATTGAAAATACTTCAACTTTGGAATGTTTAAAGCTTACTTATTTCTCATATAAATATCATAATTCCAAAATATGGTGATTCAAGTAATTCAACTTTCATAGCTACAAAAGAAAAATAATATAGGTGTTGTGAATTACAAAACCAATTGTTGGTATAATAAGCAGAAGCCATTTATAAAAAGATTCATAAATTTTTCTTGTGAATGTGAGCTACATTGAAGCATGTATGTGTTATATACTAAATGTTTAATCAGTAAACTTTGTAATATTATTATTAAATTTATGAATAAATTTAGAAAGTTGCGAGATAATGCTTTCCTATGAATTAGCAAAGTATAAATTTTCTGTGTATAATTATTAGCTATCGTAATTTAAAATGTATTAAAAGTGGGAGAATAATAAAAATGCATAACTAAAGAAGTAGGACACAATTTATACATATAATCTATAGTATTCTCTTTGTCTTTCTCTATCTTATTTGTACATACAAAGAAATCATTTTGAGAGGTGTACTTATTTTCTATTCATGCTTTACTGCAAGGCAAAACGCAAAAACTGCATAAGGGAGGAAGGAAGTGTATAAATATAAGTTTCTTTATTTTTATTTTACCTTGACATATATACTTTCTCTGGATCTATTTGCTTTAAGTTTAAATTGATTATCTACTTGCTTTTAAATTACAAATGGCTATCATAATAAAAGGATTATCTATTTGATGTATTGCATGAATACATTAGACTGATAAAATTTGAGGGGCTGCTAAATATTGATATAGGAAAAATGCAAAGCAGTTTATTCATTATTTAAATTTACATAAAAATCTCATATGGTTACAATCGACATTACATTTAGAATTCAAAGACTGGAATAAAAAATACTAAATTATTTGGCATAGAAATGTAAACGAGAAAGAATGTATTTCTGTTTGCCATGAAATCAGATTTAATGTGTTTCAATTATCCAAAAGACTCTGTCATACACTTAAACATCATTGCTTTTAACTGCAAAACATAAATTTAAATTAATGCTTATGAAATTAAAAAATATGTACATTTGCATAGACATATTATTTATTAAAATTTACTAGCTTGCCATTCTGAAGAAAGAGTTAAAACTTGTACGAATAAATAGATAAGGAAAAATGACAATTATATTTTGAGCAAGTTTAAGCAAATTTCCTAAAATCATGTTAAATAAATGTAATGAAATGCATTTATAATATTATTACTGATGAGTATTACAGAAACAATTTTTATTGTATGTTTATTAAAACTAAGAATATTTATTCCTTTTAAAGTATCATTGCATCTTTTATTAGTTACTGATTAATAATATGTTTTTATGAATAAAAATAATAAGTGGAAAAGACGGAACTACTAATAATGGGCTTAATTAGCTAATTTTTTGTGAAAACAGTTAAAATAAAATAAATCATATTTCCTGCACAATGTTTTATGAATATATGTGAGCAAGTAAGCGGAAAAATATTTTTTTCCAAGCCAAATTCAAATTCTAACTTAAAATGGTTATTATTATCAATATTAACCATTTTAATTACATCAATCAAACAATGGAATATCATCAATCATCAATAATTATGTCAAAGGAGAAAATACAATTTACGTGAATTTTTTAAGAATATGATACCATTTCTATAAAATACTAGTTTTGTACTTTGACGTACAAAAATACATTTACACTTGATAAATATTTTAATTAAAATACAAGTTATTATACCACTTTGTATGATTTGTAGTTATTTGTAAAGGATTAATGCTTTTCTTAAAAGTTATTATTATAGTAATGCCTGATCTAAAAAGTACGGAAATATGGGCACTTTGTCTAGTAGAACCCTAGTAACTATGCCCTTTGGGTCTCAAATGTGGATGAATAATGGCAATTTAGAAGCATAGACAATGCAAAAGACGTTTGATTGGGCTTACATGTAAAATTATATCTTTATAAGTTTAAATAACATGATTTAGAGCATTGTTTTAAAAATTAAATTCAATTTCACCAAGATCAAGATCATCTTTATATTAAAATTTAGAACATTTGGATGGTATTTACATGCTTTAGCTTAAAATGAATTCAAAGAAAAATACGTTAAATAAAGTTACAGAGCTTGAATTTTGAAACAATTATAAACATACCTTATTAATTTTAGATGGGAATTTTTATTTACATTGAAGATTAATAGCTTCTACTACTTCAGCTCGCCGACCGATTGGCTGAGTGGTTAGCTTTCCTGAATCCTGAGCTGTTGGTCTCGGGTTCGATTCCCGGTTCGGGCATGGATGTTTCTTTCCTTGTCTGTTCTCTCTGTCCTTTCTTCTGTTTTGTTGTATGAATGTGGCCCACCCTATAAACGGGTTTGTGGTGGTATGGCGCGGGTAACGCTACTCGCCTCCGTGACTTGGTTCACAGGTGCTCGCTGGGTAACGATAAATGAGTAGCAATTTCTGGCCTTGTTGTGGCATAGGGTTCAGTCACCCTTGTGTGCCCGCCATTGGATAAAAAAACTACTTCTACTCTTTTTATGATATTGATGAAGTAAGTAAGCAATTGTTAAGAATGAAACATTGAAAAGTACTGTTCACAGAAGAATGAGAGTAGTTAAGCAATCTTGGCTACACTTTAGAAATTATACAGATTTTCTTTATAGTACCATTTTGAACGGAGAAATGGAATTTCGACTTACATCCAAGGAATTATGTTACAGGCATTGCTGACAGTTTTATTTTAATATGTGATATAACTTGGTAAATATTTATCATATTTATGTAAAAATATCATTAATTAAATCTTTAAAGAAGTCTTGTTCTTATCCTACTTATATCAGATAAGAGTTCTTCAAATTAAAAAAGAATTTTTTTTTCATTTCTGCACACAAAAGTCACTAGACTAATCATTTTGGTTTAAAGTGTAACCAAATCAATACAGTTTCTAAGCCTTACAGGGTTTACTAAACCCATGAATTGCTGAACTGATACCCAGAGTGATATTCTTCTGAAAGCTCTTTGAAATTTAATTAGTAGGTAGAATGAGAACAAAATTGCTTCATTTTACCCTGAAAAATGTGGGTACAATAAAGATTTCTGTTATGAATCTAGCTATAAGTTCAAATTAAATAATAATAGAAGAATGTTTTTAATACTATATTTAATAGCTTATAATGCTGATAGAAACATTATAAATATTAATTTGATTATTTATCTTATAATTAATGACCTCTAAAATAAAAGATACATTTTAATGTAAAAATAAGAAATTATGAAAGGCAACTATTATGATTATTTTCACATACATCACCAGCTATCATCAATAAATACATCACGAGCAAACAAAATTTAAAATTTAAGAAACATTTCCACCGTCAAATATTTTTAAAGTAAAAGTGAATATTTGATATATGATACGGAGGTAAACATTTGAAAATATATTTATAATTGTCACAATATTCAAAATTCTCCTTCTTTTAACTAATTAGCAATTATTCACTGTTGAGCTTTATATTCCCATCAGCAAATTTGTAATCAAATTGCTGAAATTCTAATCTAGAGATGATAATTTGATAATTATAACTAAACTAAAACTTATTTACCAGCAGGCAGAATTTAGTTTTTCATTTATTTACTTAAGACCCAATTAGCATATTTAAAACATTTTTGTTGACTGAAATAGAATTTAATGAAAATAAATATATTAATCTTTAATGAATATAAATATTCCAGATTGGTTTATATAAAAGTGCAACGTTTATTAATTATATTATGACTATATTTTCTTATTTTTTCAACCTTGATTCATTCATTTAATGGCTTTATGTAAAAAATGTCGAGCATTATATGTGAATCTCTAAAGAAATATCATTTTAAATTTATGAAAATTATGTTTAGTTTTATGTATAAAGTTTTTTTAGTTCAACAATCTGTGATTTTTGCAACGAAATGCTCAAGATTCTTGGAACCAAAACAAATAACAATGTGTTTTACTCAATATATTGCTATCATACAATGTTTGTGCACCAAATATTTTAATAATTATTGTTTATCTTTTTTTTATAAAACTATTTATGAATACATAATACAAATTTAATTTACATATAAAACTCAATTGTAATTTTATATAAATTATTAAAATTTCAATTAAATATGTATCCTCTCTTACTTTAAATAAATACAGAATACGAAATATGTTTATCGAGGGTAATGCTGTTGGTTTTAAAATTTATTCTCAATGAAGTTCCAGTGTATATGTATATATATATTTACACTGGCGGCAATAACTACAGAAATTCAATTTCTCTCATAGATTTTTAACAGTATCAGAGAAAGAAATATTCGATCACACTTTATATTAATAATAACAAATAATATCTCATTTGCTTGTAGGAATATGTTATGTTTGAAAGATATTTTGACATAATCTTGCTGCATTTTCTTTTAAAATTATGTACTCCATTTTTTAATATTCTATTACTTTTTTCTGCATACTTCGGTACTTATAAAAACATTACGAAATTCACCATTCAGAGTTCAAAGAATTTCAAAAAGAATTTAAATATTTTTAAATTATATTTTGAAATTTATTTTTTTCCTAGAATCATAATTTGCATTTTTTATGAATCATGTAAACACATGACTAAATAAAAAATTTATTTTGTTTTATTCAGCACCAAAATTATTTGTCAATTTTCTAATTTAATAGTTTGTATTTTCGTACTTTACTTTTTAAATTATGTTACATATTTTTCTTTTTCTTCCTATAGTCATTTCCCTTCTTTTCTGCAAAATTTATTTATGAAATGCATTTTGAAAACAGACAGATTTTTTTCTTATTTGAATAATAGAATTAACTATGTCAATTCATTAACAAAATACGATAAAATATTTTATTTTTTCAACAAATTACATTTTTAATAACTTTCAAATGTTCTTGAATATTTCTTGGAACTGCTACTTGATTTTGTGAAATCTCGCGTATGTATAATTTTATTGTGTGAGTTCACTATTACCAAGGTTTTTTCTTCTCTATGGTCATTTTTATCATATGTGAGTTAATTTGATTAAAACATATTTTTTACAGTTGATTACTAAAAACTTATTTATTCAAGAAGGATAATATTAAGAAATTTATGAATGCGACATAATTTTACAAAACAATTAAAAAAGTTTCCATTCAAATATGTTTTAAAAATACTTTAACAAATTCTTATTTTATATTTTTGTTTTTTTCTTTTTTAAATCTGTGCTTAAGACAGTAACAGAAAATTCTATTTGAATTACTAAATAAACATAAATTCAAGATTAGCATTTATACATTACATATATTTTAATCTTAATTATTCAATGATTTGACTAGTAGATATTTGAAATTGCTTATAATTGAATCATGAATTATTCTACTTTTCAATAACTGCACTATTTTAAAACCTAATTTTTAAAATAAGGCTCTCTTTATCTTTCTCTGGTTATATACACAATTTTATATAAATTTTGTTTTTGTGTATAATATATTGGTTTTATATTGTGATTTAGCCAACATTATAACAAATCAGCTAAATTTTTTAAAAAAACTACAATTGTCTTGAACTTGCATTGTTTGGTAGCTTTAAATATCCTCTAAAATGAACAGTGTATAACTGAAAATATTATTATTGAGAAATCAAACAAAAAGTATTAAAATAATCTGTTCATTGGTTACATCTGAAAGTAGAACTTTAAAATTATCATTACTGGTATTTAAAATGTCTGTTTTTCATTTTTCTATCTTTTTACTGAATTTTTATAAACATGAAAATATTTTAATCACTCATTTGCATATTCTAAAATATATCTCTTCTACTACCAATTGTCTTCTTTAATACTTTTAAAATATATTTACAAGTAACATTGATTATATTATAAAATTATCTTTAAAATTTGCATCAAATTATGCATACGAAATCAGAATTTTATAATCATTCTGATTTCGTATGCATAACTTGTTTATCACATAATTTTATCTTAAATTATTGTGTAATTTTTATTATCGAAATATGTTGTAATTTCAGTTAATTTAGGAAAATTTTACTTTCATTTAAAAGTGTTAATGCAATTCTTAGGATAAATTACTTCATTTAATATTTTGAAGATATTTTAATTGAATTTAATTTAGTTTAGTATAATATGTAAATAAAAACAAATCACTATTTGTACAATACGCATATTAATTTACTTTTCCAAAATCATATCAATACTAAAATTTTTAATGATAATACAATAGATTACTTGATACAAATCAAGTGCATATAATTTTTAAAAAGTTCTAATCTTTTGAAAAGAACAATTCTAATCAATTCATCAATAAAAAATCTAACTAAACAATGATACTTTACAAAGAATTGATTTTTGTATTTCTTGAATATAAATAACGTATATTTCTCAAAGTAAAAAAATAAGCATGAAAATTACTCTTCTGAAGTAGATAAGGAAGCTTTCTTTTGTTATGTCTTCGATATCAAAAGTGTAGGGAAATCTGAGGAAACAATAAATTGCAATAAGAAACATCCTCGACAAAGTAAGAAAATTTTCGACCAACTTGTTTATCTCTTCTTTTATCAGGAAGTTTTCAAAGGTTACCAGGAATGTAACCATTTCCGGAAAAAGTATTTTAAGATTTATTTACTAAAAGATAAATGTTATATTTTTAAACTGTTTTCAGATTTGCTGCAGGAAATTTCTTATTTAAATTTGTTAAATGAAGCAAATGTTTTATTTCATTATACATTAGTTAAATTCCATTTATCTAAAATAAAGTAATGAAAGAAGATTGTATTTTAAAACTAATAAATTTATAAGTTATTTATAGCTTTATAAAATTCTTTGAATTCTAAATATTTTACAACTATAATATATGAATCATTTTTTTCAATAATGCTTACTTTAATTTTAAAAAAACTAAATTTAAAAATAATTAAATAGTTTGTTTTAATGTTTATTACTTTTTAATATTATAAGTATTTAATTTCAGGCAAAATTACATGTTTAAAACAACTATTTATTGTTTCATAGAAATTTTTGTTAATTTAATTTTATTGTACATTTATTATGTCATTTCATAATATTAATCTGAACTATATTGTTGAAACCCATTGTACCGAATAGTATGTCGCTCTTTCGAAATGAAAATATTTAATTTTTGAATTTTGCAGGAAAATCAACATTATTTTCCTTTAAAATAATTTCATAAATCACTATAAAAATTTTTAGCTTCTTCGTTTACGGTATCACATTCCATTCTAAATATGTCATTTATAAAAAACATCCATTAATAGCCTTAAATCTTCATATTTATTAATTATATATAATTGTTTTCATTAAATGCCAATTATTATTTAAGCAGCCTTAAGCACTTTTAAATTAAAATTGTAACTACTCATAATAAAATGTCAAATTATATCTATATTTATAAGGTATCACATATCTCAAATCTGATCTTATTGTTTTGTATAACAAATTTGAAAATGGAAATGATAATTTATGCAAATTAGCTCAAAAATATTCTGTTTCTACATAATTTTCATTATTTTTACATTGCTTGCTTCTTTAAGCTTTTAAGCATATTTACTGACGTTTTACATACAATTGTTGCATGTTTACTGATTCAAAGTAAAAACAATAAAATTAGTTTCTCTTAAAATTGACTTCATGTATTTCTGATATTAACTGTACAAATATGTATTTTTTCATTAGTGGTTTTTTCATTATGGAATGATGAATTAGATAATTTTTAATTCAGTATTTTGGAAAAGAATGAATAAAATAAAATAAAATATTTCTTACACGGTATTTAATTTTAAGCGAGAATTTGCAAATGAAGACATATGAAGAATATAAATCAATGACCAAAGATGTCGGTAATATAAAAATTCGTTTACATTACCTGTAAAGATGCATTTGAACTTATTCAGAATAGATTAAATTAAGTTAAATAATTTTTTAAGAATGATATAAACTGTATTTTTATGCATAAAATATTTTTATTATATTTCTTAGAATGGAAGATAATTTTTTTTCAAATTTCGACATAATTTCTTCATTAGTTGCTATAGCGTATTAGAGCAGTATAAGAAGACTAACATAATATTTTAGAAATGAACTATGCACATCTTGAAACTAAAGTGTAAAATAATAAATGTATGTAATATGAGTGTAGGAAATGTATGAGTATCTATGAGGGTAAGAAAAGAAAAAAATGATTAGGTTTTTATGTTTTAATTATCAGTTTAGTTAATAGCTTATCAGCAGTCTAATCCGCGCGCACGATATTGCATTTTTAGTCGATAACATTACATGAATTTTAAATTAACATGTTGATTTACAAGAAACATGCATAATAATCATACGAATATCAGCTTATTACTGTATTGAGGTAGAGAAAAACCACTGTTAAATATATATATATATATATATATATATATATATATATATATATATATATATATATATATATATATATATTCTATAATATTCCTAAGTATTTAACTCATTAATAACTTAAATGCAAAAACAATTCAAATTATATTTACGCAATATTTATGATCAAAATTTGCAGATGTTTTGGGAACTCTTTGCGTAATGTTGTTTCTGATGTCTTTGATTTTTTTTTACTTTTTTCGTTTTTGATTTCTTTGGATTTTCTATAGACTACACTATTTTATTTCGTAATTTTTGCTTTTTGCATAATTTTAAGCGGTTGTGTTGATGGCTAACTTTCAACGCCGTGGGTGAATAAGCCATTTAGAGTTCATAAGTATTTTATAAAAACGAAAAGTGCTTCCCTTTCCTTTTGTATTGCCAAAATGTTTTATTAACAAATCTTATAAGAATGGAAAAAGGGAACTTTTTTTAAAATTTCTTTATAAATAACTATTTGAAGGAAACAATTTGAAGTATTTATTTAAAGTATGTCCAAGAGTTTAATGGATATTACATTTGGTAGTTCAACTGTATATTACTTTTAGTAGTACAAAACATTTTATATTAAAAAAATTCCAAGTGTGATGCATAGGTGTATCTTTCAAATTATTATGCTGACTATCTATTCACTCACTTGAACTTCTGTTACTTACAATAGGAAGCTAATTTTAAGGGCTTAGCTAATAATTGGTTGTATTTACTTTCCTATTTCTTTTCTATTTCCTATCTGAGCACCCTTTTAGGTATTAATTGCTCTAATCAAGATTATGACTGACCGTATTGTTCCGCCATTATTTAATTACTCACAAGCAATCATATAATGTCAAAGCTTTCAGATGAAGATGAAAAGATAACATTTTTCAAATCTGTGCTACAAGCACATTAAGATATTCAGGAAATTTATTGTAAAAGATTTTGTTCGATAAATTCATTTCATATGATAATATTATGAATTATTTTAATTCGAATCTACTTAAAGTAATGTGTGTTATACATAAACGTCTACAGTTAAGCTCTAGAAACGGACTTCTTATGAAGACAAACGCATCGTACATCAATATGATATCAACCCCTGTTTTGGAAACATCATTTCATTTATTTTAGAAGATTATTCTGAATTAAAATGGCTCCTCACATAACGTAAGATCATTACTGAAGGAAAGTAGCAATTTTAGCCACCTATATAAAAAATACAATTCAAATATTAGACTTATAAATATTTGTTAATTTAGTTAATCAATACAACTTCACTAAATCTTATTTAAACCCATTAGGAAAGACAAATTTAGATATATTTTAAGCTAAAGTTCAATTTTTATTGAAAGTTTGATATTATTTATATTTGTAATAATATAATTATATCCATGTGTGACGTGTCATAAAAGTCAATAATTTGTGATGTTTTAATTAACGAATACTTTATTGATTTTCTTCAATAAAAATAACAAATCTATTTTAAGTACAGTAAAAAAACCAATGCATTAAAACGAATTTATTTTTATAACTGTTTTGTTAGTTTTTCCATTTTAATGTAATCATACAAAAATTATTACCATTAATTAAAAATGTAAAAAGTTTGTTGTAAATTCTGGAAAAAGTGGAACTGTTTAAAAATGTGTGTATCTATCAATTAAATAATATAGATAGATATGAGATTAAGTAACATATATTTTTATTATTCATATATACACATGCATGCCATAACAAGTGAAGGATAAAAGATAAAGTTTTCCTCGTAATTCATCAGAAACGAGTGATTTAATAAAGAGAAAGAATCATAATACAGTCTCAATTTCTGCAATTTCTGTGTATGATTGAACCGTGGGTTCTCTCGATAAAAGTGCTAAAGCATTTTTCATGGGCTCGTTTGTAATCACGTGGTTCTTTGTGAGGTCTCTCGATTGGTTGATAACTGGAGAAACATTCGGTCCTCTAAAATATAAAAAATTGACGATTTATATGCATTTCAAATTTGCATAGTATAAGTAAATATTTCCCATGAACAAGTAAAATAGTTTAATGTAACTGCTTAGTTACATGCAAATTTAACATAATAGAAAATCATAGAAAATACAGAACTAGACGTTATAGATATAACGTTTTGCTAAAATCTAAAAGTTTATGTGAATCATTGAACATTAAATAATCATTCAAAAACATTCGCATTTCACAATATCTGAATATTTTTATGTATGAAAATGTTTGTAAAGATTAATAATTCTTTCTTTATGTTAACTAATATTTTTCTCGATATTAAGTTTAAACTAAAGCAAAGAAGAATGAAATTTATACCATTGATTTAATTGAAATTTCTGCATTTTTTCAGTTCAGTTGCATAGAATTTATAAATTCAACTCAAATAATAGGTAGTTTTTTTATATATCCTTCATAATATTTATAATTTTTTGTATAGATTTACTGAAAATTATAAGTTTTATAGAAAGCTGATGGATTAAATATTTGAAAATTAGTTTCAGTCATAAAGTAATTTGTAGTTAAAATCTAATTATTAAAATTAATATTATATTTTATGAAATTCGATGCTAAAATAATATTGGTTTGAAATTTCTTATTTTCTTATGTACTAATAATTTTAATTAATTATAATATAAATAATAAATATTATTTTCTTTTCAAAAGAAGAAGAACTGCATATTATTTACAATAATTCTATATCGTAACTTTAATAATATATTATAATTTTATGCAAACTTTTTTGATAATCCTATTTTAATAATTATAACTAATTATTTTCAGTGGGGATGTAGACTATATTCTACATCATTTTAAGAAGCAAGATGAAATAATGAAAAAAAAAATGTGACAAGATTCTGGGGACAAAATATAAGTATTTAAAGGAATGCTCCGAGAAATATACTCACCGCATGGAGAGAATGAAGCTCTCAAGTTTACGTATTCGAATTCTAGCCATATCCAGTTCGTGCTTCACTTTCCACAACTGAGTATCGCAGACCGGATCCTTGCATCTGTGGTGCTTGATCAGGTCCTGAGCCTCGTATACAGCTCCACGAAAGCTCAAGGACTTGCCCATGCTCTGCAGCAAAAACAAATATATAAATACGGTTCTCAATCCCTGTGTATTTTAGTGATTTTCTCAATTATTTAAATTATTTTCAACAAAAATTAATGAAATGCGTATAGTATTATATACTCAATAGAGACAATATAAAACGCATTTACAAATCACTATGTGTGTTATTGGTAATTATATTTTATTTTTTTCTCACTCAATTTTGTTTTAGGATAAAATTTACGTTGTTTAACAAGAAACTTTGAAATCAGTTCTTATACGTGAATAGCTGCTTCATAAGCTTCTTTTAAAAATATTTTTAAGAACTGAATGAATGAAGAGAGTTTTTAATCAATTATGATTCTGACTTCTTATACTTTAAAAATTAGCACACGAACACACATCAGTCCATCTGTTTTAAACTCATAAAATATGATTATTTTGACTTTTCTGCTTGGGACCATGGGTAAAGAGTTCCAAAGCTTTATCATTTTGATAATTGTACCTAAGAAACTTTTTCTGATTCAATATATATTTTGAAACCAGTAAGTTAAGTATATGTAGTAATAAGTTTTTAATCTGTTTCATGCTCTAGTATGGAAGTACATTTTGCAGCAATGAAATCCGATTCTTCTGTAAGATAAATATACGGGCTTTTTTACATGTGTGGAGGTCTGCGCAGTCATCACATCTGACAGATGGCCATCACTCATAATCATGGATTTGGATTTGTGATAAAACTGTGAATTTTAACGATTGAAGCATACTTCCAGAAATCTTGCATGTGTTGAAGTTTGACGTGGCATAGCGTTCTTCAGCAAGAAAATTTCCAGAGTCAATAACAACTAGGATTGAACAACAAAGGATGGACTACATTTTGCGTGCATTTCTACTGGTATGGCATTTGATAAATTTTCAAGAGGTTACTCTAGCTTTTCCCACATAAATGCTTCTTCCAGTTCTTAAGAAAAGACTTTTTAGAAGGCAATTTGCTTTGTAGACAATAAAGGCCTTTACACTAGCATCAGATACTTAGGCTGTTCAAGACACCATATGTGTTGCTACTCATAAGAGGGATTCTAAACTTAATATTTCAATAAGAAATGCTAAGTCACATGCGACAAGAATTGTTGGGGATTATCTACAATAAGTTCAGACCATTTTTCCCACAAATCATCCCCGTTGGAAGGATTAAGGGACCGATTAAGATTATTCTCTTACCATCTTACAATTGTCCAGGAAATGTATAAGTTTAACTAAAACAATACTATTTCAAAGCAGTCACTAAATTTCTTTAGAGTAATATATAAAATGTATATGTCTAAAAATTTGATTATGAGACTATTTACCTCAAAGCTACTGTGTTCATAGTATAATGTTTTTGTCCCCAGTATTTTTTCATTGTGGTTTTATAATCATTAATAAATATAAATATTACGATTACATGTACAAAATTTCATTTCATTCAAGGGTTTCCTGGAAGGAGAGCTATTATTTTATTTTAAGAATATGTAACGGAAGTTATTATATATGAGAGACACATCAATAATCTATTATTGTTTTATCAAAACAATTGCGTGTCAAAACTATATTTATTAAATCTCAAAGAATATAAAAATGCTGCCCTTAATACAGTTATGAAAGAAATTTAAAAAAAAATAAGTTATTCATTTCAGAATTTATAAGAAAATACAAATTAAAATTATATAATTTTTGAGATTAATCTTTTAATTCCAAGACATTTAAGCCATAACCAGTCTGCAAGATGTTTTTGGCATACTAAAAAAGTTGTATTAGAAAAACAAATATTTTATAATTTTTGTAGAATTCGTAAATTTGTGTAATATAAAATATTATACAGAGAAAGTGCAATATTTTATTGCTTTTTCTCTTCAAGTATTTTTTTAAACGTTTTTTGATTTACCGCATATAAATCAGCAGAATAAATTACTTACTAAACTAACAAGTGTACAGCAACCTCCATTATCTTTTTTAGAGATATGCTTCCTGACATAAAAGAAATAGATATGTTCGAGACCAAGAAGAAGAAGAGTGAACAGCACACCACATCCAAGCAGCAAAAAGGCACTCATAAATTGGTTTATGTCCAGAGGGTTGCTTGCGTTCCGTTTTTGGTTTTGTGGCTTGCACACACCTTGTAACCAGAATCGCTGAAGGCGTTCTATATCTCCTATAGTTAAAAATATATAAAAGATGTATATAATATATATATAATATATATATATATATATATATATATATATATATATATATATATATATATATATATATATATATATATATATATATATATATATTATATATATATATATATTAATATATATATATATATATATATATATATATAATCTATTTTTGAGATTAAGATAATCTAAATGCATGAAGGCATATTACTTCATATTAAGCTTTAGCTGTGTGATTATTTAAAAATCTCATTATCCTTTATTTCCAAGCAAAATTCATATTTCATTTGTGTTAAAGTAAAATGAAAGTTTTTCATTAAATGTAGAAGCTCTCTATAATTACATCAATAATCAAACTTTATATATATATATATGTTATTATAAAAACATAAATCCACATTTTATTTGAATTAAAAGCTATGTATTTTACTTAAATGTTTTTTTTAACAATTTAAGTAAATTACTACCCAGCTGAATTAATGTAAAAAAATAATCAATTTTTCAATTTAAATAAAATGCAAAGCGTTTTTTGCTTGCTATTTTCCTGTGCTATCGATAAAGAAACAAAAGCTTTGAAATTTAGGCAACCATATCGTGAAAGGTAATTACATCTCTGGTAAAAATTTTAATAAATTTGAAAGGAGAATAAAGATTTTTATTTTGAAGTAGATTAAGAGTGAAGCAGTTTAAGACAAGGACATTAAACTGTAAAAGAAAAGTATAAAAATCAATTTCATTCAAAAATTTCTGATGTAAGACACCTCAGGGGGTTTTATTAAAATAAACTCTATTTAATTCCCCATAAATCATTTTTCTTTTGTCGAAAAGTTCCATTCTTAAATGTCTTTTCTAAAAAAAAAAAAGGGAATCTTTTTGATGTATTCATCTTCAGGGAAATCAACCAATTCCTGATTAAAAACTTATTTTGCATATTAATTTTTTTTCATGTATCACTTGTTTTATTATTTAAAACATACATGATACTAAATTGAAAAATCCGTAAAAATTATAAAAAAATTGAAAGTGCATCAAAATGCCTACGAAAGTTGTAGCAACTCATGTTTAGAAATAAATTACCTGCATATTTATATAATTTGAAGAAAGAAAGGTTACACGGAGTTTTTACTTTCTATACGTATTACGCATAATGTAATAAATATTACAGTTCATAATTGCTATAAAACATAACTGAACATTCCAGCATAACCGAGGAAACATGAAGAAATCAAATGGACTATGCATATTAAACTAAATAGACTAAAATGTTTTAAAATATTTAGATGATTTGTAAATTGTTTTGACCTTTTCACCAGAACATGGATAATTTAAACTAAACATATTTCAAATCTAATGAGAATTCATTCACAATAGGCAAAATCATCACCAGACAACACAGGCAATATACTTACCATGCAAATATTTTTTGATAGACATTAAGAGCTTTCTGCAAAGCCATTTAAATTCTCGTCAGTCTTTTATAGACAACTGCTTATGTCTTATTAAAACTACATTCCAATGTTTAAATTTCTTATACTTTGTAGAAAAATAAAATTAAATGCTTTGCTAATATTATTGCTGATGCCAGTGATAAAGCCAAGGTAACCCATTTACAAAGAAAAACATCATGTTGTTTTACTCTTCTGACAACGAAAAATTTACAGTAACCTATATTTATATTATTAAACCTTTTTTCTATCATGATACAAGCGTTATCAGTAAGCAAATTATTCAACAGTAGACAGTTAATGATAATTTCAGAAGTAAAACAAACACTTCCAAAAGTACTTGTGTGGAACGATGACTATCCCATTTTGAAATAATGTGAGCAAAATAACGCTTTTGTACGCATTTCTGTAATAGTTGTATCGACACATATTCTGATTAACGAATTCATGAAAACAAATCAAAATTTTAATGTTTAATAATAAGTACAGAAACCAATTGTATAAAATGTTCGATATGTTTGTTACCCCTTTAAGATTTTAAAGATAAATGACAATACTCATTATTTACAAGTGAAAATACAATAAATATTTCCATTGCAAAAATTTTTTATACATCCAATGATGTAGTATTCTATTCCCAATTATCTAGTTCAAGCATGAAAGCATGAAGTGTATACTTTCAAAGTATACACTTCGTTCCAAATACACAACTTTCCAATTACATAATTTTAATTTATTACCATGATAAAGTTTTCTTACTCTTCAATTTAATTACGCAAACCTGTAAAATTTCATTCCAATTTGCATATAGTTTATTATATTTATTTAGATTATACTCTAATTTATAAATAAGAAATAATTTATGGTATAATTGTTGTACTGCTCTCTACTTATTTTAATTTTATAAATAATTATAGCACATTGGCGTCGTAAATTTCTTAAAGATGTAACTGAGATTCAAATATTCCTTCAGAGTAAACCTTTCTGCTTATGTGCGAATTTAACCTCAAAGACAATGATTTGATCAATTAATAAAATTTCACAAAGTTCATGTTATATGTAAATTCTAAATATGAATATTTCTTCAAAAATAACTGATTTATTAATAATAATAGAATAAGAAAATAACATTTTTATAATTTTATAAAGTAGGCACAAGTTTATTTTTCAATCGAAAGATTAAGTTCTTTCATTTTATCTGAGTTTTTATGTTATTGTGGTTACTAATCCCAGATGGTCCAATTCCATTACTAGACCAACTCCAAAAGTCCATAAACAGCCTGGAAATCCAAAAACATAAAGGGCTTTGAAAAAGCCTCTTCCAAGTCAAAATTCTAGCAGCTCAAGATATGCTCAGGCGATGTCTGTTCAGCTTTACATTTTGAGCACAGACTAAAAGTCTTCTGACTCTGCACATATTTGAGGCTCCTTAGGTGACCTCTGGCGAAGTGGGAAATAAAAACATTTTGGGCTCTTGTTCTCTCAAAATTTTTATTAATAATAATAGTTAGGACATTTCATGAAAGAATACTCTTATTTCATTTTATCTAAAAATATTTGTGTTCTAAATTATTGGTTTAGTTATTTAAAATAGAAAGAAAACATCAAAACAGAGTTGCATTACCATTTTCTCTGTATTCTATCATTTTCTTGTTAAACACTTGCATATACTTAGATTTTTTAGGCATGGCAAATCCATATCCAGTCATAGCATACCAAGAACCAACAGTTAAGAGACGGCATTCATTATCTTGGCCTACTAAGTACTCCAATACAGTAGCATCATAAACAAATGCATCCAGTTCCCTGAAGTAAAGCAAAGTTATGGGATTATATGTGGAAAAATAACATAATATTTATTAGTTTCAATATGTATCACATTGATATCTATCAAATATGTGAGTTATTATATGGAAAGAAACAAATATTACAAAATTGAAATTTCAAGAAATTTAATTCTTTTTTTTTAATTTCTGAAGTTAATTGAGAATTGAATCTCCATGATAGAATAGGGAATTTGAAATATTCTTTCTACCGTATTAACAATCGATCTAAGGAATATATTTTTTTCTGGAGTGTTGATTACATTTGTTCGCAGATGCATCACCCTTATAGCGGAATTATATTTCACATTATTATTAATTCCCATTTATTATTATATAGGAAACAACAAATGAAATATATTCTATTATTATTTAAGAAATTGATTTTAAACTCCATGGCATGACAGCCCATGTGGGTCAAGGCCTACAGTACCCATTACTGTTTTAATGACCGAGGTCCCTGGGGTTTGAAGCATATGTCTCAGTTAGGCGGTCAATCTAATGTAAGACCCCAGTGTTTAGTTCCCAAACATGCGTGGTACTCAGTTAATCAACCCACTGAAGGTATGAAAGGCTGAGTCAACCTTGCCCAGCCCGAGGATCGAACCTCGGACCTGTGTCATGGGAGCGTGAAACACTGCCACTATGTCACCGGGCTTCAACCAATTTTAACTCAAATAAAACTAATATAACTTATATCTGTTTAAGATTGAAAAATCAATTAATCAAAGGAATTTATAATTTTTTATACCTTTACAAAATACTAAATTTTAGCACTTAATACAGAGGTTAACCATATTTTCTCATATTTTATTTTTTATATAACAATTGCTTTCGATTCTTTTTACTTTAACTATAACAACATTTTTAAAAGCGAATACCCAAGCAATCTTCGTGGGTGTTTAAAAATATTTTCAAATTTAGCTAAACTTAATATAATTTAATAATTCTTTGAATTAATAAACTACAAATAAATTAACATATATCTTTCTTATGCTTTCTTAATCATTTGTTAGTGAACGCATTTTTTTCAGTTTTTGCTTCTTTTTTTCTTTAAAACTTTCTACCAACTTTTAAGTTTTGCTTTCGTTCTTAATTCAAGGATCGATTTGTCAAGTCAATCTGTTTAATCCCTTCTAATTAGCGTTGTTTATCACTTCATTTACATGTATTTTTCATCAATGAATGTTTTCCTACAGTAAGTACTTTACATGACTACATTCTCATGATTTTATTCCAGTAATTGCGACGGCTTTTCTATTTTTTCACATTAAATATATCACAAGCATTCTTTAAGTTAAGAAATTAGACTTTTTTTTCCATTTACTTTTCAAACAAACTGAAAGAAAGTGATTATTTGCACGAGTGCATGAACACGGACACAGACACATATATATATCTATATACAGCCAAACACTTATTAAATCAGAGTATATGAATTATTTTATAAATTTCCAATAAATTTTTGTAGATTGCTTTAGAAAAGAAAAAGGATTTAACCAGTATTTTATAAAAATTAACATTTAATATAGATGAATTATATAACATCCAATAGTGAATATTTTTGTGAAGTATCAGTTATCTTCAGTAATCTAGAATTGTAAGTTACAGGAAGGCTAATATCCACTTCATTACTCTTAAGCATTTTGTCCGAAGATTATATACATCTTCACTGTCACTTGATATAACCTTATTACGGAATCAGGGAGAAATACGCGTACTATATTATATTGGAACAAGTGACTCAAATAATCGAAATGGTCATTTTTCATTGATGTGTTTCGATAAAAAAAGAAAAATATCTTGTAGTGATTGAGGATAAAGAAAAAATGAATGGTAAGAAAGTGCATTAGAAAAAAGTAAATTATCTAACCATATTTTAAGTCAAATGTAAATAAAAAATATATTTAAATTTCATTATCATATCAACGCTGAAAAATGACACAATTAGACAAAAAAATGAAAACTATTAGCGCAATGCATATTTAAAATTTGTATTTCGTAAATAATACGCTCTACACATCAAAAATCAATATTCATTATGAAGTTTTGAATTTATGTTCATATTTTTTGCCTATTTCACTCTTTAAAATGAAGTTTTCAAAATGCTTTTTTACAGACATATGCAATTTCTAATTTAAAGTCATAGAGAACTTTAAAATTTATTAGCATGCTACGTCACATTACTAGTTAACGCTGTTAGCCTTGTAAATTTAACAGCACACATATGTGGTAATAATATCATGGTAAACCTTTCAAGGCTAGTAATAAAGATCAGAAATATAATTTTGGAGAAAATGTTTTTTAATAGTATAAAACATTTTAATATGGAAAAAACTTTCTATTTAACTTGCGATTTTCGCATTACTTAGAGAATATATAAAGTATGTCACGAGTAGAAATCCATAAGAACAAGATATAAGAACATCCTTTGATGTAGATTTATTAAAGATTATGATACATCTTTAATTCGATACACAAGATACTCGTAATGCGTTTTTGAAAAAAAAAATACTATCGGAAGATGATCATTGATTTATCCATTGCAAGTAAAATTAGATAAAAAGTATGTAATTGAGTTACACTATTTTTTAGATTACATTACGCTTTAGATTTCTAATCGCAACATAATGAGATTAAGTAGATTTCTTGGTTTGATTTTTAATCAATTTATCATTATGTCCGCAAATACCGCAAATAGCAATCATTTAATTTTTCTAAACCAGGTAAGTACTTTTCAAAATTTTATAGCTTTGTTAGGAAAATACATTCAGGAATATTTTCTTATGATTTAGGAGTAAAATGTGATTACTTGATAGTCAGATTTTACTCCGAAAGTTTCATTATTTTATCTTCCTAAATATTAAGAAGATACCATAACCAATTATATTTAGAAAAAATCTTTGTTAACAGCTTCCGTATTTGCAAATATTTATAGCTTCTGGGATCTTCCAAACTCATAAATGTAAAAATTATTCATACTTGAATTTTGAAAATATTTCACCAGTCATTAGGAATCCAAACAAGAAATTACTGTTAAAACATCAGCAGATATTGATTACAGTTATTTTTAAATTTAATATAAGTTTATCGTAACGCAAATTATAATGCTTTGCTTTTGTATAAATTAAATAAAAATAAAAATATTTTTAGCAAATAAACTATTAGTAAAAATCATCAAGAAGCTACTTTAAACTTCCACTGCAAGAATGTTTCCATTTGGTAAATTCTTTTTATTAAGTAATTGTATTTCGATTCCTTTTTGTACTATATTTTTAATTTGATTTTAGATTGAATTTTTTAAAATTATTTTTTGAATCATTAAAATCTTCAATCCATTTACTAAAAACTATAAATATTTCGTCAAAAAACTTTTTAAGGATTAAAATGAAACTACGTCAATTATATTTAGAAATTAAAGAGTAACTGTGTAGTCATAAAATGCATAAAAAGTCTTACAGTGATTTCCGAATTAGCAATGAGAAGCATTTGATAAGGAACTTTAAAATAAATTTTAGGTATTCATAAGGATATTTCTTTATGAAAAAATACTTTATTAATACTCATTACAGCCACTATATATACTATGATTTGTTGCACAGTATTCAGACGTACTAATTTATTATCAGTTTTCTCTAGCTGAATATAAAAGTACTTTACGGAAAATTAATTATAATTTAAGAAAAATCTCAAAACAAACATTTATTTTATGACAAAAATAATATATTATTATGAAATAATTTTTTCTATATGTCTTTCAAAGCTTATAAACGCAACTAATAACGATTTAATTCCCTATGAAGACAAAAGAAATATAAGTTATTAGCAAAATTCTTTGCATTTCTGTTTTTAAAATAAATAACATTTAGTTCAATTAAATAGCGAATTATTGCACTTAAAAATTTTCTTTAAAATATGAAACTATCGTAATCAATTTAATTATTAATGAAGCATCAAAACTAACTACTTCAAAAAACAGTTCTAACTCAAAGATAATTGTTTTTTTATGAATTAATTTCATTTATTAATACCTATAATACTAGGAAATATATAAATTGCTTTTAAGTAAATGTGAAGTATATATACACTTTTTTTGATTATTCTCTAATAATTACTAAACAATTTCTAAGCATTTTTGCTCTTCTTTTTTTAAAAAAAGACTGTATAAATGTAGTAAAGAATTTTCCAATTCTATTTTTCATTTTTCGACGAATATTTTTTCAACGAATATACAATCACTCATAAATTGAATACAATTAAAATTTTCAATTTTTAATGTGAATATAAAATACAAAATAAAAATAATATTTAATAAATAAAAATATTTGATATTCATTTCATACTGATTTTATAAACATAAAAATGCTGCAATGACTTGAAAGTATTTAAAATTTAAATCTAGCAAATCAATACTTCGATCATCATGTAGTTACAGCACATAGTTTCTTAGAATTTAGAACACATTAAAAATAATTACATTTTTACACTAAAAATACACAATAAAAATTATTACATTACTTACAAGTAGATACTATGTATCACAGACCTTTAACACAAAATTAGAATTTACGATAGTTTCATTCATACATACATATTGTTTTCTTTTTCGAAATATTACTTCATTTTTTAATTATTTTAATAAAGGAAAAATCTCGAATTGAGTTATAAAATTACTTGATAGTTTTGTTTAAAGGAAATGGGATTTTTCTTCAGAAGAAATAAAAATGCATCATATACTAAGAAGCATATCAAAATCATAATTTTTCAAAAAAACTGCCCAGATATTTTTCCATTTCAATTTTCCTTGAAAATGTATTTCAATATCGGAAATATTTTCCCTTGTTTCATAACAAAAATTGAATATCCATAACTTTCCATTTTTGATTTCAGTGTCTAAAGTAGGGGATATTCTGGAAGTGAAGGGGAATTGAAATATCGTTCAAGTTCTAGAAATGTATGAATTTAGAAATATGTAGAAAATATATTAGAGAACATTCGTGATTGAAGTTTCTGTGATTTTTCTTTATTTTTATAACATATGTACACATAAAATTATTTCACTACATGCATACATAAAGTACTCAATTATAAATCAAAACATTTTTATTCATTCAACTGATTTTCATTTTTAAAGTAATGTGAGATATAACTTTTAACAAACGCTTAGTTTTTATTATGAATTTTACACATTTACTTTCAAAATATTAAGCATATTTTATTTACATAAATATTTTATGTTTAAAAAAATTTCTTTGCATTAGATTGAAATGAGTGTATCGAAAAACTATACAAATAATGTCTAGTTAAAAGTTCCATAAAGATTTAAAAACCTTGTTTTTGAAAAACATTGCCTTAAAATTTGAACTTGCATAAAATTTAGCCTTGAAATTATAAGGCTAATTTTTGCATCATTCCTTTTTCATTTTACTTTTTTTTATTTTTTTACGCATTTTTTTCCTTAATGAGAGACAATACCAACAAAAATCCACTTGATTTCCTGATAAAGCTCAAAGGAGAAACAGTTATTAAATTTAAATATTCTAATTGTATATATTAAGCAATACAAGTAAAGACATTGAGATAAAGAAAGCTTATTATCTTTATGTTTACTGTTATGAAAAATATGAATCACTTTTTAGTAGTTGAAAATGAGTAAGAATTCAAAATAACAACTATACTGCGTTCCAGAAAAACTATAGTGTCTAGATATAAAAGTACAGTGATAACAAAGAAGAGCACTATAATGAAGTGATAACAAAGAGAGCCCTATAATAAAGTGATAACAGAACGGAGCACTATAATGAAGTGATAACAAAGATGAACACTATAATGAAGTGATAACAAAGAAGAGCACTACAATGAAGTGATAACAAAGAGAAGCACCATAATGAAGTGATAACAAAGAGAGCCCTATAATGAAGTGATAACAAAGAGCACTATATTGAAGTGATAACAAAGAGAGCACTATAATGAAGTGATAAAAAAGAGAGCACTATAATGAAGTGATAACAAAGAGAGCACTATAATGAAGTGATAACAAAGAGAATACAAGCTACTAAATAAATAACAACTACATGATGTACTTAATACCAGGCACAGGAAATAAAGTGCTTGTTTTACACATTTCAATTTGGAACTCCAATAGCTTTTGTAATAAAAAATTATCAAGATTTTTGAAAATGGCTCAGTACTAAGATGCGAGACGACATGCAACACCCTAGTCCTTAACTTTATAAACAACTCAAATTATCATAAAATTTAAACGTCATGTAGAAAAAAAATGCTAAAAATTGTTGAGCAACAGTTTCAACAAAAGATATGGAAATATCAACTATAAAACTGCACAGCAGTTGGAATTTAACTCCTTATTCATAGACAAGGTAAATACTACATACAATCCTCATAAGTTAATTTATGAGTTCCTACATTGTAAAGCAAAATTTTTGATTTTGTACATTTGTCTGCTATCCTCCCATACTATATTTGATTTGCTTCTGTTCCTATTATCAACGAATAGTTGATATATTCGCCGTGGTCACACAAACACAATTTTTACAAGCGAGTGACAAAAGTGCTAAAAATATAGCAGAAGTTTTATACAAAACAAGAAAAAAATCTGTATAATATCTAATAAAATCAGCTGACAAACTATAGTCAAAGTGGACACAATTTTGGGGGCATATAGGTAAATTTAATTTATTACATAAAAATGGAATTATATGTTATGTCATTTCCAAATTCAATTACATAGTAAGCATATTTTAGGAGACATCAACGCAAAATATTTTTGCATTAATATCTGAAACTTAATTCCAGCATTTTATGAATAAAAATAAATGGATGCTGCAGTTTTGATTTTTCAAGCAAATCTTTCATTGTTATTGCATGACCGGAAGTACTATATAGTACTTTCACTCTCTTGATATGCAGGTATGTATCTTAATACTTAAGACCAGTTCTCCCGGATGCCATAGATAGATGTAAGTTCATTTTACTTACGATCATCAGCCGCTTGTTAGGTAATTATAAAACAATATAACAGATATCTTATAGTTTATAAAAAATATCTTCCGGAAAGATATAATACGTCCTTACAACACTTAAATTTAAAATTAAAATTTTAAAAATTCTTACAACAGTTTCCGATAGTAGCAAATCCATTACGTGGTTTCAAAAGCCTAAACGTAAACATTCAAGGTATGTCATAGTCATATAAACAGTTCCCAAATAAGAATGTTAACTAATACTATTATGCAAAGAATGTGGATACAATGTCAAGAAATTATCGTTTATGTGTAATAAACACTTTTTTACAAGATCTTGTGGAACGTAGAACTTTTTTTCTATGTTGAGAAATGGATCATAAAGGCTGCAAAAATTTCCAGTTACAATTAGTGAACCTCAGAATTTCAGGCGGATAGAATAAAGAAAGAATATCACGTCCAATATTCTTATCAATCATCCTTGAAGTAGAGTATAAAGTAAGAACTCATAAAAATTCGTGTATGGTATGTTTTTTAGTAAACAGGTGTTCATCCTTATTGGCCAAAAATATTATAGGTTGTTGCAATAAAATTCATATTTTTTATTACTCGCTTAGAATTAGAGATCAAATTATTGTTCTTTACCAAACAGATGAGACATCTGTTAGTCAAATGATTGTAAAAAATGGCAACTGCAAGTTGGAAAATCAGCTAATTTTCTGCTACAGGTGATCATTCATTATTATTTTATACATCCTTTTCAAAAACCACTTGATCAAACCTTTTTGCATTTACAATCCAATTATTAATAGATGTTCTTACTCAGATCTATTCTAGAGTGTATTAGATGTTCGGTAGGACTGCTTTTAGATTTGTATTAACGAAACTTTCAATTTCGCTCTGATGGTAAATTATTATACCATTCAAAAGCTTCCAACTATATATTTTTTATGTTTTAATAATGAATGCAATAAATCCTTCAAATATCCGTTGCATTTATTGACTGTATTCTATTTTGTTCCTTATGTGAATGTGAGTGAAATAATGACTGAAACAGATTATTTCAGCAATGTTGAGGCTCGATGCCGAATACTGAATGGTTGTATTAATCTGTCACGAAACATATTGCTAAATACACAGTATGCAATAAACTCTAGCATCAACATATGTCTTGTGACTTAAGTAGAGCCTAATAGTAACGATGTTCAATATATCTAGAGGCAAATTGTTTTTTTCCTATGTGTTTCATGAAGTAACCGTGTTAAGTAGCACACAAAACAATATATGTTCCATCGTTTTTTTTTCTCGAATTTCTATTGAAGAAACTGTTTGACTATAAATTGCAGTTACTTTAAAATTGTGTTACTGATTTTTTACACAACTCTGTGTTTTCGAGATAATACCTTCATATTAACAAAGCTTCTTAAGTTAATATAGTTATAAGCTCTTTAGTTAATCTTGAGGTAATAATACCTTTATATAAACTAAAGTAATATCTTGAATAAGGAATCACTTTCACCTTAAAATTGCAAGCTATCAGTTCTGGTAACTCATGGATTATTCCTCAGGATTGTACTACCATAATTATTAATGTTTCAATGTTAGTTTTTTGACGGGACTTTGAAGGAAATATTGTAAAAATGTTTTAGACACACACTAATTTATGTTATTATTTAAAACTTTTAAAGGCTTTCTATTTTTGAAAACTTTTTTAATTTTAGTCACTTAATATAAAATTTAAAAAACAAAACAAAAGGTAGATTTTACAACAACTTTACTTTTTCTTAAATTTCCAATGTATTATATGTAGTTATATTTATGTCCTTAAAATTTCAAAATTGATTTATTACCAAGAGATTCTTTTGTTTAAAATTAAAAAGATTAGAATTAAATATCAATACTTTTAAGTTAAAGCTAAACAAATAAGTTTTAAATATATTATAATTTTGGTATGCAATAAAATGAAAAATTTAATCCACATTTAAACATTATTCTTTAATGTTGAATACTTCAAAATACTATCAATAGCTTATAATTTAATTCTTGCCAACTTTTAATAATATATTAATAATAAAATTTTAAACTAAGTAATAATTACTTGCATAAATGTTATTTAATAACACATTGATCTTCAAATATCATATTATTTTTCTTTACCAGTGAGTATATTTTCTTCTGAGACATTTTTACATCCATTTAAATTATAACCATCAAAGATATTTTTTCTGATAATGTTTTATTTTCATATAAGATGCAATTCATTTAATAACTGGTTGGTTTACTTTTCTCCAAATGATTTATTTTTAGACGAACAGTAATTACATTGGAACATACATTATAAAGTGAGCTCTGGACAACCCATTCGGAAGTGAAAACTAAACGAACACGAACACACACACACACACACACACACACACACACACACACACACACACACACACACACACACACACACACACACACACACACACACACACACACACACACACACACACACACACACACACACACACACACATATATATATATATATATATATATATATATATATATATATATATATATATATATATATATATATATATATATATATATATATATATATATATATATATATATATATATATATATATATATATATATATATATATATATATATATATATATATATATATATATATATATATATATATATATATATATATATATATATATATATATATATATATATAAGGCTATTAATAGAATTAATTTAATATTTTACCTCAGAACTAACAACAATGACGCGGAAAGTGAGATTCTAAAGATGTATGTGTGTAATTTTGATTTCTTTTCAAAAACATACTAGATTTGAGTGTATATTTAAGAAACAGATGTTTCTATCTATATAAAAGAAAATTCTCCCTTTACAACTTTTCATATTTGAAGTATTCAAACAGGCGATTCACAAGAGAAATGCAAAAGAATGAGTTGAAAATATCTGAGTTTGTTGCATGAAATAAAATAATAAAAAGCAAACTTGTTTCAGGGAGTTTTCATCCATTTAAAAAGAGCAAATCATTTTAAGAAAACATATTTCAATAAAATGATAGATCTGAGAGATTATACTGAAAGAGAGTTATACTCACACTCCATTTGATGTTGAATTCTTCTCAGTATACTTTTACCTCACTCACAACTAAACACAATTTCTTCAAATATTTTGTGTCACTAAGAAAGTTTCTATTGTAAAGGTTTGAATTTTCCTTATTTGATTCAGTAAAAACTTTTCGAGTCATCATTTCATTTGTTTAATCTTCCAGAAAAATAAATCTCTATGAAGAATATTTATATTACATAATACTATGTTAATTTATGCATAAGCTTTGCTACATCTTCCTAAGCAGAAAGTATCAACCTAATTTAATATTAAACATTGTTATACTTATTCCAAAGAAGATAAGAAAAAGAGAGTTTTTACATATTTTTAGAGCAATACGATTGAAGAGTTGTTTTCAACAAAAAAGAAATTTAATTTTGCATCCACATATATCTTGATTGGAATTCAAATTTACAGAGATCAAAGTTAATATACTCGTGTTTGTGTGACCAGTATATATATGTTCGAGAGATAGATGTATAATATGCATTCAGTGGCAAGTAATAGATATATTGTCCGATACATGACCACTCAATTGCAATTTCACTTGTAGAAGCAGATTGATATCTTTTAAAACAAAGTATTTTTCAATCTCGGCTTAAGATTCATATAAAATCATCAATTATTCTAAGGAAAATCACATTTATGAATACATAATTTTAATTACCAAGAAGGAGTTGCCAGAAAATGACGAAATTAGGCAGACAGAAAGAGACACCAACGAATAATAACTGACCTGTATTTCGAAATGATATGCATAATACAGAGCAAAAATAGGGTTGGATCAATAGGTTGTAGAACCACCGTGCACAGTAATACAAAAAGCAACACATCTAGGCACAGAGTCAATGAGAAAACGAAGGGTCTCCTGAGGTATGGCCCATCATTCCTTGTCAAGCATTTAACTAAGTGCGTCTTCTGTAAATGTTGTCCATTCATACCAAAAATCTGTAAATGTTGTCCAATCATATCACAAATGTCTTTCATTGTTGAGAGATCTTGTGAATACGGTGCCTAGGGAAGCAACTATACACCTGGCAGGGAACTTTGTTGGTTAATGCGAATAATGTATGATCGGGCGTTATCCTGCTGATAAAGGGCATCGGGGGTACCACATGAAGGTAGAGAAGTGTCAGTGTCCGGGGCATCCACTTAACGTTTGGTTATGATAGTTCCGGGAATACAAATCAGAGGTGACATGAAATCGTACGCAATGGCACCCTAAGTCATGCTACCGAGTATTAGCGTTGTGAAGCTTTACACATTTGAAGCAGAAATGGACCTGTTTCTACGTCAACGCCACACTCGTACGCGGTGACAATCAATGAAGAAACAGAAGCGTGGCTCATCTGAGTAAATGATTCTGTGCCACTCGGTCTTCCACATCGCTCTAATCCGGCATTATTCCAGATGTTGGCGTCTATGATGTGGGGTCTATGGCAGTCCTTTTAACGGACGCAATGGATGAAGACCACTAGTAATCAGTTTATCGCAAAAGGATCTGCTCTATATGGGAGCATCCAGGTTGTCTTGTAAATGCTACAGTATTTCGATAGACGTGCTTTGTGGAGCCGCCACCACCCCCGTCGGACGGGTCCATCCACGCTAGTTGACGCTATTCTGGCTATGCTGGCACCACACATACGTTCCGCAGCTCCTTGTGCCACAGCGGGTGCACTGGGGACGCATCCAGGGGTCTGACAGCTGCTATTTGCCGAAAAGACGAACCTGCCCTTCTCAGTCCGATCACCATGCTCCTCGTAAACCCGTCTGCCTGCAGGAACTTATTCCATCGACGATGACTTGGCATTTTCTTGCTATAACATTTTCAATGTCAAGCAGTGTATAAAATAAATTATGCAAATATATATATTGTTTTGAAAGGTGATGAAGGGGCGAAATCATTTTCTCTAAATTAAGTAAGAAAAATAAAAACAATCATAAGGTTAAAGGAGCAACAGAATGCAAAACAGTTTCAGAAATTTTCCATATTATGCATGTTAATGAACCACTATGATATTATGTACGTTACAGATGGTGAATAACACCGAAATGTATGTACCATGATGAGAAGAACGTATTGACTTAGAAAATAATTTGCCGATTAATTGCATAAGATAATTTACTAAAATAGCAGCACAACAATAAATCCATTCTAGTGAACTCAGGGTAAATTTGCAGTCACTGAAGCATGGAATGATAAAAAAATAACTTTATCAAAATGATTTTTAAAAAAAAATTAAACAGAACACATCACATATAAAGGAAAGCTATCTTTTGTCTACATAAAATAAAGTAGAAAAGTTTACTACTGCAACAAGCGAATCATGAAGCCAGGTGGGTAACACTCTCTAAATAGGAAATATATTTTACTAGATGAACATTATGATAAAATTTTTAGAAAGTCTAACATTATTGTAACTATGCATGATGCTTGGGAAGAGTATTTCATATCATTGAAGCACTTTTATTTTACACTGTATAAAACTCAAAAATGCCTGGAGATATCATTTCTGTACCCACATTCTTATGAGAGAGAGAGAGAAGGAGAAAGCTTCTAGATAAGATCAGTAACATGAATTGTCATTTGTCTGTGGCAGTGGTTGGAAGGTGGACCACATACCTCTCCTAGAATTGCCACATCTACCTGGATTGGGGACGTGTGAACTTTCATCTGTGTCTCCAAAAATTGTTCCAATAGTGTGGTGTGGATGTAAACAAAAAACAATGAGCGGTATTCCAAACCCATTAACTTTAAGGTACATTCCCGGTCTTGCCAACACAACTATGTACATACATACACTTGCCAAAAAAAGATTGCGGACAAACGCACGGTAAACATTTTATAGAAAATAAATGTACATTATACTGTCAATACTAATTATTTTTTATATACAACTTTTTTTTTAACAATTTCTTAAAGATTAATAACAATTTCAGAAAGATAACACACATTGTTTAAAAGTAGTAAAAATAATAATTAAAAATTACGCAAAAAGTTATCAGAAAAGGTTTGCTTACAAATACAAATTACAAAGATATTTGCAAATTATCTCTTAATATTTTTAGCCTCTGTGAGCTTGTGTGAAATAAAATACTCTCTGCTTTTATTTTTTACTGCTTATTCATTTTAAATATGGTGGCTATACAAAAAATAGAATAAAAAACATTGTTTTGTTGATATGATATATTAGAACTTGCAAACAAGTAGGCTTAAAATGGATTCTAAAGGAAAAGAGATTGTTCCGGATGAAAACAAAAATCACATCAAGACAAAGGAATTAAGGTAAAGCTCTTCGTGCAATAGGAAAAATAGTTGGTAGAATTCATTCTTCTATCCAAAGAGTAATCAATAATTACAAGTCATCGAAATCTGTTATCTTAAAGCCTCGGAGTAACCGACAACCTAAGCTGACTTTACGGGAAAAGAAAAATCACTTAAATTCCTTAAGTTTTAATAAAAAGATATCTGCATCTCAAATAGCACTTGATATTAGACAAAGTCTCTGAAGATTCTGAAAACGTCCTGCAATCACGGCCACCATGTAGCTCGTAGAAAGCCATGTATTTAAACTGCCAATAAGCAAAAACGTTTAAATTTGGACAGTAAATATGTTAATAAACCTTCTGAGTCTTTCGTTAAAGTAACATTCTCTGTTGAAAGCAAATTTTGTATTTTTGGCATCAGAGGTCCGAAACTGGGGCAGAGAAAACAAGGTACGGCTTTTGAGAAGCAAAATTTTGTGTCTATGTTAAACACGGAAGAGGAGGCGTAATAACATGGCAGTACTTTGTGTTGACCGATTAACTTTTATAGACACCACATTAGATTATATGGTATATCTAATTATATTAAAAGGAAATTTTAAGCAGAGTGCACAATATTGGAACCTTGGCGAGAACAATTGATTTCGACAATACTGTGTTCTAAAACACACTGCCCACAAAGTAAGGCTCTGGCTGTTGTAAAATATCAAATATCAGTTGCATACTCTTCCACAAGCACCAGACGTAAACCTCATTAAAGTTTATGACATTTATTAGAACACAATATTTGGCAACATAACATAATCTCAAAAGATATGCTAAAAAGAGGAATCGTGATGGAATGGAATAATATTTCACATGCAGAAACTGCCAAGATAATTCACTCTATACTTAAAAAACTGAATAAAGGTTCTTAGATATGAAGATTTTCCAACCAGACATTAAAGTTTAATTGACAGTCCATGGAATCTATTTTTTAAAGACTTCTCTCATCTGTACGCAAAGTCTGACTGCTTTTTTATGTAGTTTTTAATTACTATTATTATTACTTTGAAACAATGTGCGTTATCTTTCTGAAATTGTTACTGATATTTAAGGAGAATTGTTAAAGAAAAATATTTTATAAAAATTAAATTAATATTGACATTATAATGCAATTTCGTTTACTGTAAAATGATTACTGTGGGTTTGTACGAAGACTTTTTCGGCAATATATATATATATATATATATATATATATATATATATATATATATATATATATATATATATATATATATATATATATATATATATATATATATATATATATATATATATATATATATATATAATATATATATATATATATATATATATATATATATATATATATATATATATATATATATATATATATATATATATATATATATGTATATATAAGGTTGCGTGTATGTTATTTAAACAAGTTAATTAAATCTTAACAACAAATTTACTAACATAAGAAAATAAGAATAGAAAAAACATTCATACATGACACATGTTGCGAATGAGTACAATGCTGCTCGTTCAGATTGTTAGCGCGTTAACATTCAAAATGTTGCCACTGCTGCCTTACAAACTATTAGTATTGAGTAGTGCTGCCACACACTCCCCCCACATTTTTTTACATCGTGTAAGAAAACGTTAAGAAAATGAAAATGTCGTCCTGAACGTGTGACAACAAGCTGCTTAGAAGTGTTAGTATTATCCTGAACAACACAATTCTTAGGAATGTCCAGTGAAAGGAAGGATGGTTTAAGGCGGTCTAACGAGATGGTTTATTTAAGTCCATTTATGTCAATATCAAAAGTGTTGTGATGCCTGTTCAGTATTTTAAAAGGTCCATCATAAGGATTTTAAAGAGGCGTTTTCACTCCGTCGTGTCGTACGAATACGTGTGAGCAATATCTCAGATGTGAATGTATAAAAGTAGACATTTTTCCATGTCAGGAAGCAGGCGTTTGTTGATTGTCACGAAAGTACAGTTTAAATTTCTCCACAAACTACTGAAATAAAGAGTCTTCAGGGAGTTGATGTGGAGTCCCATAGACTAAGTCTGCTGTTGTTGCTTTGATGTCCTCTTTAAAAGCAGTTTGAAAAACTAATAAAATGGTAGGCAATGCTACAGACCAATGGTCTGTGTTATATGCTTTTAAAACAGCTTTGAGAGGCTTGTGGAATTCCTCTATCATCCCGTTCCCTTGCGGGTGGTAAGGCGATGTCCGAATGATTTTAATCCCCAGGAAATGGGACATAGACTGGAACAGCTACCTTTGGAATTGACGCCCTTGATCCGTTGTGATGTGCGATGGGTAGCCAAATCGTGTAACCCAATTGTAATAAAAAGTTTCGGCTACAGTCTGACCACTGATATCTGGAAAGGCTACAGCTTCCGGCTAGCGTGCAAATCTGTTGATCAGCGTCAGACAGTAGAAATTGAATTTTGAAGGTGGTAGAGGACCAACAATATCGAGGTGTACATTATCAAATCTTTTTGTCTGGTTAGGAAAGGAACCTATAGGTGTTTTAGTATATCGACTGATTTTAGCTTTTTAGCATGGAATACATTGCCTCACCTAGGTTATGCAATCTTTATTAATAGATGGTCAAATAAATCTAGATTTTACTAATTTTGTTGTGCTGCAAATACTCGGATGAGAAATATTATACAATAAAGAAAAATGTGGATGAGTAATGAAATTGGAATGTAAAGTCGTGCAGTACCCGTTGACAAATCACAATACATTTGAGCATGTTGATCTGGTAATAAATTTTCTTTAATTCTAAGCTGTTTGGATTATCTATCAAGTTTTTTAATTCTAAATCATTTTTTTGTACTTTAGAAATTTCATTGTAATCAATAGAATTTGGCA
The DNA here is from genome assembly GCA_037975125.1 of Latrodectus hesperus. Lineage (NCBI taxonomy): Eukaryota > Metazoa > Arthropoda > Arachnida > Araneae > Theridiidae > Latrodectus > Latrodectus hesperus. The sequence goes on along the minus strand of JAJQOW010000014.1, from coordinate 11,925,633 downwards.
TTGTTATGGCAGCGATCCGAGAAAGAGTATCTGCTGTGATATTTTCTGATCCTGTTATGTGATGAGTATTCGTCATGAACTGAGAAATAAAATGTAACTGTCTCGTTTGCCTCGGTGAATTTTTGTCTGGACGTTGTCAAAAAGCATTTGTTAGTGGCTTGTGATCAGTAAACAGGTTGAAACATCTTGCTTCAATCATGTATTGAAAATGTTTTATAGTAGCAAATGCCGCAAGTAATTCCCTTTCATATGCACTATAATTTCGTTCGGCTGGAAAAATCTTTTCAAAAGAAAAAAAAAGGCAAGGGGTTGTGATTCATTTTTTAATATTTGTGATAATGCTTCCCTGATTGCAAAATTTGATGCATCTACTTGTAGCACTAATTTAGCATCTGGATGAAAGTGAGGTAAAAGAACTGCATTTCCGAAATTCCAGTTTAGCTCTATTAGTCCATTCAATTTTTGTGTTATCGGTCGCATACAATTCTAGAGACGCAGGCCGCGACTTTTTAGTTACAATAGAACTTGGAACACTTATGGCATCTGACCCAGAGACACCTAAGAATTTTAAGTGAGTCTTTTTTTCATACAGAAATAGGCGACAAGATGTTTAGGATTGGAGTGGATGTCGCCGAAATCTGAGTATCAATAGCCGAATCGGGAGTTGAAAAAGAACAAGGATGGTGACATTTCCTAGCATTTCTACCATATCTCTGATGATAATAGCAAAATTCACTGTTATTTACTGTTGGGCGTCGATACGGTGATTTATAAAACCTCCCACGTGAGCGGTCTCTCGATCATTCCGAGCAATGTGCTCAATATTTTGGCTAAGCGAAGCTATTTCTGATCGGAGTGTGGCCACCTCGTACAGCGGTGAGCAAGAAATATCTGCTTCAACTTGAAACGGGCTGGCGCCAGCCTTAGATACGGGCAATTTACAAATACGGTATTCGTTAAAGGATCAGACTTCGGTGGTTCTATCTGCTGTTTTGGCGAGATTTTCGAGTGGTTCAGAGCTCACTGAAAGAATACTCTGAAAATCCGTTGGCAGATGCTGAAATCATAAGTTTCTTAAAAAAAATTGCCCGATAAAGCCGTGCCCGGTAATTCACGCATTTTTTTGAGCAGGTGAGATGGCTTATTGTCTCTCAGCTGAAGCTCTGAGAGTAAATTTCGGATCTATTGTATCTCGAAATCTGAAAATTCTTGAATCAGGCGTTGTTTTAATGTGATATATTTATCCTTATGTGACGGCGACAATAAAATATCTAACACAGCAGAAAGCGTTTCCAGATCTATTGCCGAAACAATGTTGTTGTATTTCGTAAGGTCAGACGTTATACCGGATAATTGGAAATTACATTCAGCTTGAATGAAACATAGTAACATATTCATTTTCAAAAACGTAGGTAACTTTATACCCAATTTAGAAATTTGTGGGTCGGAAACAATTGGCACTCATGCTCCGCCATATCAGTTTTGTTATAGACAGCATTCATAACCTGAATGAGCATTTTTTTCTAATCCCAGATCGTTTAGCTAAGCTAAACCATCTCCATAAAACCAAAAGTCATTAAAACGTCTAAAAATAAAATAGGATTCTTCAAAACCTCATTCACAGTAAAATTCAGACAGTCAAGAATATGTCTCGAGAGTCCTATCAGCCGTGCACCAGTGATACTCCAGAAAGTCTTTCTAGCCCTGTTGAAAAGAAAGGGACCTAATATGGCCACTGAAAATTCGTGAAAGAGCAGTCTGCTGTATCCTAGGGATACTGATCTGGTGCCACCAACAAGGTTTTTTCCCAAAGTACCAAGAGTGGGCAGATATATCTCTCCAAATTGCGTTTAATTCTATCTTTTCAATATTGGAGATTTCCGAAAACTTTAGAATAGCGTTGCGCTGCAAAGTGTCAGCATTAGCAGACTTGGCCAAGCTATATGTAATTTCATTACCATTCAATCTAACATGTTAAGGAACCCATTGAAGTTGTATAGAGTGTTTAGTAGAAAGTCGTGTCATAAGGTCTCAATTATTTAAACTTGTCTTATCCCCAAGAGTCGTCCAATGAGACAAGTGCTGTATAGAATGTCCGTTAGTATCCAGATGTCTCTGAAAACATTCAGAGGTCGTTTCTATATAATTCAATCCCTCATAGAGAGCTTTAAGTTCTGATCTAAAAACTGAAGAATAGTTAATATTTATAACTCTTATGTAAATTGTACCTTTAGATGACTTAATGTGCACACCGCTCCCAGAAATACTGCCGTCACCCTTGTTGCCATCAGTATAAATTTTTAATACTGAATGATTGATGCTATTAATTGTCTCGAGAACCATCTGCCTAATAAAATTTGATATATTAGACTCTTTACTCACTTTAGTCAAAAGCTCTGTATGAAAATAGATTCGATCAGAGTCCAATTGAAAATAGGGGAAAGGCCTCAAGGAATGAGGTTCCACTTCAAAAGAAAAGAAGCCCATATCATAAGCCATGGAGAAAGGATCATATTTCTTTCAGTGCTTGTTATTGCTCCAAAAATGGAGAACGGCAGATGGCCTGTGTTGATCATTTTAACTAAATAGCTTACTGTGGTATTTAACCAGGCAATAACCTCTTCTAAAAGAGAGGGGTGGTAAGTCATTCTCGTACAATACAATACTGTTAGGCGCTCAGTTGTACTCGTTCTAGTTTATTTAAGTTAGCCTCAGATGCACAAAAATATATCGGGAAACCGTATTCCAAAATAGGCCTGACCAGTGAGATGTATGTTGTCCTTAGGGTACTAGCGTATGCACCTAGTCACACCCAGAAATATATTTGAGAATATTAAATATATTCCTACATTTGTCTATTTGAGCTTCTATATGTCTTTTACTTAATATCTTTTGGTCTAGAATATACCACAGGTACTTGGCATTTTTTGTATAACACAATTGATTGCCAGTCATAAAAACAGTTGATTGGTAATTATAGAGGTGCTTATTAATGGTAAAAAGGTAACCGTTGACTTCGAGCTTTTGAAATTCAGTTTATGAGATTGAGCAAATGCACAGATCTGAACAAGAGCATTGTTGAGATTAGTCTCAATTTTTCCTATGTCAGAATCAGAAGATTAAAGGACAACATCATCGGCAAATAGTCCCACATTACTGTATTTATTGACTCCGCTTCAACCCCAGTAACATATAAGGAAAACAGTATCGGGCTTAGAACCAATCCCTGCGGTAGTCCAAAAATATATCGGGAATCCGTATTCCAAAATAGGCCTGACCAGTGAGATGTCATGAGTCAGTCCAAAAGGATCAGAGATAGTATTTTTATATTTCACTCGTATAGATCTATTCTGTAAAAAGTCTGAGATCCAAGGTAGAAGTCCATCCAAAGAAGAAGAATACCAAAAATATCATAAAGTTTAGTAATTAATTTTTGTCTTCAGACTCTGTCAAAAGCCCAGGACGTGTCCAAAATGACAGCAGCAGCGTGATGAGTAGGCTTAAGGTTCTGGAAATCCCTGACATTCTGGCAGAAAAATAACATGTGATCAATAGTGCTATGACTTCGTCTAAATCCATATTGCTTCCTAGAGAGCAGACCATTTGTGGACAAATAAAAATTTATTCTGGCAAAAATAAGTCTCTGTAAGAGCTAAAATAATGGGCCTGTAGCTCTCTACGGAGCTATCCTCCTTTCCAGGTTTTTCAACTGGGATGATAATGGTCCTTTTCCACTCCCAGGGAAGACTACCCATTCTCCATGAAAGATCAAAGAGCTCCAATAACCTCTGTTTTCCTGTATCTATTAGATGCTGAATCATGTGGCCATGTATATTATCAGGAACAGGAGATTTTCTACATTCCCTAGTTTCCAGAGCGACACTGAACTCTAGCTGAATGAGCGTAAAGAAGCTAATTATTTGGAATATATTTAATGCCAACTTTTACATTAACCTTAATTAGATAAATAATAAATTAATATTGGAAAATAGGCATAGTAATTAAATGATAAATTACCAAAAAAAAGAAGAAAAGATGATCTTATATTTCGCTATGGTATGCTATATCATTCTTGCAATTCATGCACAAAATGTTAAAAATTATCTTTTTTCAAATCAATGAAAGATTCTAAACTTTGGCACATCATCAATTATGTAAAATTTCTTGTAGAAAAGTTTACAAAAATAAGCAATTTTCTTGAGTTTCAAGGAGTAAATGCAGCTCACTATCAAACTTCAGCCACCACAAAAAATAGAGTAAACTAAATATATTCGTTTTTGTTTATTATTGCTCAAACGTACTTGAAAAACTTCTATCACTCTCTATCGGAAGAGTATGGCAATGAAAACAATTAAATGATTTAACTTGTCTCAGAAACTAAATGTTATATACTTATATTGAGGAATAAATTTGTTAATTTACTATTTATTTGATTCTTCAGCAAACATTTATCAGTAGTTTTAAAAATCATTTTTAATTCATTAAGTTTTATTACAATATGATTTAATTGTAAAGATTAATATGTAATATTTTAAGAATTGACATTACTTCTTTACAAGTTACTAACACTACATGATGCAACTGAAAATGCTTTTTTTTATTTTATACAAATGAAAGTGATAAATCTAAAGTTGAATTATCTCTCTTTGTTACGTAGAAACAATACAAGTAATCACTTACGATTTCTTGACTGCCCTGATGCCTTCAAGTACTGTTTTCTTCTTGAACGTCTTCATGTAGCGGTAGAGCTCGGGCTTGTTGACTCTTAGTACAGCCTCTGTGTTCCCGTGAGGTATAGTACCATACCGAAATGGGGGAGTGGTCTTGCGTGGGTTGTAAAGCTACCAAATACATAAATAGCGCTTAAAAGGATAGATTATGAATCATCTGATTTATTACATATTTTTACTAATTTATTATAATAAAAACACATTATATTTTAACAAATTCATTTCTCGTTCAGGCAATGGCTTATAACATCACTAAAATATAAATAATATCTGTGATGTAGTAAATGTTTTTCTAAAACACCAAATATGTAATAAGCTTTCAAAAGGAACTCTATTATCTCCTCAATAAAGAAATGTAAAAATTGTTAAAGAATTCTTATAGTTTCAACTTCCTATTTGTCCGTTAATAATTACATAACGAAAAAACTATATTATTCGTATTTGAAAATTTATAAAAGCTGATGCTTTTAGGTTAAAAATATTTACAAATGAAAACTAAAATAGAAAATCATGTCTGATTTTGAATCGAAAGCATCACATTTTAGCATCAATAAATTCTACGTCAAGCAATGAAAACATTATTTAATCTTATTTAATGCCAATATTTTTTGTCTAATAAACTTATTTTAAAGGGTCATGAGAATATATTTCATAAAATTTAAAAATTTTATGATGAAGTTCTCAATTTTTAATGTATTATTCAATTTTTTTAACTTATTTCTAATATTTACCTGAAATATATAAAAATAAAATAATTACCCTGATAAAGTGAAACTGTCAAAATTATCCACATAACAGTTTGAACAATAAAATTCCCCTTAAAGGTATATTTTTAAATTATTAAAAACTAAATATAAGAAATCTAAATTGTATAGAAATACATTTTAACTAATCTAAAATAATTAAACAACATTTTCATTTTATTATTAATGTAATTGTTTTCAAATCATTACACTAAGATGAATTAAAATTATTTTCAATAAATAATTTTGAACTATAAATGAAACTTTGTCTCATCACATTCATTAATATTTGGAAATATTCTGGAATATCTTGCTCAAAATTCATTAATTACTATGATTATCTAATACATTACATTTTAGAAATATGGAAGAATAAATAATTTAATTTTTTTTCAACGTAAATTATTTATATTTTAGCATATTAAATTATAGTGCCTTATAAAATTTTAAAAGCAAATTCTTCCGAAATTACTCTTTAAAAATGTTGATTTTTGATAGTAAATTGATGTACAGGAAAGCACATGGTTTAAGCCAAACAACTAACATACTACACTTATTAATTTTTTGTTCATTAATTTAGTACTACATATATAATTTCTGAAATATTTTGTCTTGAACGTAATCTAATTATTTAGTTTTAATTACTATAAGATTACATGTCATGATTTTATAGACGAAAGCTAACATAATCTCTAAACAGCAAACATAATCCTATATATATATATATATATATATATATATATATATATATATATATATATATATATATATATATATATATATATATATATATATATATATATATATATATATGCTGCGATAAGGCTCAACAATAGGACTTACGATTCTTGTTTCTGTATTGAGACAGTGCATTTTGAAGATGAAACTATCTGTTCAAGTCCAGGTTTTTCTTAACTGGCTGTGATTTGAAATTAAATGGTCTTTGCTGCTCTATTGACTTTAAATCAGTCAGATAGTAGTTACAATTAGAAAATTTGAAAACCAAAATTTCAGATTCTCATGAAATGTTATAAGGTCCTTATTCAATTTTTCATTAAATTTTAATTTTCTGTTCTTAAGCGAAATAATTTGTAAGATTTTTTCCTAAAATCTAATTGAAGTTCATGTTTCTCTACTGAAACTCTTAAGATTATCTGAGATTTATATAACAAAATGTTCTTATCTCAGCAAATTTTGTAACGATTCACTTTGTAACGAAAGTAAGAATTCCATTTCTTACTTTCGTTACAAAATGAAGGGAAATATTAGAAAATAACTTGTAAATTTCTGTATTCATTATTTAGAAATGGAAAAATGTTGAAACATTTTAATAATATTAAATAAAATTTTTTAATTAAATTATATATTACTACATTCACAAAATATTATTAAAAATAAAAACAATATACTTATACGAATGAAGTCTTAATGTTGCATATTTAGGGTTTCATAATAAATTTAAAGTTCTTTGTAAACAACATGGAATTAATCAAAATTCTGAATTACTTTTTTCATTAACGAGATAATCAAACTATTCTTCGTGAAATACATAAATTACTTAAAAATTAATTTTTTGGTACTAATTTTATTAATAAATAATCGTTTCATTCAGTAAATTCCATTTTAGTACATTAAAGTACAAAACATTTTATTACATGTATCTGATAAGAACACATATATGTCATTCTTACACACTTTTATGTCAAAATTTCAACAACCACTTTATTTTCTAGATTACATTTCAAACACACTTATATGCAGTTTATCACATTTTATAATTTAAATTTGCTGCAACGAAAGTAATTATTTATATGGTATCAACTCACGTGTCTAACTAGGGAAGACTTTCAATTAATAACTTATTTTAATTAAAATTGTGTGAAGCATCTTTGGTTACCACTTCTAATGACATAGCTTTCAGTTACTTAGTAACTGCAGTGACTGAAATTGTCAAATTATTCGTTATTTAAATGAGACTACAAAGCAGTCTTCTGAATTCATCGTATATTATGTTGACATTAGCGCATATGGAAAAGACTAATGCTAATATTTAATAAAATAAAATTAAATATATAAAAAATCATATAAATGTATTTAAGTATATTATTTATTAGCCTATTATCTTTCTCTATTGTATATTTATACTTCATTTATTCATCTTATATATTTTACTGAAAAACATCATAAATTTGCTACTTTTTCAGGACATTACCAATTAAGTTTATCAACTAGGGTTAGTTTTCTGTCTCATCATTAGTTACCTATAGCAAATAACTTACGTAAAAAAATTATTTCCTGATTCGAAATATTATCAAATTCATTAAATGTACTAAGTATTTTAAAATAATTTTCATTGTACCGAATTATTTCATCTAATTATCATAAGCGTCAACCAATGGCTGAGTAGTTAGCGTTCCTGACTCCTGAGCTTGGGTCCCGGGTTCGAATCCCGGTTCGGGCATGGATGTTTCTTTCCTTCTCTGTGTTTCTCTGTCCTTGCTTCTGTGATGTTGTATGAATGTGGCCCACCCTATAAACGGGTTTGTAGTGGTATGGCGTGGGCAACGCTACTCGCCTCAGTTACTTGGTTCACAGGTGCCCGCTGGGTAACGATAAATGAGTAGCAGTTTTTGGCCTTGTTGTGGCATAGGGTTCGTCACTCAAGTGTGCCCACCATTGGAAAAAATATCATAAACTAATTCTCTTAAACTCATTCGAGAAAAAAAATGTTTCTGCAAAAGATATTTCCAGGCCCTTTGAATGCAAATGGTGAAAATAAATATGTTTTTAATTAAGGTAATCTCAAGCATTAGATATAATCCTGCATTAATTTTTTTTAAACACAAATAGAAATATGTATAAAAAAGCAATATGTTTGAATTTTTTTTGCTATCAGCTGATGAAAAATATAAAATATATTACAGCTTGCGAACATGTTAAGATTATGAAATATATAACAGTCAAAATTAAATTGTATCTACCGAAGATATTCATAAGCAAAATATATTTTTCTAAACTAGTGATAAAATCTGAAAATATTGAAAAAATAATTTTAAAATAGCAATTTTATAAAGAATTGAACAGTTTAAAAGTACCCAAACATTTATCCATTAGAATTAAAGAATATAGTTTTAATCCAAAATGATTTCGATATATATTTATCACCGAAATTACTCATTTTCTTTATACCCAGAATTTCAAGCACGAGAAAAACTTTAAGGGATGAGATTCCTTTAATTTCTTCTTAGTAAATGCTTAAGTTTATAGTGCATTTAAAATTTTAAATTCTTGGTAAAAAAGCAAATTTTGTTTCTCATAAACTATTTTTATTCTTAAGAAAGTGAAACAATTTAAATTTTTAACCTAAATAAATTAAAATTGTTAAAACCTTTACGGTTGAAAGTTTTTAATATTTTGGTATCAAATGTGATAAATACATCAGGTTATTCATTTAATATGATTATAAGCATTACAATTAATATATAATGTATAAAAAGGAAATGAATTATCACATTTGATTCTGAAAATTAAATTCTTTTCAGCTAAAAATGAAATTGCTTAAGATTCATTCGTACCAATACATGACATCATGTATGTTATAAATTGATACCAATCAAATCAAATTGTGGAGGAAAGGAATTTCTATTTAAACTATTTAAATCACTATTCTAAACATTTTACTTCGGATGAAATTAGAAACAATATAATTAAAAATTTATTTAGCAAGGTTTTTTGATTTTTACTGAATAAAAAGTACTCTGCCTGTCAATAGTTTCTGCAAAAACATGGTAAACGTGAAACATTTGAAACAAAAATATCAGTTTCAAATTCACTGAAATATAATCAAGAAATAAAGCTGCCATATTGTATTGATGGTTTCCTTACTAGACGTTATCTTAATTTTCTTGTTGAAAAAATGCAGTAACTGATTTCAAAACTGAATAAGAAATATATCGTCATTGCTTTATCTGGTACTGACTCATAAATAGATGAATTTTGCAACTTATAAGCATATTAAAGGCTTATATACAAGGCTACAAAAATCAAAAGAAACAATTCATTTGGTTTTCAAGACATATAAATTGAGACACTTCTAACTCAATGTATATCTTAAAAATACCTATGTTCAGTTACTTAAATGCAAATACAAATTTATTATTGCAAAGAAATATGTAAAATAGAAAACTCTTTGTATAATACTAATCAATGTCATGAGAGCGTGCTTTGAATTCTATTATTATAGTTCCAATCTGCCGTAGATATGGATATATTGAAGGCAAAATACATTGAATTATTTTTAAAAAAAATTTACTAAGACCTTGCCGAGTATTATGTGCAAAGCGTGATATTATATTCTATAATACTCCATATATATAAATTGTGTGACTTGAATAAATTTAATTTTATACAAGATTAGGTCTCTCTTTTTAACGTTTAAAATACAATATTGCTAACGGAATTCTAGTCTTACTATATTACACATTGAGAATTATAAGATATTGTAAAAACTGTCATTTTAATTTAAGTTAAATTCTTTTTACCATAGATTTAAAATTTTTAGATAGATTTTCTTACAAATTACCATAGATTTTCTTACAAATTTTAATTTTTTAGTGTAAACAAGCTATTTGAAATATCAATCTCTGATACATATTCAAAGGTATAACATCTGTTCGTTTAAGATACCGAAAATGTAATTAATTTATGAGAATTTAAGGACATAGAAGTTATTTGTTGGAGATAATTACTCTCTTTATCCTAAATAAATAAGACTATCCTTTTCCTTTCGTAATACTGTAATTAACATGTATGCTTCCGATCATTTTTCATTAAAATTAACAAAAAAAGTTCGATGACGATAAAAAAGAATCGAAACATTTTAAAAGCTTCAAAATCCTTCTATATTGTTTTATACAATTTATGATTTTAACATCCTTCAATTTTCACCACCTTGATAAAATATTGTTTTGAGATTAAGTCATTTTACTGGGAAAACTTTTACATAAATTTCTAGTATAATTTCTGATATTCGAAGTTTTAATTTCTGACAACCATAACATATTTCTGAATTCTTTATACTACTTGACGCATATTTTTCATTTCGTAACAGTTCCTTTAAGAAGAGATAGTTTATATTTTCACTTATTACTTCCTATATTATTTACTTATGTCTACCTCAGACGATTGATAGGGCATTATTGGGTTTTTCACCAGAAAATTTGAAAGTTTTAATATATATATATATATATATATATATATATATATATATATATATATATATATATATATATATATATATATATATATATATATATATATATATATATATATAAACTTTAATAAAACATTTAATTGAGAAATCGGCAATTATAATTTAAGTTAAATTAGAATTGCGAAAACTTAGCATTCAATTTATCATTTTGTAATAATTCCTAATATTTCACTTTATGATTTTGTCATAAATAGATTTTTTAAAAATTTTAAATTTTTAAGAAAATCTAAACACACAATTATTTAACGTTTTCCAATTATTTTTGTGATATTTCATTTTGTAGAAAAATCTATACCTGTTACAAACCTGATTAATTTTCTTGAAAATAATAACCTTAATTTTCAGGCGGTAATCGATTTCTATTTTTGCAAGGTACATGAATTCACTTAAATGTTTTAGCTCAGTTATCCTTAATTTTTACAATAATTTTTGCAAATGATATTCAAATCATCATTTTCCTAACAACTCTCTCCTGCTTTGTTCTTCTAAAATAAAACTAAATAATTCCAAACATTAAAAGAAAAAATGGAATTAAAAATGTAATTATGAATATCACGTGTAATCTAAATTTTCGGAATTCTTTTGCCTTATTATTTTATGAAAAAAATTAAAATTTAAAAATTTGCATCTAGAATGAAATTTAACAAGTTAGGATAGAATTTAACTTTATTTATTATTTTTTTCTGATTTAATTTTTTTATCCTACGCCCTCTGTCATTAACCTGCCAAAACCTCTGCCTCTAGGCATCTCTGCCATTAATTGACGAGCAACCCAATAAAAAGATGAACAAATATAAAAACAAGAATAAAGTCCTTTAATAGCCTAAAAAGAGTTGTCTGTCATAAACTTTAAGACTTTAGGGCAGTTCTTGAGGTGAGCAGCACCCATATCATAATGATTGCACAGTGGACAACGAACAGAGTCCTTTACCCCTATTCGATGCAGATGCCTCTGTAGATAGCCATGTCCAGTTGTCAACCGGAAACAAGTGACACCAACAGTTCGTGGTAAGGATTTATGACAGTTTTTTATAATATTTTGCCGCTACTGTTGTTTAATTTTAGAAAAACATAAATCCCTATTTAGAAAAATATCTGGAACATTTGATATCTATTGGTCATGTAAATTTCATCTAAAATTCTTTAGAAATAAATCCACTTATAGATTTTTATGAAACTATTTATAACTACTTTTATATAACTAAACTTGTAATGATAGACATAGTTTATGTGCTAAAACTAAACTTACCCGTTCGTCTTCAATCCCAGTGAGGTCGTAGAACTCTTCTCTGGTGATCATGAATGCCGCTAAGTTGGCAGTGTAGATGGCAAGGAAGACGACAGCGAACATTGCCCACACATTAGACATGAAGCGGGCTGTGTAACCCCTCGGGCAGTCCACGTTGACCGCTGCTCCGAAAAGAATGGCCCATACTAACCAGTAAGTGCGGAACAGCGAGAAACGGTGCTCTGAAAAATAACCAGACACATGACGGACATTAGAAATATTTATTGCCGTTAATGTATAAGTTTACACTTATTTTGTTTATAAGTTTTCATCAAGTCAGTTTATTTATAAGTTTCATTCATAAGTTGACATCAAATGACTGGTTTAATATGTAAATTATTTTGCTATAATGTTAGTAAAAAATATATATAAGAAACTCAGGCTTTGTAAAATTATATATTATAACCTTTTTAATTCAAATTTTCAAATAGGATTTTAAGAAAGTTAAACTTTTTTTAAAAAGAGAACAAAATTATTTTAAATTTTTATACTAAAATTGCTTTTTCTGGAAATTTATACATAAACGAAGTTTCATTTTTACTTATTTAGTTATTTTTTGAAATGCTGAAAATATAAGACAATACCTTTTCAGAATTAGAGAAAAGATTTTAAATTTACAAGGATACTTAATATTAGCATTTCAATAGAGTTTAGAATAAAAAATATAACTTTAAAGGCATAACCATTATTTAAAATTATAATATTCCAAGACAAATTAATAATCTTACAATCCATTTCGAAATTTAAGTTATAGAATTTGTTAAATGAAAATTACTGAGTTCAAATTATTCAAAATGACAAATTTTAAAATTTGTTCTGGTAAAATTTCAGAGGAAATTATATAATATTAAAAAAAATTATTTTAAAGCAGAAAATCTCCTATTTCAAGATTGTAAGCATCTTATATGGAACGAATTTATATTTCTCATAAAAAAAGTTACTTTTATTGCAAATGCATGTTCTACTTATGACATAAATTTCAAATCAATTCACCAATAAAGTGAAAAAATATATCTAAGGTTTTGTATTAATAATTTATTTCTCATATTCTGTAATTATGATTAATATCTTATATACATTTGGAATAGGACCTATTCTAAATTCTATTGGGAGTTTTCTAAAAGGCAATTTTTTCTGAAGACATAAAATAGACTAAATAAGAAACGAAAAGCTATACGAATTAAGTAAAATAAATACTTAAGAATAAATTCTAAGCTGCATTTTTTGAAGGAAGCGAATTTATAAAATAGTTATTAATAAAGAGAATTATCAGAGTGAACATTTAAAATTAAGTGAACGTCTTTCATTTATTTTTAGAACTTATGTTTAATACAATATTAAGGAGAATATTTAAAATAAACAAGAAAACAATCTGTTTTCCAAATTAAAAGAAGACGAATTAAATTAAAGAGAGAATAAACCTATAACGTGATGAATGTAATATCAAAAGGGTTTTTAATATCTTATAGTTTATGTGAAGTGTAAAATTTTATCAACTAAACAAATTTTTTGATAAAAAATAAAATGAGTGAATGAGTATCCAAATACTGTTGTTTCAATTCATTATCTTTAGATATATTGTCTTCTTCATAATTGTATCTGAATTTTATCGTAGTTGGAACTTCTTATATTCAGTTATATGATAAAATGACAAATCTAATTAATATTTCTTCTTAAGTAACATATCTTCCCATATTCTCTGTTTTTGTTGTTGTGTTGTTGTTACTAATGACACTTGGATAAGCCAAGCTCGCTATGCCTCAGCTAGTCAACTGAGGTCGTTTTTCGCTTAATCAGAGCACCGTGAACGTGAAAGTACGACTTTTGCTCTCCAAATCCTCAAAAAGATGGCAGCACTAGAGGACCTACTCCCTCAATTTTGGCATTTATCTGAAGGGGGAGTAAATGAATATTTTTAGATCGCTAATTACATTAATATTATTTTTAGGATAGCAATCATAAGATTTTATGTGAAAATAAAATGATAAATAAAAATTGCTTTATACTTCTAAAGTAAATTTTTAATTTTAGAAGTGCTTATAATATACCTCTGGGGGGTAACATTTTCATGTCATAGCCCGAGGGGCTTAGCCATTCGAAGAAGAAAATTGCAATCGCTGCAACTTGTATGCTGATTAAAAGGATCATCAACCAGGATGTTGTATCAAACGGTTCTGTAAGAAATGAGATCATTAACAATTATTCATTGTGAAGTGATAATAATTTTAATGTATTATTAAATGTTTGTTAAATTTAGAGTTTTTCTCTAACATGCATAATTGTGATATAATTGCGATTATCTTTATAACAGTGATTATTGTTTAGAATCAAGTATATGAAACCATCATATACAGCCACATATAAAGTTTTAAGAATGTTGAGTAAAATCTTGCTTTAAGTTTTATTTTTTGATATTTTTACTATAATTTTTTTTCATAACATATTCAAGGTTTTTGTGGTAATATAAACATTGGTCACCAAATTAAGTTATATTGAAAAACTTAGAAATTTGAAAATAAAATTAATGAAAATGATGTTCTATTTTAAATTTACGTAATTAAAAAAATTGTTTTTATTTTTGTGCATTTTTTTGTTTTACCAAAATTTTTTTTTCTGATATTTCTAGCAACACTGGTTGCTTAAAACTTTTAATATGGATATTTTTTCCTTACTTTGAAATAAAATGAATTACTTTTCAAAAAACATAATTTTCTTTATTTCGATACATTGTTTTAATATATTTTTGTAGCATAAGAGATTTGAGAAGCATATATTTATTTTAAATATTTTTATTGAATTTTATAAGAGATTATTTTTATCACAAACATTTTGTAGGAAATTGTAATTTATCTCAAAAATTAAAATTTCTCAACAAGATATTTTTCTAGTGGGAAAATTTCAATTATTGATAAAAGTCAAGCTTCTGACATAATATAATTTGTATTTATTTTGCAATAAGGTTTTTTATATTCCTTTAAAAAATTAGCACATATTCAAATAAGTTGATATTAAATACAATGAATTTTGTAGTGAATAAGAATGGCTGACATTAAAAGTAAATTAATGGATTCACTGTCCAGAAATACCAATAAGTTTAAAATAAAGTTTAATTAAACTGAAATATAAATTCAAAAATTTTTATATGCAATTAAAATTTTTGTTTGTTACAATCTAAAAGAAATTTCTAAGGCATAAAATTGTCATTTAAATGCAAATAATATAAAGTATATTTTGGCATGTTTAGTGTTAATTTTTCGGTATTTGAAATAATGTCAGCATGTAAATAAAATAATTTTAAATAATATAATGACTACAAATTGATCAATACAAATTTTAGCCTGTTAAATTGCAGCTGTTTTCTGCTCTATTCACATTTCGTCTGAGTTTTCTACGATTATTGAGAGGAACTGAAAATTTTAAATGTATTTTCGTGAGTAAAATAATAAAATTTATGATTTGTGCCATATATTTTATTGCGTCACTTATGTGACCCAGAGAATTATTTACGGAAGAATTAACCTACTCCCTTGTCAATAAAAGAGACTGCCTTGTCTGGTGCGACAATGGGGCGCAAGGGAGTTAATCCCGAAGTGAAGCGATAACAGTTCCGAAAGTAGCTAATTGGTTGCTCACCTAGAAAAGCTTTCGGCGAGATGATTCCGGTCTTCTTGGCGACAACTATCGCTATCCCAGTTTCCATGAATGGAACCGTGAAATCAACCGCTTTTTGCCGCTCAGAATTTATTTTAATGGAGGTGACTACCATGTCGGCGTTACCGTCCAGGATCTCTTTAATCAGTCCGTTCCATGTATTGTTCTATTGGAAGAAAATGAATACGCATTGAACTATCTGAACGTAATGTAAGGAAAGAATGAGTTCTTTTAAATACATTAGATCAGGAAACATGTACTTAATTTTTTCCTTAAAATAACAAAAGGTGCAATATTTTGCTTTAAACTAAGAAGGCTATTTATTTTTAAAAATACTACGTCATTAAAATTTATAAATTAAAAAATAATTCATATAGAATTATATTTAATTGGTAGTTGAAGTTCACAATAATTTTTTCGTTTTTAAATTTTAAAAGCAAAGAATATTTATTTTTGATGAAGTACTAGTTGAAATAAATTTATACATTGAAATAAAGTTATATGACAAAAAAATGAATATTGTCACATAAATAAATTTACTGTGCCTTAGAGATAAACCTGTATTAAATTACTGGGCACGTATTTTTTAAAAAAGTAAATATTATGTTAATCAATTATATATTTATCTTCAATACCGAAAAGGATTTTCCATTTTAATGCACAGGTATCAATAATGTCAAAAAGAAAAAAATTGGAATTAACACAGTAAATTTAGTTAAATAAATAATTCAGTTTTTCAACCGGTAATATAAATATTGCAGTAAAGTTAAATCATGTATGTTGCACTGATAGTCGGAAGAATTTTCTTATTATCTTACTTCGAAAACACCCCAAACTCCATCTTCTACTCGGTAAAGGTCATAACTGAATCTCAGGTCATTGGCGAATTTTTGCAGCAGGTCAATGCAGAAACCGGAACAACACATAAAATAATTGGAGTTACGCATAGCCATGGTAATGTTAGCCCTATAATATAGAATGAGGTCAAATTTATTTTAAGATTAATTAATGATTACATTGTTATTAAATTAATTGATAAAATACTCATGCCATGTAAATATTTTCATTTTTAAAAATTTAAGAAAAGCTAAGTTTCAAACCATACATTCAATTTTAAAATTAACAAACTCAGAAATTTTCAAAATATGTAAATTCTTTTTTATTATTTTATTGTATTTAGCTTTTACTTAAAGGAATCGAAGTACTTGATACTTCCAAAAAAACTTAATTAATAGTTAAAAACTCAATTTTATTAATTTGTACATAATATTTCACTTTATCATCATAAAATTTGCTTTGTTAATTATTTAATTTTCTATATTTGGGTATATATATATTTTAATATATGTCACGTCATGTGTATAAAGTATAAAAATATGGGTATAATTTCACTCCATTGTTGTATATCATTAACAAGCTGTCAAATCTTCAATATTGTATAGTAATGCAAATAACATTCATTTATTATTTCACAATTGATGAAATGCAGGTACTCACACACATTTAAAATACTGTAAATTATCAATTTGATCAAGATGATTTGATTTTACATATTTTTATGAAATCATTATATATAAATATTTATATATAACATAACAATTTAGGAGAACAAGGTTTTAACGAAGTTATGCAAATATACACACATATTTCTAATCTGAATATTGTATCTTTACATTAAAACGAAGTAGAAAACTAAAGATAGAAACTATAGATGAAACTCATTAGTTACGATGTCAGGACTCAAAAAAGAATGTATATACAAAAAAAATCTTTACTTCCCTGTGATTTTCGTTGCCAAATTAATGATGGCTTTCATTTACCGTAAAAGGAACTTCGAAATAACGTGATAATATATTCACGAAAACGCAGACAAAAACCAATAGAGCAACTCCTTTTGTCGAAGTAATAAAAAGTCTCTTAAAGGTGGGAAGTCGTTTCAAATAAAAAAAAAACGATATCAACCAAGGTTAGGTCACCAGGTATTCTACCGAATACTGACATTTCCTGTTAGTGGTTGAATGAGAAAAAATGACACTACTGCCTAGCTGCAACGGCAATTTCTTTTGATAACAAGGTGAAATATCTCAAGCCAAGCAAACCGACTTTATCAAGTTAATCAATGTTGACTTTAAAATATATCCCTGGAAATGGCAAAAAAATTAGGAAATGTCAGAAACTGCAACTCCAGCTAGTTAGAATTATATGATTGGTTTCTTTGAAATTTGCGAGGAGTGCAATACTACACTGTTGACAAAGCTTAAGACAATTTTATTGAGACAGCCTTTTATAACTTTGACAAATGATTCTCAATTTTTTTTGCTAATATTTGCAATTCTGTCAGGCACTACATTCTGGCAAAGATCCATAAGATCTGTGATAAACAAAATACCTTTTGGAAGAGAAATATAAGACGGAAACACCTTAAGTCCGAATATCATCAATAAGTCATTTTTAGCTTCTTTTTTAATACATATTTCGATCGGAGAAGTAGATTCTTGTCTCGCCGAAACAACTATTTTATTTGTTTGAAAACCATCAGATTTCACGTTGATTAATGGCAGTCTTCTTTGTCAGTACAAAACATATTTTTAATTAAGTCGACACAAGAATTAAATTTCTTCTAGAAATCCAGAACGAGTGGTATCAACAACATAAACAATGTATTTAAAGATGCTGAAAGCAAAGGAGATGGAAGATTAAACTTTCAGTGCCCACAAATTTTATCACTGTTTCTAGTCTATAGCGAAACAGATGGCACCGTTTAGCGAAGATACTCATTTAAATGCTTTGTTACATCAGTTAACACAATCAATACTTTTGCTCCAGGGTTGACATTTAGATGGTGAGCATACTCATTGATTTTCCTTTTGATAAATAACCAATTATCTTCTACTTAAAGAGAAAAATAGGATATATTTTGCTTGGAGAATCCTTTCCATATGGGAATTTAGATTTTTCGAAATGGCTGCTATTTGGTTTGCCTGATTATCATTTTGGGGAGAAGTGTTATGTTTCCTTATGTTTTTCTGAGTAGGATAAAATTTTATGCAACCTCTTCTTGGCAAATTTTTCAATGACCTCCAGAATTTCCTATTCATAATAAGATAAAGTTTATTGTGTTATTTTAACAGGATAAACTCCTCTCTTCAAACAGGTTCCCGATGAAACTCTTCCAGAGTATCATCACGGACAAGTAGATGCTCATTTCTGGAAGCCTGATGAGCAATTTTTAAATAAATTGATAAAAACTGATATGATATTGTACGCTGCTATTAAAATTGTTACACCGAGAAAATGACATGATAAACGCGTAAAATCAGCAGAGGAATTATGCTATGAAATACATATGATTAGCTTTCAACATATCCATGTGAAATAAGTAGCAGTAGAAAAACACACAAGTACGAAAAAATTTGTAGTACATGTGTGTTTTTCATACACATATCTATTTGAATGTTGTTATTGATGGTGAGATTTTGCGCAGCTTTAAGTTAAAAAGAGGATGCCAGTCAAACTATTTCTGACTTTGATAGAGAACGAATTGCGTTTACCTCTGAATTATGGTTGAAAGTATAATTTTTTTTTACTCGCGTCAACTTAGGTTTCATAATTGCTTTCAGAATATGGAATTGATAATTTTAACAGCGAAGCATGGATTTCTGCTACTCTGCGCAAGCTTGAAATTCTTGGCCGATTTTTTGTTGTTAAATAAATTATTTTACGCTGTCTTTATTTAAGTTGGATTAAAATAAAATCTTAAATTTAAAATTTTATTTTTTATTTGTTTTTAATGCAAATACATTAACACAAATCTAAATGTTAATTTTCATCGATTTCTAAAATAGTTTGTTTCAAAGTAGACATTGTAATTCTACAATAATATTTAATGGGCTTCAATATAAAGAATCATGACATTACTTGGCATGGCATCATGGCATTCAAAATGGGTATTACTTTTAACAAGATACACACACTCCATATTTAAACTTTGTTTGTTAACATGTAAAAATAATTAGTAGAAATTTCTTTACTCATCATCGACATCTTTTATTAAGGAATTTAGAAAGAGATATTTTTGGGCTAAATTTTGAAGATGCTGGAAACTATTTTTAATTTATTCTATAGAAAGAAAAAAATATTTTTCGTTTCATGCTATAAATCAGCTGTTCTATTCAATCACTTAAAATATACTTTATCGTAATTTATCTTGAGAGTCCAATAAAAATACAATGTTATTCGCAGTTTAAATTTTTAGCTTAAACTGAAGCCTCTTTTACGAATTCTTCTCTTTTTCTACAAATACAGTCTGAAGACATTTTAATTCTGACTACACTGACGGTCGTCAAGACTTTTTACTTTATTAATATTTTTTGAACCTTCACGATTGTCAAAGATCCAAGGACTCACAAACAAAAATGATTTTCTCGTGTAAAACAACGTCGTCAGCGTTCGTGCTTTTACACTCTTGTTTATTTCTTTAGTTTCTTTACACTGACAATATTTCTTTGCATATATTTGCGTACTGTTCACTGCATCCCTTCTGGACTTTAACGTATGTCTGAAACTTTGTTTGAATTTTTTCCTTCGGCAACAAACAAAACAACACCGATATGTGAAGTATCCAGTAACTAAATTAAATAATCATTCATTTATCTATCTAAATACAATACTTAATAGAAAATTGCAAAATGATTGTAAAATAAGTGTAATAAAATTCTGAATTTCAAAAACAATTATAATTCTGTAAAGCAGATTTTTTTCAGTTAAAAAATATTGATAAAATATAGATTTCAATTAAAAAAATTACATATTTTTTCTATCAAAAATTTCTAAAAAGTTGATTTGTATTTTTACTGTCATGTAAATTCGTTTTATAAGCAGAAAAATGGGTTTCTTTTTTGGTAATTTACAGAGAACAAATAATTAAAATTGTCAGTTGCACTGTTTCTTTTTGTGTTCAAAGAGTGCGAAGAAAATTTCGACTATGTTACACTAACATCAATATGACAAATAATGAAATCAAAAACCGAAATTTTTATCTTTCCTTCTTAAGTTAATATTTACTCTTTCAATTTTATTAATAATTAATGGACACTGATGATAAAAAAAATTTGAGCTGTCATGATAAAAGGAAAGTACTTACATATACTTTCAATTATTATGACACCCAGAGAAACACAGATAAATAAATTATATATATATATACACTACTGGCCATTAAAATTGCTACATCAAGAAGGAATGCAAATTACAGAACGATATTTATTAGACACATACATTATAGTGGAAAGAACAAGTGATTAGATTTACAGGAAATTAGGATGTATAGATCTTGAGAAATCAGTACCCAGAGCAGCCACCTCTGGCTGCAACAACAGCATTTATCCACCTAGGCATGGAGTCAAACAGAGATTGTATGGCATGTACGGGGATCTCAGTCCATGCAGCTTCAATAATATGCCACAGTTCATAGACAGCAGTGGATGGTGAGTGATGGCATGCCAATCGCTCGGCAATCATTGACCACACGTTCTCAATTGGTGACAGATCAGGAGAACGTGCTGGCTAGGGTAACAATCGAACCTGTTCTGTATCAAGGAAGTTCAGAACAGTACGGGCAACATGCGGTCGTGCATTATCCTGTTGAAACAAAGCATTAGGGAGGCCTCGAAGATAGGGCAGAGCCACGGGCCTTATCACATCGGAAATGTAACGGTTGCTGTTCAAAGTGCCGGTAATGCGAACAAGAGGTGATCGAGACGTGTATCCAATGGCACCCCATACCATCACTCCAGCAGATGGGCCAGTATGGTGATGTCCAATGCAAGCTGGCAATGCGCGTTCTCCACGATGCCTCCAAACATGGATGCGGCCATCATGGTCCTGTATACAGAACCGAGATTCATCTGTAAAGATGACGTGATGCCATTCCCGCGTCCAGGTTCATCGCTGATCACACCATTGAAGGCGCTCCTGTCTGTGACGCAGCGTCAATGGTAGCCGAAGCCATGGTCGCCGTGCAGACAATCCATGCTGCTGCAAACGTCGTCGAACTGTTCGAGCAGAAACTTGTTGCCTTGCAAATGACTCCATTTCTCGACTCAGGGTTCGTGACGTGGCTGTACGATCCCTTGTGACCATGCGGATAAGATGTCTGTCTTCTCTGCTGTTAGTGATGGGGGGTCGCTGAGATCCTGCATGACGTTCCGTATGATTGTCCTGAACCCATCGATTCAATATTCTGCTAACAGTCATGGAGTCTCGACCGACGCGAGCAGCAATATTGCGGTACGATAAACCGCAATCCCGGTAGGCTATAATCCTTCCTCGATCAAAGTCAGACACGTGCTGATAGGCATTTCTACTTCTTACACGAGGCATTACAACAACTTTCTTTGCCGAAAACAACGTTGAAACGGAAATTGAGTATGAGAAAACTGCTGTCAAATCTCTGGTTTTATATACATTGTAGATGTCGCTACTGTCGCCTGCTTTGTATGAATGCGCTGAAAATCTAATCATTTGCATATCACAGCAAGTTCTACCTGTCATGCAAATTTCACGTGTGTGGTGTGCCGCTTTCCTGGTGTAGCAATTTTAATGGCCAGTAGTGTATATATACAGTTAAATTATTATATAGAATACAATTGCGTTATCTGATATCAACATTCATGCTTAATAAAATAAATTTGGAATGGAAAAGGAAGCTTAATTAATTTTTCCATGATAAAATTTTAATGAATAATGTATGAATAAAAATTCTACATTGAAAGTTGATAAAAAGAATGCTCTCCATTGATATTTTATTCTTTATTATAGAGTTCGTATCGCCTACTATGGATTAGTTAATGAAAACAAATCGTGACAAGTATAAATAACGCATAGCATAAACCTGCACTGTTCTTCTGACTCCTAGACTGACAGTCTCATTTACCAGAACTTAGATGCTGTATTATAGTGCCAATATTATTAATATTTGCTGATATAGAAAATTATTTTTCTTGAGAACAGTAGTGCAAATCTAGAAGAAATGTTAAATTTATATTACAGATCTTTGAAACTATTCAAATATATATATATATATATATACATAAACAGTAAGTCCACTAAAGTCCCTTCCCACCTCTTAACTTCGGAACGGCTGCTGCTGCTATATTCATGAATATGGTGTCTAGGTATAGTAAAGTAGCCATGCGCTACTGAATAAAACCATCTACTGCGCCACCTGGTGCAAAAGTGTGGATTAGCATTCGTATCTCGGAAACGAAACAAGATAGGTAGAAAAAGTGATTTAAAAAATTGTAGAGCATCCTCGATTTTGTACGAAAAGATACCATGTAGGCATTATTGTGAAGAATACAACGGTTAAAACGTGCTTTTGTTGTTTCGTGCTGTGACATGGCACATCGTACGTGTGCATATTTGAAAAAACAATAAATCGTGATTACAATTTTCGCTTTTATTTCGAAATGGGAAAAACGGAAGTATTAAAAATAATTCTAACAATTTGTATGCAGTATACATATACGTAAGAAACGACAAACCTGTTTACCTGAGACAGCTTTGAGAAAGACATCTTCTTGGGGCTGTAGTACGTTGATGCTCATGGTTATGGCTGAGTATTCCAAAACTGAGTATTGTAAGATGGTTTTACTGTACGGTGAATGTCGACGTAAGGCACGATCAGCAGCAAGGTTGTATCGCCAACGTTTCCTAGCATGCCCCCACATCCTTCTTATCAAACCATCCTAACTGTTGTAAAACTTTGAAGGGAGACAGGTTGCGTTACTAGTCGACCTCGATCTGGCAGACCAGTTAAGGTAGGACGGCAAGTTCAACCAGATGAGGTATTAGCTGCCCTCGCATATCCAAGATGCAGGGTAAGAGAGATCAGTCAACACTGTTGTCTCTCCAAAAGTCAGGTTTGAAAAATCCAAAGCGAATCAGGTGCTCATCCATATCGACCAACGCCTGAACAAGTTTATTGGACGGGTATGCCGAGCAAAGATATGCATGGTGCAACTTCGTCATACATCAGATACAAGTCTAGCCAACATTCTTGACAGATATGTGGATGGATGAAGCATGCTTTTCACTGCATGTACAATAGGCAAAGCACCCATTACTGGGCTCTGGAAAATCCTAAATGTTTCGTCGACGTTCGACATCAAATGCGGTATGCCGAAAACGTTTGTTGCGCAATTTACAATAACAAGCTGATAGGCCCAATATTATAAAATAGCACGTTAACGGGTGCACGATATTTACAATTGCTACAGAAGGTAATACCCGATTTTGCGGTGAACCTGCCGTTGTTTAATCTTAAGAATCTATGGTTTCAACATGACGGCTTGCCTGCTCACAAGACATCTCCAGTTAAGCAGTACCTCGTCAAGGAATTTGGCAACCAAATACTAGGGTATGTCGGTTTAGAAGAGTGGCCTCCATGTTCTCCTGATCTGACTCCACTGGACTTTTTCCAGTGGGGATAATTGAAACAACACGTATATACGACCCCTTCCACAAAAATTGCAGGACCTTAAACGACACATTACGGTCGCGTGTTCCAACGTATCATGCTGTATGCTCCAACGTGGGCAACGTGATCCTCAAGCGAGGATCCAAATGTGCATTGCTGCTGACGGTGAGAAGTTTGAACATCTTAAATAAAGTATATTGTTATAACTATTTATTTTTTCTTTCTTAGATCGTTTTGTCACGTCACAGCATGAAACAACAAATAAGCGTTTTAACGTTGTATCCTTCACATTAATGGTACCTTTCGTACTAAATCGTATCAAGGTATCTTTTCGTACTAAATTGATGATGCTCTACAGTTTTGTAAATCACTTTTTCTCTCTATCTCGTTCCGTTTTCAAAAAAGCGATGCTAACTCCGCAGTTTTTCACCAGGTGGCGCATTAGTCTCTTTCATTCAGTAGCGCATGCCTACTTTACTATACCTAGACACCACTTTTATAAATATAGTAGCAGCAGTTCCGAAGTTAAGGAGGCGGCAAGGGGTTTTAGTGGACATACTGTATATATATATATATATATATATATATATATATATATATATATATATATATATATATATATATATATATATATATATATATATAGCCAATGCAGTTTAATTAATAACATTTAATTTAAATATATATGTGGCTTATTACAACTTCGTTAAATGTAGCAAAAGTATCTAAAAATTCATATAAGCTAAAAATATTAATTCCATTTATTCTATAAGTTTAAACTTATAAATTATTTTTTATACTATGTACATATATTTTATACCAAGAGCAAAAGGAGCCCACAAAATAGACCTGCCATTTTCAAAAAGACTTATAACATTTTTAAAAATTTGAAAATGATCATTTATATCACATAAACGGACTCTCATGACTAGCCAACAAAAACAACGTACATATTCAGATTGTTATACATTTTTAATGAATATAGTAAATTTTGTGAATTATCCGCGTCAATATGTAATAATACAGAAACCAGAAAACAATGTTGACGAAGTCTGATTTTTGCAGCATCATAAAACTATATTTCAGTTACATATTAATATTTTTATAAGCTATTTACGATTCTTGAAGCAAAGGCATTTTCCAATAAACGCTTTTCTGCTTTTACAGTACAAAATTATGAACATTTGGGACTCACCGTCTACAGAATTGAATGAGATTGTTTTAATCATTAATCTAATGTTACTCTTTAGATTTCACATTTAATTATCTGTTTTTTATCACAAAATGAGTAATTTAAAGTACCTTTTATAATACGAATCAATTAATAAAATAATAGGAACCAACTTGATGTTAATTTGACAGGATTTGTGCTAATTTTCTCGACGGGAAAATTATAGAAATGTACCTGAAGCCATTTGAATTAATAATCAATAAAAATTCTATTTATATTTTACATTGGCAATTTAATGAAACATATAAAATAACTAAAAACATAAATACCTCATTCTCTTTCACTTGTTATGTAGTTGGACTATAACAAGTAACAAAAACTTAATGTATTTATGCTTAAAATATTCTTTTAATTTGAGTTTATTTCTCTATTGTGCTGACTTATGATGGAGTGGTTAGTGACACTAACTTGGAAGCAGTAGGTCCAAATTTAGAGTCTTGGTTCGGTCATGGATATTCGTTTCTTTCTTTGTATTTCTCCATTCTTTTACTTTCGAGGAAAAGATAACACACCCACTGGATGCCCCACTATATAAGTTATCCTCAACTTCTCCTCTTATAATGCTAAATGGATTAATCCTAAGATCAACGGGCATTGAAACAAAAATTCCCTGTGCAACAAAAACTGTAAAAAACACTCATCTTACAAAATACGAACTAAAACAGATAGTAAAAAAGTAAGTTTTTAAGTGAATGACTAAAGATTTTTAATTCAATTAAACACGTTCATATTTTAACGTAATTATACTTATAATTTAATTAAACATTTAAAAAAAAACATTTAAGTAAATCGACATACTTTTTCAAAAAAATATTAAAAAAATCGATATCAAATACTTTTTTTTTTTGCTCTTTTGTCAGAATTTTCAAACATCTTCTGAACGAAATTCTCAAATTATATATTCATTTTCGATGCATATTTGAATTTTAAATTAATTCCCACAATTCTGAGTCATTCGATACAATAGTCTCCTTTTACACTCGCACGTTACATCACCAAATTGTTTCAGAATTATCATACGGAAAGAAATGATTTAAGCAGCATAGCAGAATATAGATATATCTATAACAGAGACAGATATATTACCCGCATGGTGTTAATAGATTTTACAGACACATCAGTAGCTCTATGTCAATATTTAAGATCATTTGCAAGAAAATATGTGTCTCCACGGTTAATTCGATTACTTTTCCTCAATAATGATTGACAGCTGAAAGAACATGCTCTGCCAACTTGAGCACGTCTAATTTTAATAATAATTCACAGACATGAGTGGCCTTAATAGCCAGATAAATGAATAATTTGAACAAAATCACAGTGTGGTATTACGACTTCAGACATTTTTCAGAGTATTATAACTTGGTATTTAAACTTATAACTTGGTCACATCATCAAACATCTAGATAAACATCATTAAAACTTGGTAACTATAAGATGCAGTGGTATGGAGTTCCATTTATAATATTGTGTTGAACGTCATTGGCAATATACTTTCAACATTAATATATTGATCCATAACTAGGTACATGGTATGAAGTTCCATGGAGTATACATATTGTTTACATTCAGTTCACGTTTACCACTGAACAATCAACATAATATTTTGTGTGCAAAATCCTGTGGCTCTATTCTTTATTCACAGCCAAACAAAGTTACAATTCAACATATAATGACACATGTTTCTAGATCTATATAGACCTTTCTAGATACAAAAAAAATGTCTAGTTGATGATTTGTTCTGATCAATGTGTTTTATAGATTTTTCTCTAATAGAAAACATCTGGACAATAATTCCGAGGGATTAATTTGTCACCACCTGATAGTCTAATCGGTTGATGAACAATAGCATAGTTGTGAAATTCATGGCTGCTATGCCTGTACAATGCAATATCTAATTTAAGCAAATGTTAATAAATGTTCAAATTACCAGTAGAGATGTTATTCTAAATACAAATATCTTAAAATTTATGTTTCTTTTTTTAAATTATGAACGTGTTATTTCGAAAATATTATTTTTCTCTGATAAAATTATTTTGCTTATATTTATTTTGTTTGTTTCATATAACAGTTTTAATATCGAGCAGTATCCATTGAATGTCATTGTGATTAAATTTGTTATAATATTTATTTAAATCATTTTTAATTAATATACATAAAAATTATAACAATAAATTTTATATGAAAACTCAATACATTATATTTAGCATAAGAATCGAATCATTTAAGTACTATTTAGATTTGAGTTAATAAATAATTTTCACTATTCTAAAATATTTAAAACACAAATTTAAAGCAAATTTGTTTGACAAATGATGGGCGAAATGAGAAATCAGCCAATTTACAATTTTTGTTGCTCTTATAGGTTTTTTTATTACCCCGTTTCATTTTTCTCTTGTTTTACATTATTTTTGAGTCATATATACGGTTTATTTTAAGTGGCAGCATCGTTAGAATTGCTTGGTGACGAAAAAGTCACAAAAGTTGCCAATGGGGATATCTATCTTACTAGTTCCGGAAATATTTATTCTGTGAATATATATAATAGAAAAACTAAAAACATTCTCACCCCTCTATGGTTGATCTGGGTGCTACTCGACAACGGACTGCTCTGCTAGTTTCACATTCCCCAGTTTCGTTGTCTGGAGGAACAAGGTTTACGTAAGGAGGTTCTTCCATGAATGTGATTTTCATGTTAAATTTTTCGGGAACACCCGTTGGAGGGACGGGTGAGTCACCAGGCCAAACGATATCTTTAATATCGAGTCCATCTTCAGTCCATTTTCCAATCTACAGGGAGAGGAAGATGAATATTATTAGTGTTTTCAGAAAAAAATATTTGTTAACGAAATATTTTAGAAAAACATTATTATTTTATTTATCAATGAAATAAAGTTAATCGATATAATTTTTACTAACAACAGAAAAAATTGCAATGTTGTAAAAAACTGTTGTTTTTTCATCTACTATTAATATTATTATCAAACAATTTACCACAACACATTTCTAATTTTTATCTAAATCATATTCTGTTGGCTTATTTTAAGAATCTGAATTAGCTCGTTTACTTACCTTTTCCCAACACCCCATGTTATTCAGGTTCATAACTTCTAATTCCACGTATTTAAGGGTTCCATCTGGGTTGAATTCCAAATCAGCTTTACCTCCTTTCTCTTTAATACTCACATTCCGCAAATACCTGCATGGATAAGAGAGAATGATAATTTTTAAAAGTATATTTTCAAACAGTAAACGCAATTGTGCGTGTAATTGGGTATTATATTAAAGTAAGGTTAATAAGCATTTTGTCTTAATTCAATTCTTGAGACAATTCATGTTGGAAAAATAAAAAAGTTTGTGCTTTCGGTATTTATACATATAGTTATTCACTGATTAATGCATTTCTTTGAAAAGAAGTTTCTTATTTTAAAATCAAAAATGATTTTGTAAATAAATTGTGTATAAAAATAAAATAATCTTACTTTATAATGCGTATATTGTTATAAAAATAATTCATTTTTATTGCATGATTTTTACACAAACTATATTGTTTTTATACATAATGGTGTATTTTTTACAATGAACGAACTGCAATTTTCCTTATATATCACTATGCATTGACATATATCACTTAAACTTGTAATATAATAACTGCATTTATCATGGTCATTTCATTTATTTAGCATTATTTTTGCCGACCACCCTGTCTAGTGGTCACAGTGCCTGACTGCGGATAGGGAGATCCTGGGTTCGAATCCCAGTTCGGACATGGATGTACTTTCTATCTATACTTTCTTTGAATTAATGGGTTGTGAATGGTGTCTTACCTTATAAACGGGTACCTATGGCATGTGTATACTGAGGAAGTTGGACTCCACACCAAAATATGATTCAGTTGGAAAAGTGGAGCAGCGCACCCCATAATGCCAGCCTAGCTGGCACAAGACAACAAAAGCATTATCGTTGCCGTTAAGTTTTAAAAAGTTTAATTTGTATTCTATTTAAAAGTTTCCGTGTAATTTTCGTTAAAAAATTTTTCCTTTGTCTGTTATCATTTTTTTTGCATATATAATTTTGAATTGAAGATTAGCTGACCTAAATTTAACATTTTAGAAATCATTGACTGTGAATATTGCTATAATTTTTTGATTTTATATATTATATCACATTATATTTGAAGATAAATGCATATTTGTTTTCAAATTGGTTAAACACAAACGGTACATTTAAAATCATTTCTAAAAAGAGTGATATCATTTAGATTTGATCACGCAGTTATCGTGTAAAGCATAATATAAATTTTGCAAATTTTAAGATCTTTCTGTTGATTTCAGATCGTTTATAAGCCTAAAAAGAACTTTACAAAAACATGATAAAATGTTTTTGTCGCTCTAGAAAGGTGTAAACTGTGCGAAAGATAAATATATCAGAAAAATTAAATTTCCTCGAAACAGATTCTTAATTATAAATGGGGGAATCCAATAATTTCTGTGTATTTCGGAAAATTTAGTAGAAATCAAAAATAATTGAAATGGGAGATTTCAGATAAATTTTTTACATTGTGAAATACAAACTTATAATATAACTAAGAGATATATAATATGGAATGTTTACTACGCTTGTGCAGAAACTTATTTTCTTTATAATAGAAATATACCTTTTAAAGTCCGGGTATGATTAAAAGTAATAACAAAAAATTATAATTACCAACACATTTTAAATTTCATAAGAAACGGGCTAATTTGAAAGATATTGCTAACTAATTTTATTTGATCTAAAAGAAGATCGAATACTAAAAACTATTTTAGAATATATAATAATACTATTAATGATGAATATTTTATTCATATTGACAATGTAGATTGTTTGTTTATATTTTTTAACTTAAATCCACACACATTATTTTTTTGAAAAGTCGATTCAGAAAACTACTTAAGAATCTTCGAATGTATTGTATAACTCAATAAAATATCTAAATAGTCAAAGAATTTATGTGAAACGCATGAATTTTTATTCAAAATTTGTAATTAAAAATATGTAGAATTTGGCTGATTTGATGATTGATACGATAAAATATTTTATGCTTTTATTTTTACCAAATATGAATTGTGCTCCTTTATGCATATAGTTACAGGAATAATCTTTATTATTATAGTAAAAATTTTACAACCTATTTAAATATTTAATTTAACTTAATAAGGTAATTCAATTGCTAATATTAAGAAATTAAATGTTCTCATCCTGTTCAAAAAATCCTCACATATTTTCCAATAACATACGTATAACAATTATTCATCTAAAAGCTAATATTAGTATACTTAAGTGAATAATTTTACTTATAACTTCAGCTGCAAAAGAAACTTTGCTATAATGAATAATATTAATTATTATTTTGTAATCAAATTAAATGGGAGATTTTTTGCACCCAAACCTTGTTATTTAGTCCTGAGTAGTATAAGAGAAAAATCTCTTTTTATTAAATTCTTTCTAAAGCTGTCCTTTTTAAAATGGTGAGCTATTCTACCTGTTGAGCCATGCCCTAGAGAAAATTCTTTTCATACCAGGCTAGTTCCCATGACAACGGAGACCAGGAATGGTTTCTATGACAGCTTCTTGGAAAATGGACCCTTTGTGTGAAGAGAGAATTCTTTAGACATCATTTTGAAAGTCTAAATCTCTTAAAATCCTAAAGGAAACAGTTTGATACGTACGCATTTGAGAAGTTATTCTGATGCAATGCTTTTCATTAATTATTATTTCCAGTTCAAAAGGTACTGAAAGAGACTGGGTTAAGCATTCTGGCAGGATAAATTAAAACGTTATTTTCATCTTATTTAGCTATATTAACTTAATGGGGAAAATTCTATTTATTGATTCCATTCAGCAGGGCTTTAATTTCGCTTTTTCATTGTAATAAGGAATAAAATAAATTTTTAATTGAGATTTATCCAGAATATTTGTGAAATTGTTCATTTAAATGAAAATAAATTTCATATTAAATGTAAAAGGATCAAATACATTATACATTTAATAAGTTAATAAGCAGTTTAAGGTAATTAATTCAGAATATTCTAGAAGCTGATTTAACATTAAATGTCTATCACATGAAATTTATGTAAATATAGTGAATAATATGAAAATTTTTTGAAATAAGAATATTCATACACTTTAAACCATGATAAAATTATAAATCAAATTGTACTTAAATAAGTACTAAATGTCTTTTTTAATGCAAAGTCAGTAAACCGAAATCAGTAATTAATGAGACAAACATAACATTTGGTCCCATTTGACTTGTTTATTTTACCTTTTTTTTCATTTTGCATTTGTCACACGACAATAACAACATAACATCCTAATGAAAAGAATTGTAAAATTCTAAGTTTGGAATAAGGAATTGTATTTATAACACATATAAAATTACAATATTAATCACCTTTAATTACATTTAAAGATTTCAATGCAACAATCGGTTTTAATATATATGATTTTGATGGAAATACTAAGGAAATGCATAATAAAATTACTACAACTTAAATAATGAGATAATAAATTTAAAATTTAACTTCAAACTACTTATAAAAAATTTAAATTATACGTTTGAACGATATTTGATGAGTTTATTAATTGGCACTTGACATCATTTATAGCTGCATTTTTTTAATCTCAAAGTTGTTATTGTTGTTTCATATCATCTATGTCTAGTGACTGCTAGACAAGGGCCATGGGATCATTAACCCTCAAAAACGTCCAAAATCATTAAAGGATTTCTAATAAATTCATCGCAGGGAGGTTGAAGAAAGTACGAAATGTGTTCCGGTGAAGTATTTTCTAAAGCCACTTGTTACAACTTGGAAACATCTTCTGACCCCTATGGAAACAGAGCCCCCTCAAATGGCAATTGATGAATCTGGAAAGGGCAATCTGACCTTTCCAATCGCAAGTTAGGGTTACAGAACCACCAGATCAAGTTCTTATGTATTATTCTTTTACTGGAGGGATTTGCCATTTAATCTTCCTAAAATTCTTCCTGAATGTTGAGATTTCGTAAAATATTATCTCAAAGTAAGACTCAGGTATATAAATAAATAATTATAAT
This sequence comes from Latrodectus hesperus, assembly GCA_037975125.1. Lineage (NCBI taxonomy): Eukaryota > Metazoa > Arthropoda > Arachnida > Araneae > Theridiidae > Latrodectus > Latrodectus hesperus. The sequence goes on along the minus strand of JAJQOW010000014.1, from coordinate 11,893,143 downwards.
TTTAAATGAGTCTGTTAATATCGCCTGTTATTTTGATATCATGAATGAAAATTTATTATAACAATATGTTTATCATTGCACCTGTAATTACTTCATCTCATATATTCATTTGCTGTCAGAAAAGCATATTAAAATAATAACTAAAATATAGTTGTAGTATCCTTTAATCTATTCACTATTGTTTTGTTGTATTATTTATGAACAATCTATATAACAGGACTTTTACTTAAAGAAATTTATTGCTATGATGAATTTAAAAATGAAACGTTAAAATGAACTCTGGTCTAGTCTGTAACAGGAATAAATGTTACATGTAAGTTATATCAAAATCAAAATGAAAAAAATTCAATGAAATTCAAGGTATAAACTTAAATATTTCAATTAAAAATATATTCTATATTCGTAAGATTTCGTTTTAAGTTTTAATACTCTAAATTTCTTTTTCTCGTTTTAAAGTTTTATTTAAGTAACGTTGCTAATCTATTAATGATATGCATCGAACTTAGCAAATAATATAAATATATGTGATAAATAGAAATGGTTAATGAGATTGTATGAATAAAATAGATTTAGTAATAATGAATTTTCCTCTTCATCAAATTTAATGTTTTAATACTATTTTGTTTCAATTAAAAATACTTATATTTTTGTTTATCATAATGAGTAATAAAACTTGAGTTACAGAAATCACATGCATTTTATTTTCATAAACATTTAGGGATTAAATAATTAAGTTCAAAAATTGTAATATATTTCCATACTTTATTATTATAATGCTAGTTTTATTTTTATACATTATTAAATAATATAATATCAAGCACAAAAATCTCCTTTTGTAAAGTTTAATTAAAAATGCTTAGCTTTTAATAATATTTAATGATTTTTAATGGTAGAAATGCTGTTTTTTTCTCTTATAAATCTGAAACTCAAGTAATGTCATTGAGAAAGGAATAAAAACTTAAGTTAGAATTGCTTTTTTATCGTAGACTATTATAAAAGATAAAGACATGTATTTAAATATTAAGACATTTTTTTAATCGTATACTTTTTCAACAGAGAAATAATTCATTAACTTTCATCCCAATAATCAAGGTGGTTACATCTAAAATAATTAGAATTAAAAGAATGAGGAAACATATTTAACCTCCTTATATGTAACGGTAACTGAAACTTACTTTAAGTCTGTTTGTCTAGTCAGACTGTTGAGATTGTCTTCATAGACACCAAAACTAAATATTACTAATATGTGGATGAATCACATCATTATTTTTTAAGCATTTGATGTTTATTTCTCAGAATTTCAAAGTAAAAGCCATTAAAAGCACAACGATTTTTCCTAAAATGTTCCACGTGGGGTTCTGGTTCAAGGTAAGAACTACATCACTTACCAATAGAATACTATATAATGCGCTTCCTGAAATATTCAATATGCGGATTCAAGTGTTTTACGTTTATAACAAGAATTTAACTCTTTCATAACTTGATTGTCTTACTTTTTCATTCAAAATACATGTATGTAACGGAACGCTATTTTCAAAATTTTGGATATTTTATCCTTTTCATTTAATGAGTGTGCATATAAAAGTCTGCAGAAAGTACATTATGTAATTCTCTGGCAAGAATCACATAATGCAGTTAAATTGAATTGATAATTATATTAATATTATGAACATTAAAAATTATATATTTCATACTGATTATTAAAAATTTAATTTCAGTTGAAATAATAATCTTGCACAGTTTTACAAATTTATCTATGTTGTTATGCTCATAAAGGAAATAAATGTGTTGTTGAATCATAAAAATACATATTATTTTATTTTGGAATCCAACTATTTCAAATATAGTGAAAGATTTAACTATGTAAACAAACTCAAATTAGGGTTTAATATTTTATAAAACATTTCAAAAACAAAAATTTTTCATCTATCCATTGATTTCTGATCTTAATTAGTATTTTATTCAAGTAGAAATAATCTATTAGTATTTAATATAGAACTAAAAATTGAATTACAGTTTACTATGATGCCAATTTAACAAGAAGCATTTTAACGTATCTCAATAAACAATATATTATTCAAAATAACAAAGAAAATAGGATAAAAGAAAAACCAATTTAAACGATTAAATAAAAATAAATAAAATTAATTCCATTTTATGTTAATTAAACACATAAATAAAACGAATTAAATGTAAATAATTATCTTAAAACATTCCAACTGGTATTTATGACGTTTAAAAGCAACGATTTAACAAATATTTAATACATTAGTTATAGTTGCTTTTTTATATAGTTTAAATACCTCCGTCCTTTTTAATGTAAATCACGATTTAATTAACCTTCATGTGCGCAAACTGACCGTTTAACGCCAAGCAAACAACTTCAAAACTAAAAATTCTTACTGTATCAATTATTTCTATACATTTTACTATCACAATCTTCTCAATAAAACATTGCTTATTAATTTGGTGATTTAAGAAAAAAATACGTTTCACATGTGAAATTACACATGTGTGATAGCTTTAGAATCTAACATTATACACATATATAAATAACATAGACAAAAATAAATCTGACCATAAATATTTTAATTACAGGTATAATAATAAATTTCAAAAGTTTTTCTACTAATGAAAGTTATTGTTTAAGTTATCAGATTCATTGTGCAGCAGTTATTTCAAAAAATTCAGTTGTTAGAATATGAAATGAAAGGGCAAACATTAACATCAATGAAATTCTTGACCGAAATTTACGAAGTGAGTTCAGAAATTTTGAAATGCTTCTCATTCCTCTTGGTAACCAACTGAAATATTACCACCATAATGGATCTCGGAAATTGTATAGTTCATTAACAAAAGAAAATATTAAACTTACTGATATATTTATCTAATTATTTAAATACATTTAGAGGTACGGGTATACTTTCCTGTTTGTTTTAAAAAATTACTTATATTTTATATCTTGAATCATAAGAAGTTTTTGTTCCTTATAATTTATTCACTTATAAGGAACAAAAAATGTTAATTTTTAAGTAAAAAATATTCTTATATAAAATATAATGGAAATATTAGCATTTAGATTGGATTCTAACAAATCGTAATGCTTTTTTTCGATTTCTCAGTAATAACTGCACGATTTGGAATTAAGCATTTGTGTTTGAAATTAAAACTATAAAATACTCATGCCTCAAACAAATTTAATAATTTTAAAATAGTAATTATTTTATTTAGTCTCTTTTTTTAAAGATTTATCTGTATTTATACCATCAGGCATCTTTTAAATTGTTGAATTTCAATTTGTTATTTTAATATAATTTACTAACCATAAACGTTCTCTGCATTTTTTTGTGAAAAAAAATACATTTGCCTTAAAATTTTCCCTCTTGAGATTTATTTGAAGTTTTACTAAAAATGTCAAGTTTTGACAGCAATATTTTTTTCACTTTGTCAAATATGTAAAAAATGACAATATTCAAAAATGCACTGACTTGAAAAAGTGTTCCCCTCGGTTCCACTTTATGTCGCTGTTTGAAGTGCAGTTCAGATGCGGAGCCAGAGTGATATTCTCGTTGATGGGATCTTCCAGAAATAGTTCCAGTCCATGCACAAATATTTTCACGGAACGTTCAATTTCTTCTGTTAAGCGATTCATGGTAGTATTGAAGTGGATGCCTGCAGAGAAGACATGATTCTTAAGTGTGATGGATTATATACGAAACTAAAAGTAAAATATGAACTTATTTTTTTCTGATTATTTTCTTTGAGTTCGGAAAGAGAATTTGATGTTATACTATTATGTGAATCGTATTCATAAGTGACTTCTATTAAATTATACAAAAAACTGAATGATAAATGGATTAATATGGTAGAAAATTATTAATTTATTCTCAAATTAGTTTTCTTGCGTATCAATTATGAAAAAAATTAAACTTTTGTTAACGCTTTTGTAAAATTTGAAGCATGTTTGGAACTTATGCTTAACATTTTTAAATTTTAATTTCTAAATAAATTACTTATAAAGTTAATGAAAAGTACACATGTAAATATCAAAAACATGAAATTGCATGTAGCAATATCGTAGAACATCTCGACTGAGTCTAAAATGTATTCCACTTTCATTCGAATAATTTTCCTTTTTAAACAATTTTTATCAATATATAAAATTTTTGGCTTAATTAAGAGCCCTTTCAAGTTTCTAAGGAATATGTCTTGCTTAAAATTGCGAAAATTATACATTTGTATGTAATATCATATAAATGTAACTTGAATGTAAAATAATAAATTAATGCATAATCATATGCTCGAAGTTATTTATGTGTGAATTAAGGAAAACTGAGAAATACATTTTGCACGTTAGTGAAATCCCAAAAAGCTTGCATGTATTATATTATTTAAAAGCAAATATTTATTAGTAAATTATTGTAATATTTCTTTATATTTTTATTTAAATTTGAAGAAAAATATTGAAATTATCTTTTAAAATGTTAGAGTAAAATTTCTGTCATTTAATGAAATTCATTTTTTTCAAAAATATTGATTAAAAGGAATGTCAAACGAGACAATATTAAATGAAAGATGAAGTTTTATAAGAGTTTATAGTATTTTTACTCCAATTTATTCAATAACTTTAAAAATTAATCTGAAACTACATTTTACGAGAATATGGCAGTAGTTACTGAGATATGTTATGGCAGTAGCTTATGAGAAAGCAGCCAGTATTATAGGGAATGTAACTAAAATATTTTTTAATATCATTAATTGCCAAAAATTATTTTATACTGATAAAGTAAAATGTGTGAAAATACTGTATAAACAACGAACATTTTAGTTTCAATGATGATAGAAATGCTGGTGGCAAACAAGAATTGTATATCATGGAAGTGATATACTACACCGATGACATACTACACGGGAAAAAAAGTATTGTGATTTGCAACTGAATAGCTTTTCAATGAGCTAACTGTTTTCTTGATATAGAAGATATTTGATATCTATCCTGGCCAACTCGTTCTCGCGGTTTGTCACAAACAGAAAACGTTTGTTCAAAGGTTACCAAGCTTGACTTAATCGTTCGTCATCACATGGTATTTTCCTAGATCAATAAACTATTACATTTTATTCAGGTTGCATGAGGAATAATATCCACTATTTAACACAACGCTCTGGCTACAAGGGCTGTTATTGCTGCTTAAATAATGATTCCTCAGGATCTGTACTTTCAAATTTCTTGAGAATTAAATCATTAGTAATTTCTTGTATAATGTATTATTCTAGTGAGCATAGTTTCACTTTTTGCATTTAACCCTAATTTAGAATTCTAACGGTCGTTAGTTTATTGGTACCTTAGCGAATTTTTATAAGGAACAGCTGTATAGTTGTTTGATTTATATTCTTTCGAGAATGTAACTATTAAAATTGTTATGCTTCTCATGTCAGCGTTTGGTGGAACATTTTATATATATTTCATTTCCTGATTTCAGAATTTATTTATCTCAGAATTTTCTAACCAATCATTCCCTCTTGCTATTCTTGAAACCACTTGTAAATATTAGATCAGAATTCTTCATTTGAATGAATTCATTTTTATCAATTTTGTTAAATTAAAATTATATAAAACTGAATTGACTGCGCGCGATGATGTATATTCTGCTGCTTCAAATGTTCAGGCAAATATCCCTGTCAAAGTTAAGGAGCATTCAATTATTAGATTATAACATTTTTAAACTATATATGTATTGAAAATATTTTTAACAAATATAATTATTAAAAGATGAAAAGGAAAGAGGAAAGATATATATATATATATATATATATATATATATATATGTGTGTGTGTGTGTGTGTGTGTGTGTGTGTGTGTGTGTGTGTGTGTGTGTGTGTGTGTGTGTGTGTGTGTCTGTGTTTGTTAGTCTTGAAGCAATAGTTTATTAATTTAGCAAATATTTTTTTAAATATGAAACTTTTATACTACAGTTAGAATTTTAATTTTATAATGATAATATTTAGCTAAAGGTTATACTTTTAATTTAATTCTTCATTTCAAAATTTGAATAAATTTATATTTGCCTACTCAAAATTTTAAATGAAATATGTTTTAAATCAAAAGATATCACATTTAACTAAAGCATGCAATTATTACAAGTACACAAAAACAAATAGTATTAATGCTTAAAGGTTAACTGACGTAAGTCTATGAATAAATATAAAAAATATGTTAATTTAACCAACTGACTTTTTAAATATTTTTGTTATTAGCAATTAATATTACTAAAATTTGATGTAAGCAAAATAAATAACTTCATAATTCTGAATGTAATTGTTTATTTTTTGCCAAGATAGGAAAACATATTTTATAAATCATTGTTGAGAAAAATATTGTATTTTATTTCTAATAATAATTAAATATATCCAGAATAATATTCATTTTACTTATATTTGAATCATACAAAATCTTTACGAATGACTGGACTTAATTCAGCAAAGAGATAAATAGGGGAAACTAAATTTACTGCTCTTATCCTCAAATAAACTACAAGACGACGACTCGACAAAACTTAACTGATATAAATCACTCTGAAGTTTCTGTCACTTTCTCCTGGAATCGTGAAAGATAGCATTTTGTGATTTAAATTGTAGAAAATACATCGTAACTATGGAATGGCATTTCTAAATACCATTTTTAAAGAAATTTATCCAGTTTACTTGAAAAATATTTCTTTTATGAATTTTAATTAAAAACGCAACATATAATAAGTTATTAGGAAATTTAATCACACACTACTTTAATAATAATAATTAAAATTAATTCATCTGTGCTAACTAATTAATTTATATAGTTTAATTGCAATAAACTGGTTTAAATATATACTAGTTAATGTACATTTATAACTAGTTTAGCTAAAAATTATTTAACTAGTTTAATTGCAAAGAGGTATATAACATTAAACATCTGCTAATCAAATATACCTTAAAAAGCCAGACGATTTATTATAATTTTTTGGAATGAATAATTTAATTAGTTTAATAATAAGAAAAAATATTTCAAATGAAATATCATCGCATTTTTGCTTTGGTATCATATAAATATTACGAGTATAACTCAAAAGTTTATAAATATGACTTATGGTTACAAATTTATTTAAATTAAGATTTTTACTTTTGTTTACTATTTAGTAATTGCTTCGTACTATTCGGTAATGACTTCATTCTCGTATCACGTAAAAAGAAGGATCGATATCACCTAGATGATCTAGACCAAGGAACTTCTTACTGGAAGACCCTATTCCCGCTAAAATGCTACTGAAGATCAATGTTTCTCTTCTTCTGTAGTACAGTGTGCATAGGTTGGTGTCATTACAGTTGGCCGATTTCTTTTCTCGATAGTACATCAAGGGTTGGAGAAGGGTGAAAGTATTAACAATTTTGATTGGCAAAAATGTGAATCAAGAATCATTTTGCTATGATCTAATAGCTAATCAGTTTTATACATTTTAATTTGCTAGCTATTACCGACACCCTATAAACAGATAGAATTTTGAAATTTAAATAATTTGAATACGTTTCTTATTAATTTTAGTTTTATTTAATAAATTTATTAATTTTAATTAAATATATTTAATTTGACTGCTAAAACTGAAAAATTTGAATAAAGCTAAGAGTGTATTAATTTTTTTATATATTTATGCATGAGTGAGAATGTATTTTGCATTAAAAATGCCAAAAAATAAATATTTGAATATCATTTACAAACTGCAAATTTCATAATATGCAGAATATTTTTATAGATTTCGTATTTAAAATAATATTTCCTATCTCGTGTAAGAGAAGTATATCATATATTTATACACACAAATATATTTAACTGTTTACTAAATAGTAAATTAAAGTTTATACAGAAAAACTTTTAGCATGTCAAGAGATAATAAAAAACCTATAAATAATTGCAGTAAAATAATTTTTTTACTAAGTTAGCAAAAATTGAACGCTTTATTTCAGAAATTTATATAGGAAAACCACAAAAAATAGAGTTTGCATTTGAAAAATATTTTGCTAAAATCTAATGTATAGTTGAAAATAAATATATTTAATAATAATAATTTATGACCTAAATTAAATACTGCTATAAAATAATAAAATATCAAAATAAATGAATTAAAATGTATTTTTATTAATTGATCCTGATTTAAATTAACTTATAGAAACACCTATTTATTTGTAAAAATATATTTGTTGTATACATAAAATGTCAATTTACTCATTGTTAAAATGATAAACATAAAATTTGCACGTTTTGCTGTTTGAAAATGCCCGAGGTTTATTTCTTCGAAAAATTGCAACATTAAGTGCAAAAGGAAATATCTTGAAATGCAGCCCTTAGCATCCTGTCTGCATTCTTGTGATTTATAGCTCCGCTTCTTACCTGTGAAAATATCTGGGCTATGAAAAATAGAGCATTCGCTGCACAATCACGTGACGCTCTCTGATTGGACGAAATTGCAAACCTTGAAAAGAAAGAATTCGCATTCATTTTGCCTGGGCAATTGATATCCAAAAATGCAGTTAAATGCAATCACGCAGTTTAAATTTTGACTGTGTTGAATGTCAATTACTGATAAATTTTATCACAAAGAATGTTCTTGTTTTCTATATTTATTTTCATTTTAATAAAGAATCTGTATTTTTCATCAATTATTAAACATCTGTAAAAATATTACTATCAGAAAACATTAAAAATAATTTTCTAATAATGAAACAAATTAAACTATTTATAATCAACATTTTTCAAAATCATGTTATTTATGTTTTCGATCACATTTTCCTATTACATTTTGATTGCCTCGCTTAAATTTTTGTCAGATAAATATGCATTATAATTCCTTTATAGAAAATTCATCTGTGAGAAAGATATTTAGCAAATTTTACGAATGTAAAAGATGAATAGGTTTTGCTTAAAAAATAATAACCAAGGAAGAAAATTGAGTAATTTGTCAAATAACAAGTATTTATTTGTAATTCTTATATTAAAATAATAAAAAACACAAATAAATCAAAACAATTTGCAAAATTTCTCCCTACCGTATGCTTAAAATTTCAGTTAAATTAGTCTAAACATTGCAAAGATTTTTATCAAATTACTTAAAAATTTATTTTCAAAATATAAACGTAAGTTACTCATTAACTAGTTTTTAAATAAAATGTAAAATTCGAACTTAATAAAAGAAAAAATAAATAATTTTTAAATTTTCAGAAAAATTTAACTAAATAAATCTATATAATTTCATTAAATTTAGATTAATATTGTGTCAATTAAATTATATTAGTAGATTTTTTATGAAGTTATAAGCAAATGCGTTTATTGAATGTTTCATCAAATATTGTTTTTCTCACAGAAAATGGACCATCATTTTTTTAGAAAATAAGGAACTGGGATTGATTGATTACTCCCTTAATAATTAGTCACAAAGTCTTAATTGTTACAGATTTGAAGTATTAAGATATTAATACTTCAAATCTACTAAGAATATAATTAATTTATCATTCTAAATTAGTGCATTTAAGGATTAGAGTGTGGTTAAATGAGTTTTATTGAAATTATATAGAATATAGATTCATTTTATTTAATCTCGATTTCAAGTTCCATAACGCTTTGCATTTGGCAGCATAATTTTCATATTTTTACCTCTTTATTTGTGAAAAATAAATCAAGTGGTTTTATATGGACAGGATTCAAATATCAAATGCATAGCATTCTTATGAATTTTTAATGTATTTTATGATTTTAATTTAATATCCATTTTCAAAGATATCATTTTTTCCCTGTCGTTTAGTTTTAAAGCATATACTTTGAAGTCTTTCAAAACCCATTTTTTATTTTTATTTTAATTCATTTCCTTATGAACATTGAAAGTAATACTTTGATTTGAAAATAGAACTTAATAAAAAATTTCGAAGCTGTAGATATATTTTCTTAAAATATACGTGTCAAAATTGATTATTGTGTAAAACTTTTTGTATTTTTAGCGATTGACACAGATAAATTTGAATGAGATTTTCTTTAAGTAATAGAAAACATAAGCTAAGAAATATTACCTTTTACTTTTAAGCAATTTATTATTTGTTGAAAACTTAACCTCACCTAATAGTCCTGGAGGGAAATCAGGTGGGGGTGGTGTATTCGAGAATGCTGGCCCAACCACAGATTGCGTGACAATCCAAATGTAATTCTTTCCCGTGAGGTCTAATTCATTGGCTGCTCTCATGATGTACATAGCCTCCTGGCGGTTGCAATAGAGAAGAAAAACTCTGGCTTCGCTGCTGGCGAGTTCCAACATTTCTGTTCGAGCCTCATCCGGGTCCCTAGCTTTTAATGTATAAATGTCCATAATTGTGAACCTAAAATTTTGAAAAAAATACTTTATAAGAATATGTCAGAAAAATCATTTTTGAACTTCAAAAAAATGCATGAAACAAAATAAACTTTAAATATGTATATCCATTCATAAAAATTTTTTTGTCTTTAAACAATCAATTTATGTGCATCAGTTTCCAAATTCTTCAGAAATAAATCAATTTTATAAGTAAATAAAAAATAATTTCGTAGTTGTCATAAATAATCGGACTAATCTCATGAAAAATTTAAAAAGCTGAATTAGATTATAGGATTAGATTTTTTTAAATAAAGATTGAAATAAGTAATATTAATTAATATTACGAATAATTAAAATTAGATATCACATCATTTAAAACTTTTGTAAAAAACTACTATAAATTATATCTAAAAATTATGCTTGATTTTGACAGATATTAAGATATATTGGGGCACTTTGAATATTATGTTCATTAAATAAGAAAATAATACATGCATTTCCAGGAATTTATCTTGTTCTTGGGATACTTGAATAAGAAATACTTATTCAACTTAGCCAAAAACATGTTAAAATTATTAAAATAATTTTTATAGAGAATCAGAATTTTGAGTTTGTAATATTATTCTAGTTAAAATTATTGGAATGAATTATAAAGTGAATTATCAAAGCATATGAGGATAGTTAAACAATATTTAAATGATTATTTAGCTTTTGAAATATACTTTTTAAATTATAAAAACATATTGAATGAATTTCTATAATGGTAATTAGTACAGTATAATATAAAGTCAAATATAAAATAATAATTAATATACGCTTTTAAAATATATTTAACGGCATTTTTTTTATAATTACGCAAAAAGTTTAAGAAGAAAATAAATATTTTTACGATTATGACATATATTGTGGTATTTTTATAAAGGAGTTTTTCACTTGTCTTGAAATTCAAAGGAAATAGAAAAAGTTTTTTTTTCTTTACGAAAAGTAAAAGAATAAATAATGAAATTACATGTTTTTCCCATAAAAAATTGTACTCAAAAATCTAATGCGACAAATCTTCTTTGAATGATTATTTGTTAAGACATGTTTTTTCAGCAAAAATTTCTGATCTTTTTTGATAAATATTTTCTGGCATGTCGTTGTTAAGATCTCGTTATGTCTCTTAAAACACGTAATATTTATTCATTTTATTGGAGTAACTATTCCAAAATATATTTAATATTTTTATTACAGAAACTGTTACAGTTATTACTTCAAGTATTGTATATTCAAGAATAAGAAATACAAAATACAGACTATGCTTCAGTTAAATCGTACAATTTGAATAATAATTATGGCTTTCAGATTATTAAAACTTTAATTAACAATATTGAGGCGTATACAGAATTCAACACACTTTATATATTCCAATTTCTTTTAATGTAATATAGTTTAAATAAATTTAATGCAATATCTTAAATTTAAATTGAAAGTATATGATGCATATTTGTTATATAGCTATAAAGTGAAAATTTTATTCGGATATTAGTTTAGTATAAGTAATAAAATATAGGAATAAAAAATGTGCATTGAAAAATTAAATTAATAATAACAAATTAGTAAATAAACTTACAGTTAAACATAATTATATTATTTTTAAGTCAATAGTAACTAATGAATATGACTATTATAGTCGTGAGATTAATGGAGATACATTCTTTTGACCATCAGGTAATGAGTTTTAAATCTGAAATATATTTGTAGATCATCATGTAGAGAATAAATATGTTTAATATTTATTCTCTACATGATGATCTACAGATCTACAAATAAAAACTACAATTCGTTAGATCCAAGATCAGTTCTTTTGAGTTTTACTATGTAGCGGTTGCTAACTCCTATGTGAAAGTTATTGTTTGGCCATGTTACAAAATTACGAGACAGCAATACATATTTAGTGTATATTTCGTTAGGGAAAAATAGGTAATTGGAATGATATTCAAATATTACATAATGAACAGGCCTTAAAATCATGAATCATTGTTTTTACGCATCTTAAAACTTCCACTTTTGAAGGAACTTTTCATAATTTGAAGGACTCATTTATGAGTCATATTAAGGAACATCAGAAAATATCACAAGTACCTACTACGATGAAACCTAATAACCAAATCCGTTGCTAAGCTGTAGCTGGAATTGAACTCGGAATCCTCCTTTCCGAAGAGCGCTGTTTAACTATTAGGTGTATATTAAGCACAATCGTAAATACATTACATTAATCTTATTAATGCATTATTTTCTTACATAATTTAAGGAAATTCACAAATATCAATATATTTTACTCAATTTTCCCATTAGCCAAATCTTTTATATTTTATGACGCCGTAATAAAAATATAAAATATGACATAAAATTTTCTCACTCTCAGAAATAAATATTTCTCAAATCTAATTTATTTTTATTTCTTTCCTATAACGTGGAAAGCATTATCACGTTTGTTTCTGATTTGTTGAGTAAAACTAGAAAATTTTATTTTACTTTTGAAAGTATAAGTATGTAGTAAAAAAATCTATTTTCGATATATTTTAAGCGTAGATTTAATTTAAAGTTTCTAGGGCAGTGTAAACATTTTCTAATCACGTATTTTGAATCCGTACGTGATTAGAAAATGTCTAGCGTATAACATGTTTGTATTTTGTTTGGCAATTAACTTCTTTCCAATATTTTTGAAAATTCTAGACGTAATATTTTAAATTCAACATTATTTTTAGCAGAACAAATTTTAGCTAATTTTTATAAAATATTTACTCCAAAGTTAGTTTTCTCTATAATTTGGTTAAAATGAATAATTTTTTATGAAAGAATATCTTATTAAAATTTCTTTCAGTTTTTCAATCTAAGAATGGCTTGTATCGAACAATATATTTAATTTTTTTTGAAAATATCTGAACTCTGTTGGAATACATAGCACCTGAATATTGATATTACTTGATAAATCACAAAAAAACAAGAATAAGTTACAGTAAATAATACTTTGAGGCTGTGAAATCGACAGATTAAGTGCCTAAAGCTAATAAATCGCCCATTACTTGGAGTAAGAAATTATAATATCCATGTTTTACATTGAATTTTCATATTTTCATGCATAATTTTAATGTCCAATTCTTGAATTTCCTTTCAGGATAATTTTACTTGCGCGATATATTTTACTTGCGTGATATATGTGTGCACACCAACAATAGTGTGCACACATATATCGCGCAAGGGATAAAACAAAACAAGAAAAAAACATTTGAAGAACATATCCTGAAAATTGAACATGCTGAAGGCATAAGATCAACATTCATATTTCATTGCTCAACAGTAAATTAGATGAAGCCTTTCACCAGCTTCTTTGAAGAGCTTTGTCTTATCATATGGTCACAGCGGGATTTTAAAATAATACCTGTCAAATTTGGTTTTTATAAAAGTTTTTAGTTAAAACCTTAATACAACTTTTTAAATAGTTCATTGTACATAAATGGTAAAATAGTGCAGAGTTCAGTTCGAATATATTTGCGTTTGTGAGAAATAGAGAGAGTGTGTATGTGAGTGATTACTTAAATTCGGAAAACAAATCGCTTCACAATTTTTTGACAGAACACTTTATTTTGTAAATCCCAAAATGTGGGTGGGCATGTCATTATTATAATCTCTAAATAGAAGCAATTGAACAGAAGAAATATTTTCTTTTTGTACATAATCACATAATCTCCATAGGGACAAAAACTGTAATGTTTTATGGGAGTTGCAAAAAATTTAGGTGTTAATAGAAATATTCCAATTCTCAAAACTTTTACCTCGCAGCATACTGAATGTATTAAAAGCTATTAACTACTATCAAAACTTTATAGTTAAAACTAAAAAAATGTAATGTTAAGATGACTGCTTTTGATATGAACGAACACGTAAGGATTTTCAGAAGATTCACCTATGCAACTTTTTAAATTTTCATAGATTCATTGCTGAGGAGTTTTTCGAATTCTTGAATTATTCCTATTCTTAATCAATGAAATATTTTTAAATATTTCCGTAGCTTTTATAAATAGCAATTACATGTGTTTCATCGAAAACATAATGAAATATGAAACGTATTGATGAATCCTCAAATGTTTTCAAAGGTTATAGCTCAAATCAATATTTCTTTCTTTTACTATGTGATTCCGAATATCTGATTGTTAATTTAAACTTATTCGCTTTTTAACAGAAGTTAAAGTTGAAAATACTTCAAGCATGGGTGATTGAATAATAAAATTCAATGTGTATTCATGACCGACTTTCATTCATACTTACTTAAAATCTACTATTGCGAGGACTTGATCTCGGACTGCTCTTACAAAATCATCATGTCCTCCTATTTGACTAGTAACAATGGCGAATTTATGCCAGGAGTATCTCCTGAGAATGCTAAGCATTGCCGATGACTGATGCTCCACGGACGGTGCTAATTGCAAAACTTGGGACTGTGGTAGCCTCTAAAAATATTATAAATTAATTTAACCATATTAAATTAATCACACAACACATACACACACACACACACACACACACACACACACACACACACACACACACACACACACACACACATATATATATATATATATATATATATATATATATATATATATATATATATATATATATATATATATACAGTGAAAACAGACATTTCAGTGTATTAATCAAACAGCATATAAAATCTTGGCTCGGTAATATCTATCATATAAATACTCAAATACACCAGTTCAATCCTAACAATTATTGAAATCAGGTACTTGATATTATCTCTTACGCATAAAACGTGAGGAACAATACATGCATAGTTATACATATAGTAGGTCCCACTTTACTTATTAGTTTTCTGGTAGAACTCATTTAATTTCAATGAAGAAGTCAACATCTTTCATGAATTATCATGTGCGTTGGCTGAAAACTTCACCTTGTTCTTTATCAAAAATTATTTTATTATAGTGAGTCATTAAAGCCTATATAGAGTCTATGTCAATATCTGTGATCTAGGTGTGCTGTAAAATCTGGATCGTAGTTCTTTACATAGATAACATTTATATGCACTAAATTACATTAAAAAGGAAGTATAATAAATTTTAAATGCATTTATGAAAATAAAAGTGTTGATTTCTTCAACTCCTCAAATATTTACAAAGCGTAACAATCTTGAAAATAGAAGACACTTATATTGATTTAGAGTTTTGTAAAATGATAAAAGATATATATAGATAATGTTCATTCAATGCTTTAAATTCTGAATGTGTTGATAAGTATTGTTCATGTTGATAACGTTCATTTTCTTGACATATTTTTATTCCCTTTTATCGAAGAGTAGTTATAGAAGGATGATTATCTAGTTCGTTGGTCTGCTTTATTTTTAATGAATGACGTATCCTTCATTTTGCGAAGTCATTTTATTTGGAAAGATTTCGCTAAAATACAATGTTCTATATAATGTAATATAGTGCTTGGTTTCCCACTTAAGTTGTTATTGATTTATGTCAGCTTTACCCTTAAAAATATACTGGAAATTTAGAAAGGGATTTATAAAAAAAATCTGTAGATAGCTTTTTAAAAATTTAATTCTATTTTCCGGCTGTTTGGTGGTGCCATCAACATTGCAAGATATTGAGAATTCCTTCATTTAGGATTCCTTTGAGATTGATGAAAGCAATTTAAATTGTTATTACTAAGTTATTATCTAAAACTGCGTCTTTTTTCTTGTATTCATTGAGTCCATTCCTTATTGTGTCTTCATGTGGTTTAATTCATTAAAAATGAAGGTTATTTTTGAGTCAATCTTATATTTGGTGTTATGCATGTTTGGCAATTTACTGAAGTGGTTTATGATAGTAATACTGAGAATTGATGTCAGTTCAAATTGTAATATAGTAAATTCTGGGTTATTTACATTAATGACTGGTTGTTGTATTGTTGTTGTTTCAATGTAATAAATGGTTATATATATTTTGAGATAATATTGGATACTGATCGAATGGATTTCAGCGGAATTTTCGAAAACTAAAAATGAGACACCAATTCTTTGATTATGTTTAGATTCCCTGATATTAATATCTATAGATATTTATTTTATTAGGAAATGCTATAATATCTTGGAGTGCATTATATATTATACAGTTTTTATATTTACTACTTACTATAGAATTGGTAGAATCCTTTTGATTAGTAATTTCATATTTTTCTTGTCAATTTAAATCATCTATTATCATATCTGTATGTAGTTGAAGAATTGTGGTTTTAAACGGAGGTCTTCATGCCATCTCCCAAGATTCAGTGATGTACCATTGAGAATTTAGGTAGGTGAAATTAAGGTATTCATAAAATATCTAGAGTTTGTTGGTAAAACGTGCTTTTATAGATTTTCTAAAAATAATTTCAGTTCTTGAACTGTCAATGCGTAATATTTTGCTGAACTCTTTGTGTAATATGTGATAATAAGATATTGTAACGATATGGGTTACTTAGGTTATAAGATCTATATAAATGATTTTAAGACAGACATGCTTTGGGTATGTGTTTTACTTAAAAACTTTCAATTTCATGTCATCTAAAAGGCAGCAGAAATAATTTAGAATGAGACTTTATAAAATTTTATAAAATGTCATCTTGGGTGTCTTTTTTTATCTCTCATGAATAAAATAAAGAATTACATCCCATGAAAATGTAAAAAACTAGTTTTCTTTCTTCGCATAGTACTTGTTAATGTCATTTCTATATTTTCTGAAAGGAACATGAGCATATTGCAGAATTGCATTTTTATTCAATGATTGCGAAGTTCTTATTTAAGTCTAGGTTGTCCATGACAGGTTAGTCTGGATTGTGAATTTACTGTAAGTAATAGTATTAATATATATATATAAAAGCTTCATTCCGAGAAATCAGTTACTGAGAAGCCTTCATCTCAGTAACTCATATAACCTTCATCTCACCATCAAATGGAGTGATATATGAATCAAGCAGTGTATAAAATTTGAACAATTCAGCGAATATATTAGAAGTGGCATTTACCTCATAAAAGAGGCAAGATAGAATCGTATAAATATATACAAACATTTCAATTTCAAATATTTTGTGTGTATCATATCACGTGAATATGCTCTTTCAAGATTTTATTTTCATAAGCAATAGTTAAGTCAAATAAATCCCGCTCTCCATCTAACCAAAAAATTGTAGATTAAAGTTGTTGGGAAAAATGCATTCAGAGATTCAGAATTACATTTTCTGTTATTTTCAACTTTTTATCACATTTTTATTTATTACATTTTATAAGAAATTAGCTCTAATATGATAATATAGAACTTACATATAGTTTATGCTTAAAGTTAAGATTATCTCTGTTGCAAATTCCATTTTATTCCTGAAACATTTTTCTAAATTCTTTGCTATTGCTTGTTTTCGAAGTATCATCTTCAGCACGAGAATTTAAAGTCAGCTCCTCTAACTAACTCTGAGCATACCAACCTTTATTAATTACTTTAAAAATTTTTAATTAGTGCTGTTATTTAAAAAGACAAAATTGTTATCACAGAGAACATATTTCATATCACTTACAACATTCTAATTATTCTGATGTTCATTGAGCAAATATTTGAAAGGTTTATGCTTGAGACCAAGTATTCTGGTAACTCCATGAAATTACTTAAAGTTAGATCTTTGTTTTCTGTATCGCACTAAGCAAGTACTGCTGAGTTAAGCTGCTTAGCTATAGTAGTATTCTTTTACCGTGATATCCATTGCTTGAAACTCTTCATATGTATAAAATTTCCACACTGTATCAAAGGATATTTTGAAGCTACTACAGTACTGTAATCAACGTTATTCACATAAATAAAAAGCTATTGTCTATATTAACAATAATATGTGTTATTTGCGGCTTGGTGGTTTCCGAAAATGATCTGAAGTTGGCAATAAGTTGTTGATTTTAAGTTAAAGAAAAAAAAAACATGCTTTTATTCATCATACATTTCCCAATTTTAAACATTATACTCTGATCAAAGATACAATTCTATAAATTGTTATATCTGATAATATTATATATACATGATGATAAGTATTGAATTATGTGAAACAAAACAGTCATAATTGAAAGTTTGGTGTGATGCAGTTCAAACTTCATTTTGGCAGCTGTGCTTGATGAGGATTAATATGAGAATATAATTTGTTGATGTCAGCTATTTGAAAGTGGATACATCACTGTATAGTGCGCTTAGGCATATATTGATTGTAAAGGCCTAGTATTACATCCTTAATAACAGCCCAACTGCTACTCGAAGGAAGTTTGCATAACTGGGGATATCTAAAGACATTTTGTCTAACTGTGCTAACAGTCAAGAATTTGATTCCCCAGTTTGAAAGAATTGGTTTGCCTGTCATGATAGTTTTGACAATGTTGGATATGAAAAAAAAGTGTGAAAACACCCAAAAACATTGAAAATATGTGCACTGTGATTTAAAATAGCCCAAGATTTTTAATTGAATGATCAGACACAGATTCCTTTGGCTATTGAACATCGTTTGTTTTTCTAATATTATTGACAATTAAGGAAACTGATGCAGAGTAATTTAGTATGAATATGATTTGGTTTAGCAACGAAAGCTGCTTCATTTGGATGGATTCTTCAATAAGCAAAATCAGTAAATTTTGAAGAATAAGAATACAGATAGGTTTTATAATCGAAGAGTCTCTTTACCTACAAAGGGTGATTGTCTGATGTGTAATGTTCAGACTCTGAAAAATATGTGTGATATTTGTTGCCATCTTGTTAACTACAGAATGATATGAGGAATTTTTGGAAAAATGATTTCATCTCTATTTTTTTCACTGTGCCGCTGGTTTTAACCAATTTTGTTTTATACAAAACGGAACTACATTCCATGAAAGGCAGAAAATGTTTGACGTCCTGAAGGAGCACTTTCAAACAGCATTTGATTTCTGGATTACCTAAAGGCTTCAAGAATGGAACTTTCTTGGATTTCCTACTCTCTGGAATCAAACACATGTCTTCTTTTTGTAAGGATATATTAAAGACAAGGTGTGTGGAAATAACCCCAAATCCATTGCTAAGCTAAAATCTCAGCACAAACACGTCATAACATAAATTCAAATATCTGTAATGACATTTACATGTTGAATAAAGCTTATGCATCCAGTTGCTTATAAATGATTTACATTTTATTTCATGCATTTTAAAAACTGCAACCATATATATAAATATTTCTGTTTTTTAATTGTATAGCATAAATCGATACTATAAAAATACTATGTAAGAAACATACAATGCTTTATAATTTTGCCCAAATATTCAAGCTTTAATTAATTTATTTTTCAGATTTTGAATAAAAATAATAATTACCTGATTCTTTTATATCCAACATGAGTAGGCATGGAAGAATATAAATTGTTATTCAGTTACACATTGGTGCTTAAAATTTATTTTATATAGAGCAATTTTTTAAAAACAAATTGTATAATAATTTAAATATAAATTATTATTATACAATTTGTTTTTAAATAATAATTTAAATAATTATTTAAATTTTTATTTAATTTAAATAAAAATTTAAATTTTGTGTAATAATGACATACATTAAATATTGTTTTATTTATAAAGATATGAATTTACCATTAAAAAGTGTATGAATATGACGTTCAAACAGTATTTATAGTATTTGCTAACAATAGTAATTTATTTAATACCAGTTAATAATATAGCACTTTAGTTTTATTATAATTTATGGATATATTTTTATTTAAATTATCTAAAAATTTTTATAGGTAAAAAACAAAAATAATTCCAAATTATGCTTATTTTTTCAGAAAAATTCTATAATAAATTTTATTATTCGTTGGAAACAAATATCAATATTTGAAATCTAATTTGATGATTTATCTTAAGCGAAGGACATTATTACCATTCAATTATAATGTATGACAATCTGTAGAAAACACTTTGTACGATTTTATAAAATAATATAATTTATTTGGATATTGAATTTTTCATGTGAATAATAATAAGCGTATCATAAGTTTGTCATTAACTTGTGTATTTTCCCGTCGTTAGCGAAAAAATATGTCGTTTATTATTGATGATTAAGAGATGAGTAAATTGTTCTATTTTTCCTTCACATTTTAGAAAAACATTATTAAAATTTGCAAAATTAGACATCATGTTTTTTGGTGAAAAATGTTAATGAGATAATACATACGTACCGTTTGTCACTACGCAGAAAGAAACATATAGAACAAAATTGATTAATCTGAAATAATTCAGAAAACAGCAGCTTTTTCTTTGAAATTTTAGTAAACAAAAGAAATTTGCTGTTTAACAACTCAAAAAATGTTGTAGTCATCTCTCTATTTTTTCGGAGATAACAAACGATGTATTTCATATGCTTGCGAAATCCTTGTCTAACACATTGGAAATTAAAGTATATCTGAAAAAACTTCCTAAGGGAGTTAGGTTTTATTTAACGCATATTTTTTGCACATAAGAGAGAATTTGTTTTCTAATTTAAAACTGTATGTAATTTTTCTGTATGGAATCACATGCATTTTATAAAGTAATGTGGAATAAAGTGTTAATATTAAAAAAGACAGTCAAGATAAATGAGTATTTTATGTAGATTTTTTTGTCATTATATTTTGTATGATGATAACAACAGCTTAGTTGGTTTTGATTCTTTATTTAGATAATTTCACTTCGAGAAGAAGAAAACAACTGAGGACAAAAAATATGGCAGTTGCTTATATGTTTTTTAAATGTTCCAGCAGATCTTTTGAGACCCAAGAAAATTGAATGCATAGGTAGATATGTTTCTTACCACAAGTCTATTTCCATTTGCCCTTCTAATTTCCTTTTCTCTTAATTTCAATATTAAAACGATTTATACTAATTCATTAAGGATTACTGTGTACATTTCACAAACAGAATTGCAACTCATTATTATTTTCAATTTTCCTTTAGAAATTAAGCAGAAAGTTTTTCCTGTGAAGACCCAATGACATCATATGTAAGTATCTAATTGAAACTGAAATTATTACTGTGACAATTATTTTTATATGAGAATGAACAGTTTCTAAAATCCTTGTGGTAATTAAACATACACAACTATCATTTTTAAAGTTGGCGTAAACAAGACATTAGTGTTAAGATTTAAAAGAGATTGTTTACAAATATTGCTATTATTAATTTAGAATTATATTTATGGTATCAATATGATATATTTCAAAAGCGATTTCTCGCTAAATCTAGCACCCTTAGTTTTGATTATAGTGTTGCTTAATTGAGTTTCCATTGCCTTACATATATATATTTTTTGTTACCAGGTTTGGTTTTTCTTGTGTCTTATGTCCTTTTTGCGTGTTACAATTATTTTTTTAAATGATGAAATCGCTTGAATTTGTTTGTTCAGCGTTTGAATTCGGCTGACTTTGGAAAATTTCCCGCTTTAAAAATATGTGTTTAGTTTGGTGACGAAAATAGTCACAAAGATCGTCAATTGGGGGCTTATATTTTACTTGTTTCAATATTTTTTATTTTGATTGTAAAATGAATAAAAGAATTCTAATTTTATGTAATAGAAGAAAATGAACTTATTGGTGTTCACAAGTTCGAGAATAGTTTCGGATCTTAGTGTTTGTCATACCTTATGGACAAAACTGGAAGTAACCATTGGCAAATCCTTTCTTCTTCATTCTTCGAAATATTTAAGGAAGATATGGGTTTTTGCTGATGTGCCTCATTATATCAAGCTATTGAATAACTATTTTTTAGATAGTGGTTTAATTTTACATGACGGAACTGTAATAAATTCTTGTATCCTATGAGATATTGAATAAAGATATCGGTGAAATAAAAATTTGCCATAAACTGAAGCCCCAAATTCTAATTTTTAAAGAAAATAAAGACAAAATGTTCCACCTGCAAAGACTCTATTTTCAGAAACTACTCCATAATCAATAATACATTTCACTGGAAACATTAAGACTGCACCGTTATTTTCATTGATAGATCATTTATTAGATATTATAAACAGTTCTGTACGAATAGGCCCTCAAGCCTATAAAAGCTGCCTTTGGAATGTAAAAATACTTTGATGTTCAAAAGGAAGCTTTAAATGCAATCAAAAAGGAAGTTTTCAATTTATGTGTATTTTAAAAAATCGGCTTTACCTTTTTAGAAAGGAATTATTTTTTCAATTCTTTCTCTTTGCGGATTATATGAAGACTTAAATCTATAACTGTAACTTATATTTTAACAAGTAGACTTACTCAAAATGAGTTTGGAAGCTTCTTCAGCCAAATTTAAAATCTTGAGAGATTCCATGACCATCCCTTTTTTTGGTATATTAATTCATTAAAAATATTGTTCGCAAATAAATTACTAGTTGGTCATCGAAAGTAAACTATTTAGAAAAAATGCCAGACGTTTATTTAAAGAGGGAAGTGTTAAACTCTGTACTTAATATGAATAAATTATTAATTCTTTTTGAATATCAAGATGATAAATTAAATCTTGAAATCTTAATTAATCCTTTACCAATATCTTGGGAAAATGAAATTGCCTCCTCGAACCCAAACTGTGATACAACTCTATTTGAAGAAGCTGTGGTTTATGAGACAAGTTATACTGCTTACACAATATCAAAGATAATACACTTTGAAATATATCAGCAAATGCAGTCGAGATGGCTAATCATTCTAAGCGGATTACTTTATTTTCTGCTGGGGAGCTTAGGGTTTCTATTATTATAAATCTATATTATAAACCATGGATGGGTGTGTGGGGGGAATCAATAAAATAAAAGAACTTTCGCAAATTTCACGCGACACACTTTTAAAGGAGAAAGTATTAAAGCAATATTAATAAATGAAATAGAATCTTCTTTTTCTATTGTAAATTGAAAGTCCATTAAATTTTTTTGTCCTTTGAGAGCATTTATATGAATTATTTTGTAGCTTGAGAACATTTATACTACATTTGAATAGAAACGCAGCTACAGTACCTCCATAATAACGCTCAACAAAAAAACAAGAAATGGGTCAGTAGTCCAAAAATTAAGACAAACTGAACCTAACAGGTAAATATATTTTGATTACTTAATTCCAAGCTAATTCGAACATTAATAATAACTTTTGAGAGTTTATTAAATAACAATTGCAAATTACTTAATATTTGAGAACATTTGTATTTTTTCACTCTGATTAAAAAGTTGAAATAAAAAATAAATATTTTGCTTGGAAACTCTAGGCAGCTTATACTTCTTTAATGCCTGACTACGTTATCAATGGCTACTTCCGGTGTCAGTTTTGAGTGTCATTGATCCGGCCCATCTCTTTCCCTAGCCCTGAATTTAACTGACTTAAGAATAACATAACCCGCACTAACATAAGAGTAGAATAATCATTTGAGTGCACATCCTAAACAGGTTAGATTTAAATTCATTCAAATAGGTCACTCAAAGCTTGAAAATTTTATAAACATTCCGTTAGTTACACAAAACTTTTGAAATTTTGAAATCAATCACCTTAAATTAATCTATATACATATATCATTACAAATTCTTTTTAAAAAATCATACATGGTGCCAATAAAAACGCTTTCAATCTAGATATTCTCTAGCTTTCCATCTAGAATTAGATATTCTATATTTAGAATGATATTTTATTGTAAAATTAAAAATGAAAAAAATAATAGATTAACTTAGAATCATAAGCCATACGATAAGATATATTGATTTTAAAAATAAGTAGATTAAAATTTTAAAAGAAAGCACAATAGAGCACAAACTCTAAGATAAATTAAACTATCTAAAGTCACATTTATTTTATATTTTCCAAGCAAATTTCTTTTGCTCACATAATACTTTTAAAAAAAAGATGAGAGAAAAATAATAGTACAATAGAAAAAATAGCTTTTTTGTATCAAAACAAGCTAAGAAACAATTCGTCCTGTGACATTTTGGAACAGATTTTCTAACAAGCTTTGAAACTGAGAAAGTTTATTCGGGAGTTGTAATATCCCACTAATCTGGATGCCAACAGATGTTATTGACACGGGGAGGGCGTTACACAAAAGACCACAATTTATCACTACATACGTTTAATGAAACATATCCCAGTTCTGTGTGTGTGAATAGGAATTCATTTGTATCAAAATACTTCTAAATAGAATATTAGAAAAAGTGCTCGAAAGTTTCATTTAGAAATGCCAGGTAAGTTCAATTTTAATTTTACTGAAATTATTTAGTTTACTTAAGTAATTATTTGCGAATGTTAAGCATGAAAAAACTTATTCACTCCTTTCTTGTCTTTTCTTGACAAAGAAAAAATAATTTGCAAAATTTATTTGATTAACTAAGCTTTATCTATAAAAGAGATTGAAACCAATGTGCTTGGAAATATAAAAATAATATTGGAATAAAATGATTGCATCAACAGTGCTTGGTAAAAATTGCAAAGGTAATGATTCATTTAAAATGCAAATATTTTTATATTACATTATAATTAATTCTTATTATAAATATTTGTTTTCAAAAAACAAGAAACTATTTTTATTAATTCATTTTTATTAAATTTGTATTCAATTTAGCCTAAAATAAATTTCAAAAGTGATTATTTTGATTTTAATAAGACATTTAAAGTACAGTATTAATAATTCTTAGAAGAAAAGTTTATTATTACCAATAACTTATATTAAAATAATTTGGTCTAAATGGCAATTGGAAACATAATAAAATATATCTATAATAAAAATTTCAATATTTTTACGGATATTCCAAAAGCTAGCAAGACTAATTATATTTCTCTCTGCTTAAAACTAGACTTTTTTAATTATTTAACTGTCTATATATTTTTATTCAGAATTTTTAATATTACGTTATCAAGTTTAAGTGCTGAAAATCTAAGTTTCCTGTAAAAAATTGCTTCATACATTTTCTCCCCCTTTGAATTATTTATTACTACTGCACTTGCTTTGCATTTATTACATTTTACAGAAAAATCTTGTGTGTTTAATAAACTTGTATTCATTTGTCTTTAATTTTCCACGTATTGTGTTAATTTAAATAGCAAATCACATGCCTTAAATTGAGCATGTGCATTGTATGAATTGCAAAAATGTTTGAGAATTGCAAAAACATAAAAACATTTATTTTGAATATCCAATGTTACTTAGAACTAATCTAATATTAAGCTAATATACTTGAATATTTAAAAGGCTTGGATAATATTATATAATTATCCTATAAGTTTCTAATTTTATTCGTTTTCTTTAAACTGCCGGTTTACTGAGCATTATTCACACATTTCATAGTACATGGATTCTTATTATCTTGTTTTGTATACAATCTTAAATTTTAAAGTATCTCGTTTTGTATAGAATCATAAATTTTAAATGTTAAGTATTTATATGGGATAAGTTATTTTGAATCCCAGTTTACACATTCCACACACTTTCTCAAAATCTATTTATTAAAATTAAATTATTAAAGTAGGAAACATGTATATTTACAGTTTATTAAATTATCAAATGTTTTATCCACATTGATGCTTTTTTACATAATTGTAACTTATTTATTTTAATATAATGTGGGAATGAGAGAAAATTTATGAGTATTTTTCACTATACCAAATTTATATAAATGAATTTCAATGTCAAGCATAAGAAATAGTTTTCCATGCAAAAAATAATTATAAAATTATAACAAAATTTATATAATTACCTGTCATAAAATTTTCAGTATAAAATATGCAAATTATGCTCCTTAATATGTGCGGAATAATCTAATTTATAGGATAGAAAAATTTTATAACCGTTTATCACAAGTTTTTGAAAATGTAAAAAAAAAATAGACCTTTATAGGAAAAATGATCATTAAAAATATATTTCATTAGATTTCCATAAATTTAGTTAAAACTTTATTTCAATTATATTTTTAAGACATCTTATTCAAAACAGTGATATATGTAATGTAGGGTTAAAAATAATCTATACTTAAATGTGTTTCATATAATTGTTGATTATTAAAAAAGAAATAGAGGTGATAAATGCTATTTTTACAAATATGTTTGAGAATTATACAAAGTTTGCATAGATAATTTTTGATATTAAAACTACAGTAGAATTTCTTCAAGAAAACTTGTTTAAATGAGCTCACACCATTAGATAACGCATAAATTATTTATAAATATAAATATGTACTCATATATATACTAATAATTATAAGTTTTGTGCATCTTTTTTCTTAAAAAAATCTTTTATTTCGTCAATTGTTTTACATTTTTCATAGATCAAATTTCATATATTTACCTTCTCAAGCCCAATGTTATCAGCATTCCAAGCAATAACAGGTATTCCCAAATATCCAGTAAGTTGTAAGAGGTATTGCGCTGATGCTGCATTGCTTCCATATACTTCAGCATTTGTTAAATAAAGAATTGAAATAACATTTTGTGGCAACATCTGTTGGCAAAGAGCATTTAAGACTACAGTGGGGCTTGGATCCAGAGGCAATGGAACAATCAGTGGTTTCAAGCTCTTCTTATATTTGGCGAAATTGAACTTTGCATTTCTCCCTGAAAAGCAAATGAAATTATGCTTGAAAAAAATTTAAAAGCAAAATTATTCGTATGCTTTTACCTACAGAAAGGCACGTTATTTCTTTGCTCTAACTTTGTTTTACATTCTGTGCGTTCTGCTTTACATTTTGAATGACATTCACAAATACAATAAGCAGAAATGCGTTTTCTTAAATGTTTTTGCTATTTAAAAATTTTAGGAACACTATCCTAAATATTTTATTTTGAAATTTTATAAATCGATTATAAAAGAAATATTTGGTTAATACAGATCAAATTTTAGAGAATGCTTCATTATTTTTATTGCGTATTTTTAATACCAAAAATTTTCTTTCCTACGCTGAACTTTTTTATCTACTCGTTATTGATAATTATGAGTAATGGATAATTTCCGTTCATTATTTTTCCTTTTATTTACAGACTTTTTAGTCTCCATATGACGTCAGAACTCTAAAGTCAGAACTCCATATGACGAATTTCTTTTAGGTTTTCTGGAAAAACACAATTCAAGGAAAAGATTTGATATAATCTATCAATTATTTGTGAACACACCCATAATATTATTTTAATGTGAGAATTATTGAAATTTGATTAAAATGTCATATATAAATCAAAAAAGCTCAAGGTAATTAATATCTCTTTCTTTAATGATAAAAACTTTTTTATAAGCAATGAATATCTGTTGGAATGTTAACCAAAATTATTGCAAGAAGAGCTTATTCAAATCTTCAACTTTATGAAGTTCCACTTTTCTTCACGATAATGCACCACATAAATCTATAGATTTGCAAATTATATGAAAATAAAACACATTTTTTTAAAGTTAGCAATAATACTATTTTACCTTTAAAGCTTATAAATTAATATAAAAAGTCTGTTTTGAAAATATTTCAATAGATATTGATAATAAATGTCATATCATTACCTTGATAACTGAAAAGCCTTTCCTAGTTAATTAAATGCTCATAAATATTGTCATTTTTGCACAAAAATATAAAATATCAGACATTTAAAACCAAACAATTTAGATTTTAATTAACTCATTTTACTCTGGCTGGTCCAATCTTTTTAAAGAAGTTTTGTATTTTAATTCATTTTCAACTACTTCAAAGATATTCGAAGAAAATATTTGGAAAGTATTTCCGTTTGCATTAATGTTTTATCATGAGTATGTTTTCAAAAAAATTTCCTTTTCTTATAATTTTCATAATATTTTTAAAAAATATTTATCCTTTTTACCTTTAATGATAGAAACATATTTACCAAAATTAAATACTGAAGTTTTTCAATTTTTATATACAGTTTAAAAGTATTTTCATAATTTATCATAATAAATTATGTTAATCATGTAAAAATATAATAACTATCTTTTTCTATTACACGATATCTAAACTAAAAATTATAATACTGATTAATCTTAAATAGAGCATTTCTTAATGCATTGCATTTACCCATTAATAATATATGCACAGATACTTCTCATTACATAGAAAACACAAATAATTTCAATTGTTCTTTAAATTATTTTCTTTTAAGCTGATAATTTAAGTTTTGATACAAAGTAGTAGACATTCTAACGGTTTACGACTGTCTCAAAGCATTTTCAATATCATATATTTGACTTCTACAAGGACTTTCCCTCGATAGATGACCTTATCCACTTCCTGCTAGAAAGAAAACTCAGAAGAACTCTGTGAACCAGATGAAAATCCTAGTGAATATGAAAGCACGATATCCCGCAGCTTCAAAGTGATTGAAAATTAATAGGAAGAGCTTTATACTACTACTATATAGTTTTGAGTCCGAATGATGTAAGTTATATTTATAAGGGTTTCTGTTGATTGATATTAGAAAAACGCAAGCATTAATATGTATGTATATATATTATTCTTTAAAACATAATTAATATCACCGATTAAATACCAAATTATTGCCACCTATTTTATTACAATAATTTTTGCGTCCACTTTTTAGCACATCAAGCACTGTGGACGATATTTACAAACAGATAAATTTATATATTTCCATTTAAATTAGAAATTAAACTATGAATTGAATAGAAATTAAGATTTCCATATCATAAATCATAGCGAATTTTCCTTGAAAGTTGACATATTTTCCAATACATTTTTGTTTCATGGAAAGTTTCCATCTAAATTAGAAAGCACGATATTTATTTTCCTAAATTATGTAAAACATAAGTATTTTTATAAATAAATATTGATGAGCCTAATTTTACATGTATATGATAATTATTCTATATAATGGATATAATTCTGATAACTGTTTTTTTAAAGTACCTGTCTTTGCAATTTAGCATTAATGCATACATAATATTTAATAAACAAACATTGAGTTATTTAATTAAAAATAAGCAAATATTGCTTACCTTTAGTTAGAGTTTCCAAAGCATCAGTAATTTTTTTCTTGTGAGATCTGGACACAGTAATTAAAGACGTTTTTGGTAAAATTGCTCCAAAATGAATAACCTGTAATTCTAAGTCTTCTGGCTCGCTGGTGGTTGCTTTCACATTTTGCCTGAAATGACTACTTCTTCCATCCAAAAAGCTAACAGTTGTAATTAAAAAGGCAACTAATAGCAAGCTTTTTAGTGGCCAAGCCATGTCTGCTATCAACCTATGATCTTTTCTTATGGTGATGGTATATTAGATGTATCTGCATGGCTCCCAAATCATTTTAGTTTGAACTTTTCCAGTTTTCCACCTGTAAAATTTTATTAAATTAATATAATCAAAATTAACATTCCAAAAATATGTGTGTCAGAGTTCGTTATTTGAAATGTCATTAAAAATTCTTTTACGTCAAAAATTTCATTTCGATCATCGTGGATGATTAAAATCTCAATATGTGAGCTAAAATCATGTAAACAAATATTTTAATTAATATCAAACAATTATGAGAATATTTTCTCATAATTGTTATTATGTGCCGAAAATTTCCAGCTTACGCTTACGTCAGCGAGCTTCCCTGTACCCAGCTCAAAAGAGCTATGCCAGAATGATGGAAGTCACTGGACAGAAAAATGGAGCCGCTACAGGGATTACCCCAATTTTGCGACCCCAAGCTCTCAAACACTGCCACCGCAATGGACAGTTTAATTTAGGTCAACAAAACATTACAAATAACAATCAACAAGTATGTGCGAAAATATTTTGGAGTAATTAAACATATTATACTAGGTAAAAATAAAGAAACCTGAAAAAAAAACTGGTTGGTAAGTGACATGAAGATTTACAAATGGTATTTATGTTACAAACTAAGTGAGAAATAGGGGATGAATAACAAAATTAGTGCAAGATATGTAGAAGAGCTATACAAAGTAAGGCAGAGTTTGAAGTAAATGGTGAAGGCAAGAGAATAGATATGACACAGGGTTGGAGGAGTAGTTACTATCTGGTGTTGTCATGGAACCAAGTAAAAAGGCATTCCTGAGTAATTAGAAAATCCACAGTTCAGTTTTCTCCTGCAAATCTTGTTATTGAGAATTGCTTTCTTCCAGATCACTATCCATCTGGTAGCTGGGCATGACAGGTGCCAAGAAGCAGTTAATGGGCAAGCTGGGATGTAATGGAGATGATCGCCAATATCTCCACAATTGCAGTTAGATGAGACTGACAGATTCATTCGGTGGAAGTACGTAGGTAAGGGGCTATGGCCGGACATAAATAGAATTTCATTTCTTGTCCAGTTTAATGGCTTCATTGAGACAGAAGGCTCCATCTCATGAATAAGGTGCCCTGTATTGGCATCCTTCCAGCTTTGTTGCCAGTTAGCAAGAATCCATTTCTGACATTCTTGTTTGAGATGGCAGCGCGGGAGTGGAACAATGAGAGGCTGAAGTGAGGATGAGGCTGCTCTCTTCGCTCCCTTATCGGCTTCCTCGTTGACTTCTGTTCCAGCATGGGCTTTATTCTATTTTAGTTGGATGGACAAGAAGTTGACTAATTCAACTTGGACAGGGTGAGCTATAGGGCTTGTTGATGCTGGGTTGCAGATAGATTTAAGTGTTGCCTGGCTATCTGACCAAATACCTACAGAAAGTTGTTGTCTTTTAGCGGACTTAAGAGCTTCTTTGATTGCATTAACATTTGCCTGGAAAACAGAGTTGCTGAGTTTCTACTTCCATGTGTGGGTTTAAGTAAGCAATAAAGGATGTGCCTACGACTTCTTCAAGTTATGATCCACCTGTAAATGTGTATAGAGTGTCCTGTGAAAACTGCAGAGGGGTTGCCTCTTCGTCTATTGTTGATATTAAAAAAACCAGGATGATTTGTATCCAGTAGTTTCGCCTCAATTTCAGATGGTAAGGGGCGAAGAGGTTATAGGCATTGGAATTCAGCCCTAGTGAGGTTGATAAGCTTTGCTTCTGCTTCGACTTTCAGATAAAGGGGGGTGGAAGACCAGTAATGAGTTGTAAGGCTGATGTCCGCGTAGTTCTGAAGGCTCCAGTGATGCTGGGAAGGTGCTTTCTTTGAATCAATGAGAGCTTTTGAGGTGTCTTAGATGCGAGTAAAGTTCCCCAAATAACAGCACCATGGCAGATCATGCGTTCAATAACTGTCTTGTAGAACATTATTCGGTAATGTTCGTTAATGCCCCATTCGTTGCCTGCAATTCTACGTAGTTTTCCTTGCAGAAGAAGTGCCTTATTAGCTTGGGAGATGATGATTTTTGAAGTTACGTTTTTAATCAAGGATCACTCCAAGCAGCTTGATGTTGTTAGCTTTTCTCAGTATGTGGTTTCCCCAAAGTATCTGTGGGCCACGCTGGAGTTTCTCAAAGAGCATGAATTTAGTTTTCTTTAGAGAAATGGATAGATGGTTTCCATCAACCCACGCTTTGAAATGTGTAAGGGCTAGTGTTAAAACCTTTCCTAGCTTCTTTTCATTTTTGGCACCAACCACGAATGTAAAATCGTCCGATAAGGCCTGAAGGAAAATTTGGCTGTCAATATCTCTGCAATATTTCCCCAGTTGGATTTCAAAGGTGTATATACGACAAGATTCCAAAGAACTGGGCCACTAGCTTCTAGAGGCAAGAACAATATTAGTTGGTAGTAGAACTATTCTATCATTAAGGTTATTGGTTAGGAGGTTTGTAATTTTGGCCGAGCTATTGGTGGTACAGAGTTATTGCTTAAGTTTATAATGGTTTATATTATCAAAGAGCCTTTTATGTCTATCGTGATAATTGCAGTATGGAGATTCTTGTTACGAAGAGTTTGGATTTTTTGGTGAATATCAAGAGGGCATCATCGACAGAATGGCTTTGTCTAAAGATAAACTGGTTTTGATAGAAGAAGCTGAGATTTTCCAAATGAAAAGACAGTCACTTAGTGGCAAGTTTTTCAAGGATTTTCCCAAGAGTTGGTAGAAGGGGGGATAGGTCTATAGGAGCTGACATTAGACTTGTCTTTGACTTCTTTATAGAACAGAATGATACTTCCAGTCTTGAAGCAGCGAGAAAAATAGGAAAGTGACAAGTATTTGTTGAACAAACTAAGCATGATGTTGGGGAAAGACCTGTTAATGGGTTGAATAATAATATTGTCAATCCCGTCGAAGTCTGGACCTTTACCTTTTCTCAAGGTGTTAATAACTCTTGCTATTTCCTGTGTGCTGTAGGGGACGTCATCTGTCGCAGTTACATTTGAAACAAGCGCTTGGCTGTGGGTAATGGGGAAGAGTTCTGCTAGAATATTTTCTGCTATTTCCAGATCACATTCCTTTTGGCTGTCGATAGAATCAACAAAGAGATGTGAGGTGGAACGACCTCCCTGAAGACTGCCTTATAAACTTTGCCATAGGAAATGCTTGCAGCACTGCGGAATTCCTTCCAGTTGTTCTTTTTTGTACTTCTAAGTTGTGTGGTGTAAATTGCACGTTTGGCCTTATACTGTTGATAAAGTCCATCTTTATTTTGTGTTGGGGCCCTTTAGTAATGCCTCCTGAACGCTCATAGTTCTTTTTTTGCGATCTGGAGAGGCTGTTCCCTTGATTTTGAAACAAGAATTACAGCAAGATAAAATGGTAGCTTGAAGAGTCAAGGCAGCTTCTTCCAGATCAGCGATATTGTGGCTATTAACAATTGACTGGGTTAGATTAGTGATATGGTGCTGCTAAAGTTTTCAAAATTTATCATGTCTCCAAAATTTGATTTTGTATCTTTTAAATTGGAAAGAGGTTGTTCGGTTGTTGAATATAAGTTTTATATATTGATGATCTCTTAAAACCTCCTCATCCAGAGCTTCCCAAGTGATATCTCTAGCCATTTCAGCATTCTTGACTAACGTTAAGATTGACCATCCTTGTTGAAATTTATTGGTGAAAGTTGGTTGGAAATCTTGTGAGTTGAGGATAAAAACGTTATTAATTAGGATAGAAAATTAACAGTCATAAGCCACAAGGAATTCTAGAAGGGATGTCAAATTATGATTGAGTTCGTATCATTTAGATAATAAAAATTATCCATATTATTGGGCATCATTTATTTTTATAAATTTTTCTTAAATTCATTTTATTTTTCTTGAATTCGCTGACATTTTAAGTTATGTGAATGCATCAGAATTCTTTTATTTTAATAATTCAGACCAACACTGGCATCGAATTTATTAAGGAAATCATTTATTAGAGCATTTAGATGATTCTAATGATTTTAAGATTTTTATTTAAAAATATAAGATTAATAAAAAAAGTTCTTTAATTTGTAAGTGAAACAATGTAGGTAATCTCTCTCAAATCTCACACATTTATTTTAAAACATTTTAATATTCTTTTCCGAATTACATTTTAATTGAAAGAGAATTTCAAAGCGATATTTACCCTTAAAACTCAGATAGTTGTTAAAAAATCAATTTTCTTATGAATTAAAGAACTCATTTAGTCATCTATTTAAATATTGATTTAAAACTTCCTAGAAGAGATCCAAGAATAACTATATTAGATAATGATAGATGAGAGAGAGAGAATTAATTTTTACTTCATGAATTTAAATATATATTGTTATCTTCTTCATATTTTCTTCAAACGAGTTTCATTATACAAAATAATCACAGTTATTTTGATCTAATATATCTCAATAAATATTCCAATAACATGTAAATATTTTCGAGTCTTTAACGTATTAATTAAAAAAACCTGTTATCTTTCCTCTTTAACAGCTTTAACAGTAAAATAAATTTCACATTTTTACATTTCCACTTTATTTCACATAATAAATAATTCAACGTTTCATCACGTGCAATGCAATGTGTCACAGAATAGGATAAATATTATCATTATTATTATTTTTGAAAAACGAAAAATATTTTCTAACATTTCATTGTTATGAAATAAAAGAAAACGCATGAAGTAAACACACTATTTTTTTGTTTTTTCTTATGAATCATAAATATATTTTTAAAAATGAATTTCAAATGCAATATTTAGCTAGAAAAACAATTTCAGTATCCAGTGTAATTAATGACTCACTTTCCATCAATAACGTTCATTAATTTATCTTGGCTATTTTGAAATCAAGTCGTAATTTACAAGCGCATTACTTGCAAATATAAATGCGAATGCTTAACGAGTTTTAAACAATCTTTTATAGATTTAAATGTTGGTAACGAGACAGTTTAATCTCTTCTATGAATGAAGTTCTAAATGAATGGTTTAATCTTATAGTTGTTTAAGTACTTACTTAAATAAGATTATTTAAAATAAATAATAACGTTCTTTTTATTTAATAAAAACTATCCACATTGTTATTATTGAATAAAAAGTAAATTTTGCACATTACAGTAACATTTGAAATTAAATCAAACCTTATTTTTATATGTACTGTGTAACAATGGAATTGTATCTATAAATTTTGTCTAAATATGATAAAAGCGAAACAAATATAAATGCTTATAGGAATCATAAAAATTCTACTTATTAATTTCAAAGAAATTCAAGATACAAATTTAACATTAAATTTAATGAACTGTTACATTTTTTTCTTTTATTGCAAATTAAAAAAAACGAATTATTAATTTTGTGTTGCAAACTCACAAATAAAAATCTCTTATTTAGAATGTATCGTGCTAATCCCAAAAATAATGTTTGCCATCCATTTTAATTTTTATATTTAATTAAAAGTTTAAAGTAATTAAATTTAAATTTTAAAAAACATTCGAAATGTTTTAGGATAAAATATGATAAAATTTTTTTAATTTTTGATAACAATAAGGGTATTCCTAAAAGTTTCCATTTGGATAGCGAGAAAGCGTGTCAACATATGTAGTGGAAAATAAAATAACTATTTATTATTTTAGATCACTTATACATTGAGCTTGAAAATCATATGAAAAATTATCCATTATATTCACCCTCTATTGATTAATTATTTATAGAGTGACACCTAAGATTATAAGATTTTCTCTCGAATGTTTCATTTAAAAAATTAACAAATATATTAACTTTTGAAGTTTCTTATTGTTAAAAGCATTTCAAAAAAAGTAATCCTTCAACAAACCTTTTGAAATATCCTTTCAGTGTTTTAGGTTGGTTGATGTATGTTGTTAGAGTTGAATTTTGATCTTCATAGGTGCTAAAATGAAGGTTACTTAAACGTAAAGTTGGCAAGCAACGAGCTGTAAAAATTCATGATTGAAGTCGTTACTAGGAGCTTTTGTCCTGATTATATACATACCATTCGAAAACAAGCGTAAAAAGAAGTTATAAAATGTGTAAGCGTAATGAATAAGGAAACTTAAAATATCTGTAAAATATTAATAAAATATGTGTAGGCAATTATTTTGCATCAGGCTTTGTAGTCAATTCTTGAAAAACGAAATATGATTTGAATATAATGTTGTTTGGTTTCACCTTACTAGACACAAAAGTTAAAATATTCTATATAATTTAAAGTTTAAATTTTCTTCCAATGAAAAAGGGAAATTAGACATTAGTTTCATATCTAATCTAAAAATGTTCGGGTAATGTAATGATTCTAACTGACACGATCCCAGCTACTAATGAACTATGAGAGATGTATTTTGCTTTTTTGCATACATGTGTGTTGGTTTGGATGTTTGGGAATTTATTAATATTTTTCCTCGTTACAGTAAATATGACTCAATACTTTTACATAATATCTGTTTAACTTAGGAATCTAAAGCAAGCAAATATAAAATTCCTAAAGCAAGAAAATTTATTCCAAATATAAAATATTAATTTCTAAATGTTAAAAAAATTAATTAATATAAAATGTTATTGATTTTTTTTTCTTTTCGTTCAAATATTTCATCTTTAAAAATGGAGATAATATTTTTCAGTTAAAATTTACTTTGATTGAAAGCATATTGCTTCTTTTTTTATCAAAATGTAATAATTAATTCTTAAACTATATAAATGCAGTTATATAATATTATCAATTTTTAAATTGGCCTCCTTATGAATTATTCTAAATCGCACCAACAATTTTCTTCTTCTTGAAACTTGCTGAAACTTCGAATGATATTATTGTGTGAAACTTTCGTGTTACACTGCTCTGTATTTTTCCAAATACTCTTTCAATAAAATATAAAAAATAACTTTAAAAAATAAAAGCTCAATCTTATTTATCGAATATAGTTTTCTTAACAGCTTAAAGGAGGACTTTAATGTGTAATGTTAAATGCAGATGTATGCTGCATTATTTGACATGTGTTATTGAAAGCCACTCTTTAATGACAGCAATAACAATGCTTGACGCATATAAGCATTTCAGACAACGTAAAATTTAAGATACGAAAATCCAGAATGGCATATGTTATTGGATTAAAAATAAAAATAATCAATTACTCAATATATTATATTTCCCTATTGTGCCAGCCCCTTTCCAGATGAATACCAATACATTGAAAATAACTGCTAGTTTCCTTCAACGTTTTTAATAGGTACCAATTGGTCCATCATATTACGATTTTGTTTAATTTATTTTGTGATACTGTACTTTTACATCTAATATATTTATTAAGATTCTTTTAAACATGATTTTCATGTTAATAAAGTCATCAAAATTGTCACTAGTATGTTGCATATTTAAAAATAAAGTAGCAAAATTTTCATTTTAATAGAGATTTCGTATACCAGGGATGTTCAAAAAGTAAGTTCCATTCGAACAATGTAAGTAAAAAGAAATACTTTACTGAGAAATGCACTTTAAAAATATATAATATAAGAAACACATGCAACACATTATTTCTCGACATAACCTCCCAATCACTGCCAACATTTGTCAGAACGTAGCACCAATCGCTCGATGCCCTGACAATAAAAAATTGCTCCTTGGTCCTTGAGCCAGTTTACAACAGCTGTCTCAACTTGGCCATCGTTGGAAAATTGTCTACTATCTAAATGTTCTTTAAGCATGATGAATGTAGCATAGTACCATATTGGTTATGTATGGCAGATGCTTTCAAGACCCCCGTCCAAAACTAGAAAGCAAATTTCGTGCTGTGCATGAGCAAATCCTTGTGATGTCTTGCAAAGTTTTGCAAGAAAACAATGCCTTTACTTAACTTGCCACGTCACTTATTTTTCACATCTTTGTGCAAACCTCTAGAGTTTCGCAATTTATGTTTATGTCCTTCCATAAAAACTCACATGAGGCAACTCCTTCACAATCGAAAAAAATATTACGTATGATTTTACCCTCTGATGGGAGAACTTTGGATTTTATTCTCACAGGTGATGATGTGTGTCTCCATTCCATCTATGTTTGCTTAATTTCTTGAATGAAGGGATGCATCCATGTCTTATCTTTTGTAATGATGCGGCTTAAGAAATTATTGCCTTCCGCAGAATAACGTGGAAGAGATTACTGGGAACATACAAGCCTTGCTCCTTTGTGTTCGGAACTCAAAGGGTAAGGATTCCATTGTTAACAAAATTTGCGATAATCCAGTTTTTAACGGAAGATGGAATGAGTGCTGTCTACAGATATTTCCAACTACTGCGCAACTTGTGCAACGCTCCCTCTGCGATTGGTGAGAATGAGGCTTTCTACCCGCTTCACCAAGACAGATGTGCTAACCGTTGTTGGCCTTCCTTGTCTTTCCCCCTCAGTTACGTTTGTGTGACCATCTTCGAATTTCTGGCATCATTTCACAATGACTGAATGTGACATTGCATATGGCCCATTTACTGCCGATATTACACGATGAATCACCGTACTCGTTAAGTGTTTTGCTCACAAAAATGTACTGTTCCGCAACTATGCTGGAGTAAGTTTCTATTAGACACTTCATTTTTTTCTCTTACAGCACAGCATTAACATATACAATTCGAATGAAATTGTTACAGGACGAAAACTTGGAAGGCACTCGAGTGCCTTCATCGTCTATACAAGCTTCGCTCTTCTTTTGCAATGATGGTATCTTTGTCAGGTTCCAATCCCATTATTTGTTCTTTAGTAGTTAAAATGCAATATATATATATATATATATATATATATATATATATATATATATATATATATATATATATATATATATATATATATATATATATATATATATATATATATATATATATATATATATATATATATATATATATATATATATATATATATATAAAATAGAGGAATTGAATCTATTTTATTTCCAAATCTTTAATAATTTATGTTGTATCCCTTTTTTTATGCTGAGCTTGTTTAAAATAAGTAAGATGGAAAGTTCTTTCGAATAGTTTCATTCCAAATCTCAACCATAGGAAATGAATTTTTTCTGTATATGTTGATTTCACGAATGATGCATGTCTTCCATTAAAAATCATGATAAAATATTTTCCTCCAAGAAATAATCTTCTAGCCACTTGCCAGACATTCCAAATGATGTAAAATGTCTGCGAAGTTAACGATGTTGTTATCGAAAGAATCTTCCAACATTGCTTTTGTTTCCTAATAGAAAAACACAACAACACATGATTTAATTCTATTCCTGCATTAATGAATGATAACTGAGTGATCCGCTTATTTTAATATCTTCTTTAATAATCCAATAATCTCTTTTAAAATACTTCCAGAAACTGCGAAAATGATATTATTTGCTTTTCTGTTATTATTGCATTTCTGTTATTTGTATTGAGATAATTTACTTCAAATGCAGTTGTGAAATATTTATAAAGTTTTATATAACTTAATCATATGTCTTTCTTACATATGTTTACACTAATATCAAATAAAATTGGATTTGTTATAGCACTTCTTTAAACTGAAAATATAACCTATATAGATGGATAATTGTAATATATATGGTATTTGAATCCCTTTCTTAACACATGTTTTTTTATTTGAATTTCAAATGGTTTTCATAAATATTCATAAAATCACATTAATTACGTATTTCACATATACATAAACATTTCCAGACATTATGAGTTTTGTAGTAAACTATGTTTGATAATATTTCGATAAAATTAATAATTCCCTCCTGGTGTTTTAAAACTAGAAAGAAAAATGCAAGAATTTTTTTAAAAATATTTGCGATGATAATATGAACGTAATTCCCTAAAAACATGAAATATTAAGAATGTATTTTGCTCAATTAAAACTAATTATTAATAAACACTCATTTTCTCGTTACCTGGTATAAATTGCAATTCTTAATTAAAAGAGATTTGTTATTAATAATTGAAATTAAATTATATACTTTCTGGAACTGTAATTT
Organism: Latrodectus hesperus; assembly: GCA_037975125.1. Lineage (NCBI taxonomy): Eukaryota > Metazoa > Arthropoda > Arachnida > Araneae > Theridiidae > Latrodectus > Latrodectus hesperus. The sequence goes on along the minus strand of JAJQOW010000014.1, from coordinate 11,853,449 downwards.
TTACTTAAATTTATGAATGTATCAATTGGGAAATAAATTAGATTCAATTCCTTGAGACAGTAAAATATCTTTATTACATATTCAAAACAAAACGTATGTTGTGAAATAATTTTTGATAGATAGAAAATTTTAATTTAATGCAACACAACAATTAATTTGATATACATATATATATATATATATATCTATATATATATATATATATATATATATATATATATATATATATATATATATATATATATATATATATATATATATATATATATATATATATATATATGTGTGTGTGTGTGTGTGTGTGTGTGTTTGTGTGTGTGTGTGTGTGTGTTTGTGTGTGTGTGTGTGTGTGTGTGTGTATCAAATTAATATGTTATTTCCTCTTCATTTTGAATATATGCTCAAAATTTTTTAATGTAAACATTTGTTTTTTTTTCAAATAGTTATAAAATTGCTCTTTAATTCATTGACTTCATTTAAATATTAAATCAATTTTCTGTAAACTGTAATGTTTAGCTATTACCACAAACATAGTGTTTTTTCAGAAGTGCTGCCCCTTAGAAATATTTATGCGTAATTATTTTTTTATAGTGCTAAAAATATTGGTTTCATAAAGACGCATATTTTTCAATACATGCAAAACTTATTATTTTTGCATATTTTCTTATCAAGAGGATAAAAAATATTTGTTTTATTAAAAATAATATTACTTATTATAGACATGACGAAAAAATTCCGAAAAGCTAAGTTTAATTCATTTATACATCTTGTGCATTTATATCAATATAAAACAATTTGCTGAATTTAAATTAAGTGAATAATTAGAAAGAATTAGTATTGTCATTTTACATTTTATGAAATTGAATAAAATTGCATTAAGCAATATTTTATATTGCAGATTATAATCAAAAAGGAGCTGCTTTTGAAAAATATATGCTGTCTATTATAAAATAAAGCACAAAATAAGAACATAAATGGTTACAAAAATATGGGAGAGAAATATACCTTCAATTTATTCCTTGGTTGCACTACACTTTGCAATCATAAAATAAAAAATGCAGTTCAAAATATTAAAAATTAAAATTTTACGGTTAGATCCGGTGCATTTATATTTCATTCTTTCATTTTTTTATGATTAGTTTAATAAATGTTCTTTCCGTCTGACGTCACAATGGATGTCCTATTTAATTGTGCCATCATATGATGATTTGAATAATATAAATGATTTGATTGACAGCATGATAGTAAATTAGTAGGGAACAGCCCATGGAAAAAATATTTAAATTGAGTAACAGATATTCTTATTGCTTAATACATAACAAGTAAGAGTAACATTACTAGCGATATTTGCTTGTGAAAGTAAGTTATTTTATGAAATAAAGCTCAATATTTTCTGCTCACTTTTAAAAATGAAATTCAGTTATATTTGTTAATAGTTGACTATATAACGCAACACAAGTTGTTAGTTACCCGCTTGATTTATAAACTAAAAAACTTCTTAAAATACTAAAATATTCTATTGTATAAAAATGTCAAACAAAGTATTATTTTTATAATTACTAACTTGTTAAACAGAGAAATAAAATTTGCGAAATTATGCAATGTTTGGAGTAGGAATTCTTGTATATAAATTAATAAAATGGGATAGTTTTCATTAATTATACTGATATACTATACAATGTTATAAGCCATTTTATGATTTCCTAATGAAATCTCTCTCTCTCTCTCGCGCGCGAGCAACCGCGGATTTGAGGAGTTATATAATTAAAAAATTCACAGAAAATGATGATAAATGATTTTTGAATCTTTTAAATTTAAATTTATTATTTCATTAGATTCAGCCGTAGCCCACCCTTTCTAATGTACAGAGTCCTTGACAGCGGTTAGCGAATTCACATAAATTACGGTTCAGTTAAAAAATTGGAGCAGGCCACTCCAAATATCTAGCCTAGCTAGCACAAGACAAAAACAACAACAGTATAATATTCAGCCATTAAAAATCATTTTACTTTGCTTTAATAAGTTTCTTTCATTATCAATACCTTTTCTAGACATTTAAAAATGAAAACAACTATATTTAAATTCCTCAATTAACTCTCTTTACATTTATATTTCTCGGTGATTTCTTTAGTGCAGCTAAAAGCTAAGATTTTATTAAAATTTGTAGAATATAAGAAGTAAACTAGCTGTTTTTTCTTTTAAGAGTTTCTTAATTTAATCGGCTATCTTGGTTAAAATTCTACACAATACACGGTTACTCAAATGAAAATCATGGAGTAATCACTCAAAATGAAGTATAAATCATGGAGTTACATCAGAAAGCTAATTAAAATTTTTATGATTCCTAATAATCTGATAAAATATAAATTTAATTGTGAATTTATTTCCAACAGCTATTTAATAACATAATTTTTGATTATAATTCTACTTATAAATAACTTTGCAGAAAAGTAAAAACAAGTGCGATTTTACCCTTAAACCAATGTCATGTTGAAGTGCATTTAAAAAAAAAATTGAAATAAAAAAATTTTCAGAAAACATTTCGAAATATATAATTAAATAAATGTGAAAATTATACTTTTTTTAAAAGTTTTCTATTTTAAAATTATAAAACATTGAGCAAATACAATTGATGATATTCTGCGCACATGATTTTCTATAAATTTTGCTTGAATTTTTGAAAAACAATTCTTTATGTTTCCTCAACAGTAAGTAAATGGAAGGAATAAACATACTAAGTGATAATATATTAAGAGCAAAATAAAATATTGATTCGAAATTGTTTCGTTACACAAGACTCTTTACGAAATCCAGTACGAATTAATAATTTTATTTAAATAAATAATGATTCTGCAGTATGTAAGCCATTATACACGGATAAGAGATTTGCAATGAATTCATCTAACAGCCTCATATGGACTCCATTTTTATAAGTGGTAAGGTTATTTCTCATCAAATCTGGATAAAGTTTGAAAAAAAATGGAGTTAAAGAAAGAGAACAATTTTCTATTTTAAATGTGGGACATAATATGGTACAAGCGAAAGTAGAACAGTGAACATTTCCCACTTCACAAATACAACATTCATATATTTTGCAGTTTGTAATTGAAAGATTTTATATAAGTAAAATATAAATATAAAATACATCTAAAATGAAGCAGAATTTATAATAACTGATTTCATTCAAAGAATTAATATTTAAATATCTATCATTTCCTTTTGTAAACATTCACAAAACAATACATTACTCGGAAATCTTAAAATCTGGTGTTAAAATATTTGCATTCGCGAATATAATACAAAAAAATAAAATACACATATATTTGTGATAAATTAAATATTTAAATAAAACTTCCCCTAATCGAGATAAATATCTAAGTAAAATAAAACTTTTATTTGTGCGATGACAAAATTTAAAAGAACGTAGTACAAATACAAATATAAATGTATTTGAATGTTTTTTCATTGCAGACTATGAAAAACATAGTAGTAAACTATTCCTAAATGTGAATTCTTCTAAATGATAAACATTTTTCCAAACAGTGAAAGAGTCTGTCAAAAGTTAAAGAATAATTTAATAAAAAATCCATCTTGTTGAGGTTTTGGAAAGAAAAATACATCTTCCTGATCTTCTCGCTTTCATACAAAAACACTGACAACTAAAGAAAAAATTCCATTTTCATTCCATATGGGGACAAGTGGATCAATACTGTGAAGGAGAGGAAAATTTTCCCGTTGGCAAAGTAAGGTATTTTATTTTCTGTTACATGCAAATAAATCTGCGAAGAGGTATCATAATAAACTTATTTGCTTCGCAAATTTTTCTGTATATGTTGAATAAATTCTTAACTTAATGCTAAACAGCACTTTCCAAATCAAATTATTTACACCGAAGCATTTTATAATTTACATATAATTTAAATAAATATTTAGAAACATAAATGTATGACCTTTATTTACAGGTGGCAATTAGGTGATAAATATTTATCTAATCTTTCTTATGATATTTATCTATGAATAAAAGCTTTTTTTGGTATTTATGCGTGTTAAATGTTTTATTTATATAGCATTTAGCTTTATATTTCAACCTTTAAGATTTCAATTCAAATATTTTAACAGCTCTAAGAATGCAATATATACAAATATATTTTATGCAATTTTAGTATACATTAAGAAATATTGAAAAACATTTGTTTAATCCTTATTTAAAATTTTAGCTATTGTGTTAATTTCTTATTACGAGTATGTTAAGTCAAGAAGCATAATTAATTGAAAAAATATTTTCCCCACACAATACACAATTTATATATAATTAATATACTTTAATGTTTATGCAGCAGTATCTTTCTCACTAGTTTGTTTCAAGAAAGCTAAAATATTTGTTATCAGATATATAATATAAACAAATAAAAATTATTATCGATGTAATAAATTGAATAACAGAAATAATATTTCCCAAAACCATCCAAAGATATCCCTTTAAGTATCTAAATATGTGAATAAACTGTATCTGTTTAATTTTATTAAATTCATTCATTATATGAAATATATTATAAATAGAAATATAATGATAATTATAAATAGACATAAATTAAATGTGATTATAATGAATATTATAAATTTCGCACACATAAAGTGCCTTAATGTTTTCGGAAAATATAATTTATTTCTATCCGCGTAATTTTATTAGAATAAACCTAAATTTATAAATGAAAAAAAATTTTTTCGAAGAGACTGAAATACTTAATTACTAACTTTAATTTTCCACTATAAATTATGAATGCTTAAGGGGAAAAGTTAATAAGGCTTGGAAGCCTTGAATCATTGTTAATTAAACCAAATGTGCAAAAAACTTAAGAAAAATCCAATTAAAATTATATAAAAGTATTTTTTTCAGAATTTTCTACACAGTTTGTGTGTTTTTAATTAAAAGAGAAAATAAGGGGGAGGCGGGTAAATGTGAATAGCGTAATCTAAATCTTGATAAGTATTTGCTCATTTTCATTGAATTTATGGAAAAAGCTTTTTTTATCAGATTAGCTTAACAAACTTAGAAGTTTCACTTTTAAAATTTTAGTGGTATTTATCCTCAGAATATTATTATCCTTACTAATATTATATAAATGGTATTGTATGAATTACTGGAATTTATTAATTTTATTTTTATTAATTTAAGTTAGGATACAGTGAATTGTACACAACACATCCTGGCCGTTTTGATATCCCCTATTTATTTGACTCGTAAAATCTTATTTATTAATAAAATAAAATTTGAGATAATATTAAAATTGAAAGGCTATTAATTTATTTAAGATTTTACTTATAAATGCAATTTAAAAGTTCTCAAGCATAATATACGTTCGAATATATACACTAACTTTTATATAAGAAATTAAGGTGACAAATTTGTTAATTAAGTAAACACATCTGTTTTCATTTTCTTCATTGATGAGATAAAGAATATAGACTGATTGCATTATGTTGTAGAGTTATGCTAATGTAGTCTTATATATTAACACATTACTACAATAATACTACAGTTAGTCTAAATACATATATAATTTGTTGCACGATTACTTTATTTACAGTACTTCATTTTTGATAAAAATGGTAAAAATGACTATGTATTGAAATTTCAAAAATATGTGAGTAAAGGAGAAGAGTGGGAATGAAAATTTTAGTCACATGACAACTTTTTCCTTTCAGGTTTTTAAATCTTATAATATTATTAGAATTTAATAAAGTTAAAATTCTGTATGAAATACGTAATAAATTTGATAAAGTTCCTATGTGACTCAAAATATCAAGCCTTTACTTTTATTTATAAGAGTTTACTTTTGTTAAGCTTATACTCACACTGAATAAGGAAATTTTACAAAAAGTACAAAAATATAAATGTAGATTAGATAAAGATTATTTATTAAAAACTTTATTTGCCTAAGAAAATTCACCCAAGAAATTTTGGTTACAGAGTTGACTGAAAATATTTTCATACCATTCATTTTTCTGAATAGATGAAATTAAAGATAAAAGTTCTGTGATGCGATTTGATGAAACAAACTAAGATAATTTTAATATAAAAGACATTAATATTGATTCATTTTTGTTCAATGAAAGAAATGTGAAAATATAAAGAATCTAATATACTGGCATTAAAAAAAATCTCAATAATGCAACTTTACACGTTTAGAAAAGGAATCAAAAGAAACTATTCGCAACTATTTGAAATCATTCACAAAGAATATCATTTGACTCCTGCCAAAATTAAATTAAAGTAAGTCTATACAGCAAATTAATTGTAAGAATCTTAAGTGGAAAACAATCAGCTAAATTCAAGAACATCTCTTCTAAAGCTTATTTTTATGTCCTCAAAATTCCAATTCTAAAATGATGAAGATACAAATAAGAATTAATAGTGACTTTGAAATAAATCCAAAAACATTCCCAGATGAGACTGGTGTGAGAAAATAATATAATTTAGAAGGAAATAGTAATTAGAATAGAAGGCGGAAAAGTTAAATAAATTACGTGAGATCACAATAACACCCTGAAAAGAATAATTAGTCGAATGACTGAACTCTCAATGGATCTCAACATCCAAAACTAAACAGTTATAATTGCCAGATTAGTATTGTTGTCAGCGATATTCTACAGAAATTTATTTGGAGATATTGCTTCTCATTTGAATTATACTCCTCCTATAAGTAATTTTTATCTGATAAAATTAGAAGAAAAAAATCTACTATCACACAGCATTTTTAAAGGAGAAAATAATTAAATCAAAATAATGTGAACAGTCAATATTATTTAAGAAAAGAAAAATTAACAAATTTTTACTGTATATAAAAAAGAGCAGAAGCACAACATATGGGCCATTTTGATTTTTCTGACCGGAGAGTTTATGACCACCGGATGAGAAAGATATCTATTGTATCGTGACTGTAATGGTATATTATATATGGTGCGAAGTTCGACAGACCGTCAAGTCATATCACACCCTTGTATATCACCAACTGTCTCATTGTGTACCATCTACACAGTCAATAATTTCAATACCGGCATCAGTATCATTGAGTATCATCACAAGAAGCCTGACTGAAAGACAGTTGCTATCATTAAATTATTTTTACTGATATTGACTATAATTCACCTTCATCACCATTTAGATTGTTGTTCTCGAGGGAATTAGACATAAATTGAATATAATTAGGTCGCGTCTTCTGAAATGATTTTTGTTTTCAGTTGGACAACGATAACAATAATTTTCGTGTTTGAAGGATTTGTTGTAAGCAATTCAAATTTGCTTTCACAGCACATTGGCACACCGTTACCCAAATTTTGTGATGTGACTGTGACATCACATGTGACACATGATCGCCTCTGATATTAATCCACAGTATCATGAAAATGCAGGTATACTCGTTACATTCTTCAGTCACATATATTGCCAATAGGCAGAACACGCAGAAGACAATGGTTGTTCACACAACGCAAGGATTTTACTGAGCTACTTTTGTCCTACTCTCCCATGCTTCTCTGAGTTGTTTGATGTCCAGAATTATTATCAATAAAGCACATCTGGTGTCATTCAAGAATGCAGTCTTGAAAGCCAATGAGTTTGATCAAATAGGAAACTCATTTACAACTATGGAGCAAGATGTCATTAGACATGATAAGGGACTTATATATCTCAATGCTTGATCGTCTCACATGAAGCATGCAGATAAGATGTGGCTTACTGTGTTGATAAAGCATTCATTCTTTATACAATTTTTCCAATGATTGATCATTTTGTCATGATTTTGTAAAAACTAATTAATAACTTCATATTAATGTTGATAAAATTTCGTTTTTTTGTGACAATTCTTTCTTAATAATCAGTTTCATGACAACGAGTATAATTATAAAGTATTACATTGTGTATGTATTTATTTGGTATGTGCGTTTACTACAGAGAAATGAAGCTTCAAAAATTAAATGTTTCGATAGTGTTAACTGCAATACTTTCTGTTTGACAAAACTTCTCAATTTAAATCAGTTATATTATCTTCAGAAATCTTTTTTACAGCATTATGCAAATATTTCTGGATATAAAATAAAAATTAAGATTTATTATGAGCTTCTTTTTTATCTGAAGATTCTTCTTTCATTCCTACTATTAGTTCTTACTCTCCCTGTAAATATTTTGTTCAAATTTTCAATTGTTAATAAAGCCTTTTGTATTTATCCACTCAAGTTCAAATATTTTTTTAAACTTTGTGATGGATGCCACTTAAAGTTAATATAGGTTTTTAAAATATTAATTCATTAAAAGTTTAATTAGCTAATTTTAATTTTATATGGGAGAAAACAATAACCTTTTTTGTTGACTTAAGTAAAATTGGCAATAAAAATATTGAAAGTAAAACTTTTTTTTATTTACCTAAGTAAGACTTGACTGTAAATTATTATTTTATATCACTTGTTTATTTCATTAGTGAAAATTAAAAATTTCTTTTATGAAATTAAAGTATGCGTGATAATATTTATTTGTTTCTGCAATTTATTAGTAATTGTGGACTTAAATTGTTTGGTAATCAACAAGTACTTTACTAAGGTCTAACAATTTTTTATTTATGAACTCATCATAGCTTATTAGATCATCTATTAAATGATGATTTCTATAAATATAAAATAATTTATTTAAACTAAAATTTATGAGCCGTAAGGGCAATAACATTAGGTAAACTTAGTATTTCTTATCATAAATTTCTTTTTAATCTAAAAACATTTAAATATAAAAAAATATTTTATCATTTAAAAAATATATTATACTGATTGTAATTAATTTAGTCCTTATAATTTTAAATTTTCTTTACATTTTATAAGTTGATTGTTATTTGAGAATTTTAAAAAACTTATGTTTTAAGTAAAATTATTAACAATAAATACAAAATAGTTTTCAGAAAATCATATATATATATATATATATATATATATATATATATATATATATATATATATATATATATATATATATATATATATATATATATATATATATATATACAAATATATGTATATATATATATATATATATATATATATATATATATATATATACATATATATATATATATATATATATATATATATATATATATAAAATATATATATAAATATATATATATATATATATATATATATATATATATATATATATATATATATATATATATATATATATATATATATATATAGGAATATATAAAGTTTAAATTTTTTTAACATCTTCACTTAGTTTGTCATAGTTGTTAAAAGAAACTTTGTCTAAAAGTAAAGTCTTAAAGTAAGTTTTTACATGAATTGGGTAAAATTAAGAATGGAAGATATTTCCTTAAAACATTTAAATTTTTTGTAAGGTATTATAACGCAATTTTTTGAATAATAAATCTTTGTATTCGAATAATTTCTGGATGAATAATTACAACAATTTTGCTTAAATGAATTGCAGCAATTTTTAACAAACTACTGTTTTGGGAACATAATAATCATAAACAAGATATTCATTATCAGACATATTCATGTAGAAATCTATTCTAAAATACAATATCATAATCTGAGTAATAACTTCTGAACTTATATTTGCATTGAAACTTGCTCAGCGTAATTGAAGGAATTCGTATCTAATATAATTATGAAAGGTTTCACACAAATATAAAACATTTATAAATGTTTACGTTACTCCATTCAATATGTTATATTTAAAATAAGCAGAAAACTTATCAAGAATTTTTATCTTTATAAAATATTTGTAATAAAATGCATTCATAAAATTGTTTTCATGTATTCCAAAATTTATTGTTAAAAAAGTGTAGTTAAATTATTTCAGTATAATGATTTACAAATATATTGATATTAATTATTTTTTGCATCCTTTTCATCACACTTTTTTAATTTGAACGAGAAAATGTTGAAATATGGTATACATTTATTTTAAAAATCTTGTTTAAAATAGACTAATTTTCTTTTATTAATGTGAATTATAAAATGATTTTGCTAAATGGCTAAAATTGCAAGAAACAAAAGCAATGCTATCAGATAATTATAATTTTTGTTATCACTACTAATAATATTAGGTTACATAATAAGCGCTTACTTCGTTCACTGTTTTTTAAATCTTTCTATCATTAAAATTTTAACAGATTTATTATGCAATATATTATTTAATGTATACAGCCATAACAGAAATATCGTGCATTTAAGAATGTTTCTTTTTATATACTTTTGATGCCATTCTTTTCAGAAAAATTAGAAATGAATTGTAGTTATTTTGATGTGTTTTATAATGAATAGGAAACGCGCGTTTCTGTGTCGCATATCATATTCATTATTCATAATAATATGTAAATTCACAAATGATAGCTAAAATTTTTGTATTTAAACAAATATATATTTAAACAAAAAAACCCATATTCGTATATTCACTTGAAAAATATGTAAGTTAGAAACTTAGACTCATAACATTTTTATAAATAATTATTAAATTCAATAAAATGTGACGTTTTATTTTTATTAAACTCAAAGTAATAGATTGCAATTGGTACATATAGAATGATATAATAATAAAAAATAATATAATTTATTAATAGGGATTTTACAGGAACAGCTTAAAAATGTTCAATCATTGATAAAGTGGTTAATAGGAACTAGTAAATTCCACCTCAATGATTGTGAAGAAAATAAATGATAAAAGCGAATTTAAAATAAGAGATAAAAGTTTATATACTGAAGATTCATAATTTTTAAATAATTTTACAGAAAAATGCGAACAATAATGAATTTTATTTGAATATTTCTTCAGATTTTTCAAGAATTTTATATAAAAATGTAGCATTATTCAAAATTCAAGTAAATATTAGTGAATTGTAATAATTTATGAGAGTACCATCATGAGAGTAAATTTTAGTTAAACGAGAGAGAGAAACATTTCGTGAATGGAGATGTTAAGTAAAAATTGATTCTTATGAAAATACTTCGAAAAATGTGCGAGATTGATTTTTTTTTGTCTTATAATACACATTTTTCTCAAACTTCATTAAGTTCTTTACTGATTTTTTTAATTATTATTTTGGAATGTTTTACTTTTAATATAATATATTAGTAAAATTTTCATCTCAAAATTTGGCATTAAATATTTGTAACTTCTTTTCTGTTTAAATATCAAAAATAGCTTTCTGGCTGTGAAACATATTTTAAGGTGAAAGGTAAGAGATGAATATATACTTTATGGCTCATAACTTTGCAAGAGTGGTTTTCTTTTTAGCTCATTTTCCTTAGAAGGGGCATAAAATTACTTTTCATGTTATTTCCTTAGAGACTTTGGCTTTCTGGTTTTTCTGCTCGGAAGATATCTCTTATTTTCTCACCGAGTGCTCGTACCCCAAAGCGGAATAAACAGTCAGACACATGCTGCAAATCATGACATCTTTCCCTTATTGATCCTGAATATTTACGTGGGTAGAAGCTTATTTAGTCTTATTTTTTCCCAGAAAAGAAAGAGAAAAAGCATCTGCAAAATAATGCCTTCAATATGGAAAATTTTCCCGTAAGAGTTTACAAAGTGACATCCTAAGTTCAATCGATAAAATTTGTTTATATTCAATAAAGAATATGACATTTACCAGTCTCTAATTTGAAAGCAAATAGTCATAATATTTATCTTCTATAAGAGTTGAGTTTTATTGTTCCATTATAGTATTTTTATGCAAACTATAAGTTTGCTTCATGGTAATAATGTTAGAAAAATCAATTCAAACTTTTCTCAACAGTACTAACTATATGAAATATATTTAAGTATTTTGTAACTGCAAACATATGGGGAGTATTTATGTAGGAAAACTTTGTCCGCAATATATTTTTATATACTTTTATTTTGCTTATGATAACACAAAAGGTTTTCTGTTATATTTTCTTTCCTCTACAATTTATGGCTAATGTATTATATATATTGCTTAAAATAAAAAACGTATTGAATTTGAATGTATATTAGGAATTTAAAGAATTTTAAACTACATTATAAAGTATTTCAGTTGTAATCATTATTATGGTTTAAATGACAAGATTTAATTGAAGATATTTTTTTACTTATATAATAATTTTGTGTATTTTATTTCTCAATTAGTATAAAAATATTCTTTACTTAAAATTTAATCCTATGACATTTTATACCCAATTTATGAAAACAAATTTTTATCACACTTATTGTTTTCTAATTATTTTATTGTGTCATTACGTTTTATGTTTTATGACTACTTACGTATAAAAAAGGAAAATATTTCTATTACATGCAAAATATGCAACTAACTTCAACATATAGAGCAATACAAATAAAGATAAAATTTGCATTTGAGTTGAACGTCATTATGACTTTAATTCTAAATAGCATGCTCAGCGATTGAAGGGGTTGCATTCATATTTCAACTTATGAACAACACAGAATTATAATGCATTACGCTGATATTATGTAATTCCATTATTTTGTTAAATACGTACAAAATAAATGTGTATGCGTGTATGTATTAACCATTTCAATATTATCCCTCATATTTCGCATAAAAAATGATTGAAAGAAATAGCTTTGTCAAGTGGAAAATTTGTGAAACATACAATATTTTGCTTACTATTATTTCTTCTCTTATTGTTTTCATTTCTCTTTCTTATTTCTTCTCCTAATATTTGCGTCAGTGGTTTTTCTGCTATAGTTACCGTTCCAATCATGTTTTTGATTGCTTACTTTGGAGAACACAGTTCAATAAAAATAATCTGTAATGTTTTAATATGTTTGAAATGTTGTTAGGAAAAGAAAATGTAAGAATAACAGAATTCATTCGATGTTATTCTTTATTATATTGCAATGTAATATAATATTTTATAATGAAATTTTATATATATATATATATATATATATATATATATATATATATATATATATATATATATATATATATATATATATATATATATATATATATATATATATATATATATATATATATATATGCATATATACATAATCAGCACTTGAGTACATAATATTAAAAATTCAGTTTAAAATACACTTATCAATCTTATATATGATCTAAGTATAAATATGATACCTATTAAGAAATATAACAAGTCTCGCAAAGTAATGATAATGATATTTATATTTTACTTCATAGATGAATAACAAAAGCAGATACATTTTTATTGACTATTGGTGATAAGTAGTGTGAAACCAATTATGTAAATTTAAAACTAAATAATCTGAAAACTAAATTTTGTCATAAAAATGACACCTTAAATTAGTATAAAATTTGTTGGTAGTCTTTATTAATAGCTTCATCAAATTTAATTTAGCTTGGATCCTGCAATGTTATGTAGCTAATATTATATTTTGTTTGAATTTTTAATTTTTCTCATTTATAAATGATTGTACAACCAAAAAAAAGCTTGAATATTGTACAGTTATTTTCTGATTATCATAAATTGTTTTAAAGTCTTAATTGATTCTTATATCTAAATAAATATTTCTTTTTTATTCTCTCAGTTTTCTTAAGAAAAGGTAAATGTCTACAAAAAAAAACTATATTTAAACTTCTTGAGTCGGAATTGTTTGCCAAAAATTAAAAATTTAAATCCAAACATTCTCATTATTTAAAGTATATATTCGTGAATATATCACTTATATCCAATACATGGAAAACGATAAAATACTTTAAGGTATACTAATTTAAATTACTATAATGAATTTCAAAATATTTAAAAAAGTATGTAATAAATGAAGTTTAAATTTCTGCTGCATTCCTGGAATGGTATCTTTATCATATTTCATTTTTCATTACACAATAAACAAAAATACGTAAGAATACAAGTAGTAATACTTGTTTGAAGCGCAACGGATTTCAAGTAATTTCAAAATGATCCATCACGCGTTTCTTCCAAAACTGCCATTTACATAAGTATTTATTGAGTGAAGAAAATAATAAATTTTATTCAGACATTTTCCTGTATATTTGCTTTCAAAATTTTCCTATATGTCAAATTGCAAAGAAATATTGCATTTCATATCTGAGGAAGACGTTTAATGCCTGTTAGAATTTGAAGACATCGTTTCACAATGCATATAGCCATCTCCAAACATCTCAGAAAAATCTTTTCCTTTAAACATCTTTTTTTAATAAAAACTGGTTACAATCAATCACAAAAATTCACTTTGATATTTGAAATATGCTCTCAACTCTTTCATGCTCAATAATATTTTAAAAGAGTAAATTTTGTGGAAAATTATTTTTTTGCAAATTCTATCCTATATCTTTAAATTAATTGTAGCAAAAATGTAGCAAATAGGAAAGGGAAAATTTAAGGGTATCTCAAATATAAAACTCTGAGAAAAATTTTACCCTCGGCACAGATGACACGCTCCTGATACCGACATTAAAGGTCACGTGGGGTACTGGCTTGATCTTAAAAAATAAGCTGTAAATTAAAAAGAATATTTTATGAAAAACAATGATGCAGAATGTTCCAATAGAAGAGTCAAATGAATAAAAGCAGAATGACGTGCTTATATTAAAGATACCAAATCGATTTATGTTTTATAGCAGACATAAGCAGGATGAATTTTGACAATTACACAATGGCCTTTGTAGGTCTTTTTGACTTTTGTTTGACACTGAAATTCTTCTAGTTTATTGAACTGAATTCAATGATTTTTAGGAATATTTTTTTAGAAAGCAATTGTGTAGTTCTTGTTGTCATATGTGGCTCTGTAAGAGATTATGCTTAACATTTCATTTTATTTTATTTGGATATTTCTTTAGAGAATTTCTTTTTTGACAAGGGAATATTAACTTTGGTTTTACTTCTTTAACCTTCATTGCGCAATAAAAGCAACCATCAGCCATCAGTTTTCAGTTGGCGTTTTTGAGCTGTATAATATGGTACAGACATTTTCATTTTCTGTATCTACGAAACTTTTAGTGTTGTATTATTAAACTGAATAACTTCTGAATTTTCTTATAAGTTTATAGAAAAATAAAATTTGGAAACGTTTTTTTTAAAAAAATTTTTATTTGATACCTCTTTATTTCCAATTCATTTATTTTTGCTTTCAGATATATTTCTTCTTAAATTAGATTTCTTATTTTTTTCATCGGTCTGCACGAATTGATTACCTCTATTATGAAAACAGTATATTTTTTCATAAAATACATTTTCATTGGGTTGATAAATAACTTTTACCGAAAATTGAACTTCATATAATCAAGTTCTCAAACTTTCCACCTCTTTTTCATACTCTATTGTTTTATGTTGGCACATTATCCTTTAGAAATAAAATGCGAGCAAATGTAGGAAAATAATTTGTAATATGAAGCTGAGCTTCTTATAGAAGAAATTTTGGAACAATACTTGTCGGATCGGTCAGAATCACCCCATTACCAAATGAATTCCAAGAAATGATTGTTTCATGCGAAGAAAGGAAAGGCAAGTGAAATATAACAATGCCCATTCTAAGAGGAGAGTCAAAAATTATTATACTGAAAGAAGGATTGATTACAGATAAATAAATTTAACACAGTTGTATTGATTTTCGAAGCATGGTGTTTGACTTCATGTGACCTTCAACGAGTTTAAACTTGTTTTGTTGGAATTGCAAAAACCATTTATATATTCTACATAATCTTTTGACTGTAGATCTCCTATATTTAGATTCATAAATTTTTTCAGTTTTTGAACATTTCCATTAACAAAGATCTTATTAGATATTGTTACTAAAACACATAAGGAACCTTTTATATCATAAAACATATTTAAATTTACGCATGAAAGTAAGCCCATATATACACTGTCCGACATTAAAAATGCAACACGATGAAGGAGTGTAGAAAAAAATTTTGCAAATGTCAGGGTAAACGTATTTTATAGAGTTATGCAAATGGTGTGAAATATGCAGCTCTTCAACGCACGTAGGATAAGATAAAATGTGAGAAAACGACCCAGTGGACAATATCCATGCTGTTATAGCTGCTTGGAACATAATCGTTGACAGTTTATTATTTTCGCAAAGGACAGTTGTAACTGCAAAGAAAGCTAGACGATCAATTCCAACAGACAGACGAATTTACGACGGTCACGGTGATCTAAATTAAAGGGAAGGTTGATCCTTATGGCAAATTGCAGCTGACAGCACAACTGGATGCCTCCACAGTACAACATCTATTACGAAGATGGTTGGAACAAGAAACTGTGGAAGGTATGCGAATTGCTGGGTCAGACGTCAGCATGCGTGAATCGAGGCGTCAGACGGGAGTAAGTGGCAGTTCCACAAAGCCCGTTTACCGAAATTCTGCAGCATGTACTGGATACCCTGGATGGTCCCACATCAAACAGAACCAATTACTGTTGACTGGTTGCTTGGAGCCTGTGCTCATCACTTCCATTAAAAAGACTGCGATGGGCCCAACAGCATTGATGCCAACGTTTGAAACAGTTCCTGATAGAGCGATGTGAATAACGGAGGGGCTCAAAAATGCCTTCCCAGAGGAGTCACGCTTTTGTTTCTTCCGTGATAGTCGTCGCGTACGAGCATGGCGTCAACGAAGAGACATAACTAATCATGCAGCAATTGTGGAGGGCCCCAAAGCGCGACAATGGAGAATCATGGTTTGGGGTGCCATTGTTTAATATTCCATTTTACCTCTAGTTCATATTCATGACTCTATGACAGCCTAACGTTACGTTGATGATATACTGCGGTCGGTGACAAAGCCCTACATTCAAGGTGTGCCCATTGCCCTTTATCATCAGAACAACACTTGACAGAGTATAGTTCGATCAGCCAACACGCCCTGCAAATTGCACAGCTGCTTCCCTGGCCACCGGGCTTTCCAGATCTCTAACCAATTGAAAATGTTTGGGATATTATTGGACAAAAATTGCATACCCGGTCACTGCCTGATTCAGGAGACGGTTTTTAACAAATGTTTAACCGAAAATGGAAAGCCATTCCTCAGGACACCATCCGTACACTCATAGACTCTGTGGCTAGACGTGTTGCTTTGTGTATTTCCTTCTCCGGAGGTCCTACAACTTACTGAACAGATTCTGTTCTTGCTCTGTATTATGCATACCATTTCGAAATAGAAATATTTTATTCTTCGTTGCTGTCTCTCTCCGTTTGCTGAATTTCGTTACTTTCTGATAACCCCTTCTTGGTGTTGCATTTTCGTTTCTGGCAGTGTACACACACACACACACACACACACACACATATATATATATATATATATATGAATACATATATATATTTCATTTCATTTTTAAGTACAAGTATACATATAAAATTATATAATTTAGAAAAAATAGTAACTTCAATAAATATTAATATTTATTTCTTAATCATTAATTGAATATGTGTAATAATTGATTAAATGAAATTTATTTTCCTTCATTATTAATGAAAATTGTCCAGTTAACATATTGTTTGTATATACATGTCAGACCTTCGAAAATACAAGATTAAAAATTAAGCATATAAACCTTGAGAAATTTTTATCATGCGTTTGCAAAGAAGAGATATGTACAATATTATCATTGCAGCGCATACGTACATCATGGGTAATGATAATGTATATTATGAGTGATAGTATTGTTCGTCACAGGTGATGGTAATATATGACACGGATGATGGTAATGTATTCATGTGCGATGGTAATACTTTTGCACCATTTCTCTATGTTGGAGGCAAATTGTGTCCATAGCACTGATTGATCTCTGAGATAAAAGCAATTCATAGTACAGTACATTTCATATTACTCGGGGTTTTCTTGTTACATTAGAGGACTTTTGTAAATGATTGAAATACCTGCAATGCGTCCATTGCTTCCTTACACTTTACAGAAAACAACAGGCATTTACCCTTATATGAATGCCAGATATTAACAGAGAAATTGAATGGTGTCATCGTTACTGAAGAATCTCACTTCTGCTTGCAACACCGTAAATCTGGAGACGACGTGGTAAGAGACTGCTATACTGCAGATTCATGTGTTAGCCTTGCACTCGATATGAATGCAGCAATCATGATGGTAATACTAATTACTGTTTTTGTCATCATCTACATTTCATAAGAGCATGTAATTTCAATCAGTTTATCTTTGTCTAACTTGTTAATTTCCAAATAAATTTAACTAAAATATTGCTGGAAATGACTGTAATAACTCTACATTTAACATAAAATCAAATAATAACTAAATTACACAATTTCGCATAAAAATAAACGTTAAAATTATAAAAGTATTAAAATTTACTGTGAAATGAAAGCCAGTTATAATTTTTCTACACATATAGATGACCAACTGCTCTCCCTTTCATATTGGATAATAAATTAGCTTGCAAAATATTACTATCGTCGGCATTAATCCGCTTGCAAATTCTGGGTAGCCTGAAACCGATATAGAAATAGTTAAATAAAGCACTAAGCAAAATCTTGTTGTTGTAGATTTTGGCATGTGTGAGACACAAGGAGAGTAAAAAGTATTTTCTTTATTCTAATATGGATTACAAAAACAGTCTTGGAAGAAGCGGAAAGTTCTCCCAGCAGAGTAATGGCATTCGTAGCAAATTTCTTTAAATAAACAAATCAAGTTCAGTGCAAATTCTGCAGTAAATTCTTTTGATGCTGCTCTTGATTAGCCAAAAAAGATACAGATTCACAAAAATGATATAGAGATACTTCATATATTTTTGCAATGTCTCAGTATCATTTTGTAGGTTCATGTGAGAAATATTTAAAAATTTCAATGTTGTTTCCTCGTAAACACCATGTTCTTCACCGACTGTGAAAGCGAAATCCCAGAACGTAAGGTGAAATAACTAGCATTCATTTGTCTCTTTTTTCTTTTCAAAACATACAAAGTAAGCTATAGCTAAAGCTATATCATGATGCTACCCTTAAAGTTAGGTAACCTGCATCTAGAAGCCTAAAATGAATTAAAATCATAATAGTGGCAATCCCTATATTGCATTTAAATGTCTGGAAGATAAGAAAGTTATAATTTAATACGAAAATTAGTCAAAGTTGGAAAATATAACCACTAAATTGTCATTATTATACAGTTATTCCATCCAGAATTCATTTCTCTCATTCGTTATTAAATGTACGAACATCATAATTACTGTCTTTTTTATAAATCCGAATCGATGCTTTATTTTTCTATATATGTACTCACAGCTGTAAAACAAGCTGGTGATTTTTGTTTTGAAGTTCTTTACATTATATAGCATTAGATATAAAAGAAAAAAGCGTACTTGTATGTATGCATCAGAAGAAAAGATACAATAAAACAGAAAGTGTTCTAATAATAATTATGCTTAGAGCAATTAATAGTCTAATGTTAGAAATCAAAATCTAAATGATAATATTTTTATTTAACTAACAGCAAGAGTTGTATACAATAAATTTATATTGTGGATAACAACAAAATTTAAATTAGATATTTAATGTGGAAGCAAAAGCACGAAAAGCACATTATCTAAACATTTATTATTATTTAATAGAAAAAGAGACAATTTTATTTTCTTAGTCTCATGAATTTAAAAAAGAAAAAAAAAACAGTTTATTTGACTATTAGAAATTTAGGTATGTAATAAGAAAATAAAAACAAAATATAACGTTGCCGTCCTAACGTTGCCATTGTAGCATATAACGTTGCCGTCCTCAGGACAAACCAGCTCCAAAATAGTTATGTTTGTAATTTAATAAGAAAAATGTTTGGTTTGGATAACAATTTTTAGAAGACATAGTGATTTCAAAATAAAATATTTATATGTAGAACTGTTTCTTTAGCCTAACCGACCGAAAAGGGGTATGAATGACGTAAGATTACTATTGTTTAAATAGAACTGAAAAAAAATTGACAAATGTCATATAAAGAAATAGCAGCCAAAATTGCCATTTCAAATATGCCAAATTTTACATTACATGCATCATCTGATAAAGTTAAAACAATTTTACAGAATGTTTGCCTCACTAAAATTGCTTTTTCGATGATTTTATTGAAACATAACAATAAATTTTTAAAACAATTTATCCTTTCATAATTATTTATTGCTCACTTTTTTAGAAACTATTTTTATATACAAGCTGTATTAAACATTAAATTTAAAAATAATGAAAACAGTACTGGAATTCCCTACAGTATTTAAAACTGCCCTACAGAGTAAATTAATTTTAATAATTAAGCAAATTTCTCAAATAGAAACTGAAAAAATCTGGGGAAATTAAACTAAATATAAAATATTATACACGAATACTTTAAAAATCCACATAGGTTTTAAAAATATTTCTTCTAGTTATTTAAATAATTGTGTCTTCTTTTGTTTATATATATATATATATATATATATATATATATATATATATATATATATATATATATATATATATATATATATGACCTATGACGATGTTGTTAAATTTATTTTACAACAACACCTTTTTCTAACCCCATAGAGTTCGTAGAGAGCTTATTTCTTCTTAGAAAACCATTTCAAACCATATTCAGAGGATAGGGTTGGCCTGGAAATATTCGAAGTGGGTACCACAGGAATAAAGTCAGAAGAATTTGCGGATTGAGTCATCATTTGTTTATCTCTGTTTGCTTGGAACAAAATCAAGCCCTTCTTAAACTGGATGATAACTGAGGATAAAAAGTATTTACCTACGAAAATTGTCCTTTTAACTCTAAAACAAATTTGGGTCTGTGTAAGAAATATTGCGCATATGGTGAGACATCTGAGGACCAATACATTATGAGGTTTAAAACTTGACCGAAAAACTTTATTCAGAAAAGCATTGTAAGGAAAAGGATAATTTAAGGAGCAGTCCAAGAAAAAGGTAAGTAATGTTTCAAGAAAGACCAAGCTGAGAAAGAGAGGAAGAAAAGAGTTCGCCTTAAATTGCAGTTCTGGGGTGGGCAGTTATATCCCATACATCATATTCGTCGACTTGTCAGTCTCTAATAATAATTTTTTTCTGTCCATACAAAATTTTTTGCAGGTCAAAAAATTCAAGATTGAGAAAGATCAAACACGCACTAATTCAGTTTTTATATCTCTATAGATAAGGCATTTTTTGTCGAAATGAGATATACTAATTGCCATTACGCTGTCAATAAGTCATAATCAATGAGGGCAATTATATTATTGAATAAAAAGTTCACGTACATTCATTTGTTTTATTCTAAAAACGGACAGAACTTTCCATTATATATATATATATATATATATATATATATATATATATATATATATATATATATATATATATATATATATATATATATATATATATATATATATATATATATATATATATATATATATATAATAGTGAATTTTTATAAAATTAATCAAAAACCAAATGGAGAAATGAAGAACCAAATAGAATAAATTCTTTATTCTATTTTCTTTGAAATTTTAAACTATATATTGAACATTTTTCGAACTGATTACTGTATTTCGTATTGTTAATGTATTATTCTCCATCTAGTATTTGATTATTATTCTCAATTTGTTTTTTTATTGATTTTTATAAATATATTATTATTCTCCATTTGGTTTCTTATTGATTTTATAAAAAAAATTACTATTAATTATAATTTAGCAATTCTAATTCAGCTTCTTTTGCTCTGAATGTATTGCAAAACATAAGTGTTATATCTATTCTTGTATTTTTAAATTTTTATATTTATTCTAGTATTTTTCAATTTTTATATCTATTCTTGTATCTTTCAATTTTCGCCTATGATACTTCTAATCATGCTTTATATATATATATATATATATATATATATATATATATATATATATATATATATATATATATATATATATATATTTAAATGTATCTCGAAACTTTATAGTTTTGGAATGTAAGTAAGTCAATTAAATTATTTGGATCATTTTTCAGGAATTACATTAATTAGAATCAGAAAAGATTATTAAGATTTTTTATTATAACTTTTAGTCTCTTGAAACCAGTAAATGTGCCTTTAAATGAACTTTTAAATATAAGTGTTCTTTCTCGATAATGAATCTAACTGTGTAGAATTGTTTTAGTTGTGGAAGCTTTCCATTAAGTTTCCTCTGATAAAGAAAACTATCAAAAGTTTGATTAATTGCTTATTTTCATGATGAATGAATTTTTAATTTAAAACAGTAATTTTGTAAATATTGAGCAACAAATTGTCATTTTTGTCATCAAGCTTTTGAGGAAGCTATTCAGATAAATGTTTTCTTAAAATTTTCCTAAATCTAATTTTAAAAAGCAATTTTTAATATTTATATTTACTTGATATGCTTAAATATATGGGAAAAACCGTACTTTTTAACGCTAAGCGACCGTACATTAATATAATGCATCAGATTATTCTACGATGAATGCACATATTTTAATATTCCTTTGAATTATCTGCAATTACACATAATATTTGATGAAGTATTAGGAAATTGTGTTTAACCACATTTTTAATTTAATATCACTATATTTAATTATTCATTAGCAACAATTAAGTGATTTACACAACGATAGCAAACTGACGAGCTTATGAACTATAGCTTATTTTTTTTTTCGATATACTTCTGAATAAACTCGCTATGTCTTCTTTATTCCAGTCGTTGTTGAAGTAACATTATTTATCTAGCTATTTATTCTCTGTTAAGATAAATATTATGTTTGTGGGAAACACATGAGTTTGAAAATTGAAGTTAAAATGTGCTGCCATATTTGCTTTTTTTTTTATTTCCATCCAATACCTTTTAGAGTTAACTTTAGAAATCCGTTAAAGAATTCACAACTACTTAAATGTTAGTTACCGAAATTCTTTGTTTGACTGTTTATGATTGATTTCATAAAGGACGACTGATTTGACCGGGCTTTATTTCTACAATGGATTCAATAACAAAGACTTACATGAACATGTAAATTAAAACTAGAAACTGTGGAATTAGATATCAAATTTCTAATTTTTCAAAATCTCGATAGTCAAACACAGCTATTGAAGTAATGTAATAAGGGAACTCTGCCAAAAGAATCGTATGATAATGTATCGCGTGGTATTAGCTTTGATTAACACATAAATTTCCACTTGCTCCGTTTATAAACCTTAACTCATTAATTGAAAGGATAAAGCTATTATGTAAAAAAAAACAAAGTAAAGGAGCATTTTTTGTTATGATTTAAGTGATTTTCAACTTGGATTAATAAAATTTGATAAGCCTTCAATATATCACATTCGGATTTCCAATTTCTCCTTTTTATTTTTAAATAAAACCAGACACATCCCTCTTTTTTAATAACTACCTCTCACTTTCCTTGTAGTAAATGCAATCATAATATGTTTACAATTTTCAATTTTTTATTCAAATTGTGACAACTAAAATTTTAAAATATTTTATTCCCTTTCATTTAATTGAAACTGAAGTTTTAAGTAATAATTACTAAAATAATTTATACTATTTCAACTTCATAAGATAAATTGATAGCTTTTAATAAAGCAGTTTACTTAAACCACTTTTATTTGAAATAAGATATTCGGGAGCTGCCCCTGCTGGTATGAATAATTTATATCTTCAGAGATCTCCATAAGAGGTTTGAGAGTAACTAATAGGATGCTTGACTTTTTCTTAAATGAAATTCTCTGCAGACTTTCCTTTTCCTACCAATGCTAAACTATATATCAGATCACACTGGACGGAGAAAGTGCTTCCCGTCCTCGACTTCGATAGTTTCTATTTTATGAGAAGTGATCTTATGTTTAAGTTCAAATGCCCAAAGGAAGAAAATAAATTTCGGAAAAGATTCTGATAAAATATTTTACAAAAATGCTTATCTTTTTACTTAGACAGTAAAAAATGCATTAATATAACTTTCAGTTAAATTTTGTCTCCAAAGGTATCTTAGTTCAATCGAATGTTTTTAAGTAATTATCGGATTTGCTTACAAATTATCTTAAGAAAATAAAATAAAAGTGTCATTAAATTAAAAGAAATAATTTAAAATTTGTTTTAACAGATTTCAATATCATTGGGTGTTTTAATTTTTAAATATTTTAATTACCACAAACTATTAGAAATCAAA
Source organism: Latrodectus hesperus (assembly GCA_037975125.1). Taxonomy (NCBI): domain Eukaryota; kingdom Metazoa; phylum Arthropoda; class Arachnida; order Araneae; family Theridiidae; genus Latrodectus; species Latrodectus hesperus. Next base: position 11,829,286 of record JAJQOW010000014.1, on the reverse strand, counting down.
GTAGTGTTATTCATCTTGTTAAAAAAATTTTAATAAGCAAATTGTGTTTAAAACAATATATTAAAACTGTAAATAACATAATCCAGCTTCTAATTTTTTAACATCAAAAATGTTATTTAATCGAATTGAGATAGAGATGTGTATTAAAATTATCAACAATACTTTATGTTCGTTTTGAAAAAAAACCCAAAGGTTTCTACCTAACTTTGTGTTGAATTGTATTTATTTCAATACTTTCTTCAAACAATGATTGTTAGAATAATAATACATTTAAGCTTCAAATTAGTGTAGATAATTGATGTTGTACGTTTTTATGTAATACAAAGTACAAGGAAAAAAGTTATAAAAATAAATTTTTAATAACAATTTGAATTAATTTTTCGTATAGAATTCAATTCAAACTATATGATGATGCCAATATATTACCAATATTATTTTTAATTAACAAAATTACAAAAAAGATGTAAGATCTAAATTTTTTACAAGTTACGGGCAATATAACAACTGTTGTCGTTGTTACTAATGACACTTGAACAAGCCAAGCTCACTATGCCTTGGCTAGGCGAATTTAAGTCAATTGGGAGCGTCTTTCGTTTTTAATCAGAGCACCATGAAGGTGAAAGTATGACTTTGCTCTACACACATGTCATAGGTACCCGTTTATAGGGTAGGCAACCATTCACACCTCATTCATACAAGGAAATGACAAAGACAGGATAGATAGAGAGAGAAAGTACATCCATGCTTGAACCGGAATTCGAACCCAGGACCTCCTTATCCGCAGTCAGTCACGCTGACGACTAGACAAGTTGGGCGGTACTTAACTACTAAATTAATTAACAATTTATTTGCATTGCATTAAACATAATGTTCATTGCATATAAGCACTCACTTCATTGAATAAATATATATCGAAGGAAGTAATAAATTTTGATGTAAAGACATAAAATTTACTAAAGTATTAATCTTACTTAATTTATGCATACGGTTTATGTGACATTGTTCTTAAAAATGAAATAAAATCTGAAATATTGAGTGATAAAGAATTTATATTAAGGAATTTATATTATTTATAAAGAATTTATATTATTTATTGAGTGATAAAGAAAATATTGAGTGATAAAGAATTTATAATTAAAAATTCACAGGAATATGGAGATTTATGAAATATTACTGAACATTCCCTTTAAAAATATAGCCGTAAATAAAAAAAGTTCTTCATATATATTCACACAAATGCTTGCTTCATTTTGAAGACATATAATAGCACTTAAATATATTGAACACGTTTCATACACATATCTTTATAATTACTTGAGTTACCATGCTAACATGGTTAGTATCATGGTTAGTAATTTTGTGAAAAACAGAATTTTTAGAAAATCGGCTTTGAAGTGATTGTTTCTCTTGTGATAGCGATGTATTCTTTCTTTTTTCCAAATGCATAATCCAAGTAACGGTTTCATACTCACTGCTATCAATGAAGATATTATAGAAAAACATATAAATTTTAAAAAATACTAAAAAATTACCACTTTTTTATAATATACCACTTTTTATAAAATACCACTTTTTATCAGTTCCGGTTTCAAAACCAACTTGTTGCATAGTTTTTAAAAAAATGTATACACATTTTAAAATTCTTGTAAATTATTTTTTATTTGACATAAAGTTTAACGAATTTTGACACTAGAAAAAGGTCTGAGTACTATAAAAAATTCACGAATAAAAGAAATTAACATATGTAATTGAAAATCAACTTTTGAATATAAGTAGATATCTTAAGTAATATACTCATTAATATTTATTTTTAAGAACAACTATTCACATTGGTTTAGTACTTGGTAATAATGTATTATTTAAATTACGTTTCTTGATTTTAATTATTGTTTTAATTTTAAAATTCGACAGAACTATTTGATTTTGATTTATAATGTGTCTCAAAACCTGAGAAGTCTACACCATCAAGTGAAGTAATCAATTACTACTTGTTAAATACAATTTGAAATTCTGTGTCTTACAACAAGACAATAGAAAAATATGAAAAAATTACATCAGAGTCATATTATGATTGATACTTTCCAAATTTTTATGCTTGGTTGCTGATAGAATATGTCTAGAGCTTATTAAATTTGTTACTTTAGTTGATTTAGAATTTTTGAACTTCGATGAAAATTTAAATATTAGTTAATATTAAGAGCTTTTAGCTTATTCATTTAAAAATTATATTTACTTTAAGAGCAATAAAAAATGGTAATTAAATTAATTTAATTAAAATATTCTTACTCGGAAAATTGAATGTGTTAATTTTGTCGACATTATATCGTTGCAGAAATATCAAAATACCTATTATATTATATTATACTATTTTATTCTTCAAAATAAAATAGAATTTTCAATTCATGTCACCTTTAATTAGATTTCCTTTAATATATATTTCGGATTCAATTTGCTATCTCTAAAATTGGATCATAGAGTGCATTTATGCTCGCAAGTTTCAATTAAAATTAGAAACTCACAGCTTAGAAGTAATTAACACCTTCATCAAAAAAAGAAAATAATTTATATTAGCGAAGCATCTGATTTAGCAGAAATTATTACGCGTAATTATCAGATACACCACAAAAGTTATTCGGGATTCATGATACTCAGTGTTTGCTTAAAACGACTTTGCTTTACTTACTAATCAATTGAGATTGATGGAGCTTTCTGAAGGTACGAAATTCAAGTGCATCGCTGTCAATCATGATCACTCAACAATTGCAACACGCTTTACTCATTTGCATAAGGTTTGCTAATGTTATAAATTGCACTTGACGCAAAGCTGGTTTCAAGCGCATCCTGTATAGGATGTAAGCTGGAAAATAGGAAACCTACTCACTAGGAGACAGCGTAAGTGTGGTACTCTGTTTGAATCATGGTGTAATTTAAACCTTGTTGTCTGGAGACTATTTTAGAGTGTTTTGGTAAATTCTCCGTAATTTACCCAAATGGTTAGAATAATTTCGTGTTAAATGTTGCAGTGATGGATTAGAGTAATGTTGTCTGATGTTTAAAATATCATTTGTTAGAGTATTGCTACCAAGTTTATTAAAATGCTTAGAATATATCACATAATTCAAATTGAGAGATATATTAAAGAATGGAGATATTATTCGTAAAATGTATGGTGCATTAATTGAAAATAGATTTTACTTTTTCAATTCATAATGTCGGTAGATATAAATTGCTATTTTCTTTTCCAAATTTCTAGCAAAAAAGTACAGATATTTTTAATTTCGAAATATTAAGGTTTCGAATATAGATTTTTTGCCATTCATTAAACATATAAATATCTTTTAATTATTAATTCATTTAAACCTACAATAATTATCATGGAATCACTAGTATTGAGTTGAAGATTGTAAATATTTGCCAAAAATCAAAAACTCAATATACATTAAACACCGAATATAATGAAAATGAAATTTATATAAATTTTGTCTTGATTATGGTTTAGTATAGCCTTTATTAAAATACATTTAAGAGTATTATTACTACACTCTATGTATTAAATGTATACATATGCATAATATTGCATAAATTATTATATTATTAATATGGTAAATATTTTGGGATTTATTAAAATATTGCGCATTATTGATTAAAAATCACCTTCAAATTCAATTAAGTTTTACTACGTTTATAAAACATTTATATTTACTTTTGAAATATATTTTTATGTAGTTTAAAATGTTTTGCTTTCCACATATAAACTCCATTTCTTTTGGAAAAATAGTTAACATTTATTATTATAATTTAAATCCTAAAATTATCACCTTAATATTCACCTTAAATTATTTTATAAATATTAAATGTTACAAATAAACAAATTATACTAATTTTCAAATCATTTTACTATAAAACATAACTAGTCTGTGCAATTTTTTTTAACTAACTACTTAATTTCAGTAAATAAAAAACTGTATAAACAATAAAGTTAAACACGTGTTCCGAAAATCATTTTCTTTACTATTCCTTAAACTAAATTAAATTTTTTTAACATTTTAATCAAATTTAATAAAATACAAAACTTATTATAATCATTTAATAAATCAACATATGTTTAAAGAAATAATATATTACAATTTGACTACCTAATAAACTGTATCAATAATAAAAATATTTAATAAATTACTTATTATATTTCAGAAAATATACTACTATGAAAGAGAAATATTCTCTCTATGAAAAAAATGAAGTTTCACCTCCCTTTATTTGTATCATAAATATGTTTAATTTTGAAATTAAAACTAAAACGCTTAGATAAAAATAAAATTAAACTATATGATTATTAATATTATAATTTTCTTATCGCTATTAAGTTATTTAATATAAAATCAAGAAAAGCTATAAATATATTTTCAATAAATTATAAATAAATAACTAAACGCAGGTGTTTTTCGTGCCATGTAAGTCTGACGATTTTTTGTGATCAATCATCTCCCCTGTTGCTATTAAATATTCTCGAAACGTCCATCAATTATTCGCGTATTAGAGAAAAGCACTCCCTTTCGACGCATTTTCCCACATAAATGGATATTTAAATATTTATGTGTATCTTACAAAAAACAAAGTTCGCAAGCTACAAATGCATAGACAAACTGTAAGATACCTTTTTATGTTATTTTAAACAAAATTAAACAGAAAAGGATACGTGAAAGCATTTCCATTACTTGAAGAGCTACTTTAATAAAAGTGGAATTGATTTCTTCTAAATTTTGAATGTAAGTCATTTCTGTATAGAAAAGTCATTTTCTAAATATATAGAATACATACATACATTCATATATATATATATATATATATATATATATATATATATATATATATATATATATATATATATATATATATATATATATATATATATATATATATATATATATATATATGTATATATATATTGTGGTTGATTCATAAAAAACTTTAAACATTAGTTATTGGTCAAATAAACTTTCATGGGCACAAAATGTTCAATGAGTGTTGATAGACGTTCTTAATATCCAACAAAAACGGGTAATTACCTATAAGGAAGCAAAATTCAAGTCAAATAATCAATAAGAGAACAAAATTTTATACAAAATACATATCAAAACCATTTCGCTACAAGTTGCTGTGAAATTTTATACCTTATACCTTCGGACAATGGTAAAAAATGACTTTTCAAAACAAAAATGAAACATAATCTTATAAAATTGCTTCTCTTATATTTTAGTATTATTTTTGAAATAAAAAGTAGCAATTCTTCAAATATAATGAACTAGCATTTGTATTTTATGTTTCGTAAGAAAATTAAATCTGAATTTGCTCTTTATAAAATAATAATGCATTCAGTGACAATCTTACATTTTTATTGATGAAAGGCAAATATTTATATAAAATATAGTAAAAAAATGACATATACATTCCAAAATCATGGATTATGTATAAATCTCATTTACATTTAATTTATAAAATGCAATATATATATATATATATATATATATATATATATATATATATATATATATATATATATACATAGATAGATAGATAGATATAGATATCAATTATAGCTTCTAAGTTTACGATTGAAAAGTCAAAAAATTAAAGTAATTATTATTTCTTTTTGCAAAAGAAGTGCTTTTAAGTTTTATTATTTTCATGTTGAAATCTATCAATAAATATTCTTAATCTAATTGAAGTCAATTAAATAGAGGTTTACTTTGTGAAAGTTTTTTTCAGTATTCAGCATCGATAATTTTCAAGCTAATTAAAATATTTGTGTTTCAATCTAGTACAGAGTTTCAGAAGATGAAAAATTCCAATTTTAAAATTCATTTAAAGAAGTAAAAATTTCAATTCTTAAGAAATGGTATTTTAAAATATGTACTTAACGTAATTTATTCCCATTTACTTTTCTATTTTTATGAAACTTCAAAATTGTGAAATAGCGGTAGATTATTATTTATTTTTCGATGTTCTGCTTTTCTTGCAAAACATCATGCTTTAGTGGATCTCCTTGTCCATTGATGATTATTTATAAGACTTTAAGCTAACATCACATTTGATGATCTGGAAGAAAGCACCATCGATAATATTACCATTGGTTTCTTTCTGTATTCAGCATTCTATCTTTCATCCATATTTGACCTCACATAAGGTTAGAGTCCAAATAATAAACTATACATTTTCTTATAAAATATGTGTTAGTAACACAGATATGATCATCACATGCAATGAATGTGATTTTCATGCATGCATGTGATTTTACCCTAAAATAACTGCTAACAATACTAACTGACAACACTACTAACATAGTCTCCTAAACAGCTTATTTTGATCAATGATACAAGAAAAATCGTCAAGTGGATAGTCACAGAACATTTAGCCTGTTCAAGTGGAACACCTGTACTCATTTTATCAGAATGATTAAACTGTCATAAAGGTGACGAAACTTGTTTGTAAATGTATCAAAGAACAACCAATAATATTATTCCTATTACGCTGGTACTTAAGGACACAAGATTATTTATCTAATTATTGTAAAATATGGTAATTAGGGGTAGGTAACTATCATTGTCTTAAATAAATTGAGCAATTTACAAAATTCCGAAATATTAAAAAAGATATGCTTTGCTGTTTGCTTCGAACATATAACTTGTAATTTCATTACAAACTGCATTTCTTTTCTAATAACAAGCAGATAATTAGATATTTTCCTTGTTAGAAAGAAAAGTTCATTAATCTTCCAATTAACCCAAATGTATTTTATATTTTTACCGTATGATAATACCTACCTGCTTTAGATAGTTACTATAAACTAAAGAAAAAATACGTCTTTTTATTCTACGATTTTTCCAAGACATAAGATTTTCGAATTATTTCTATCTCGGAATGAATTTAAGAAAAGAAATACATGTGTAGATTATTTATATACGTAATAAACATTTTTATACTTGACTTCATTTTTAGCAAAGAAAGTCATCAAAGGAGAAACGACAAATTTTAGCTCAATATAAATGTTTTTCAGAATGTATTTATGATGAGGGTAATTTTTATAAGGGTTTTTTATATTAATCAATGATAAATTTCTTTAGAAATAAAATATATGTCCTTCCTTTCTTAACATTATTTTCAAACAATATTTACGTTTGCTTTCTTCTTTTCGTTGTGCTCAAAAAATCTCAATGCATTAAATTTATTTTCGGTTAATTGTAAATCACATAGTTTAATCAAAATATAGTACGGTAAATAAAATTTATAATTTTAAATAATTTGCTTTAGTGACCGAGTTTGGAGTTATGATTTAATTTTAATTTAATACTATTATATACCATATACATGCTAACGCCTGCAAGCTTTCATTTTAGGATAGAATAAAATTGTCATAACTATTATTTATAGTACGGTTTTTACTCTCTATTTCTGCAAAAAATGCTAATCTATGAATTTGTTAATGAAAATAAAATTACAGCTTGAATCAAGCAATAAAATTATAATAAAAGCGTTTTAAATAAAAATATAAATGTTTTGATACTTTGCAAGCAATATTATGGAATATTTTATGAAAATATTGAACCATTAATAATTGGTATCTTTTGAAGTAATTGTATTTATTTGTGTTATTTTGTATTATCCAATAAATACTCTGCTGCCTACCCAAAATGCAACACCCTGAAGGAAATATGAAAATTAGGTAAAGTTACAGCATGTATTTGCGGAGATTAGTTATGCAAAACAATAACATTGCAGCGAATACACATATAAGTGATTGTTACAAATTTTCAAGTTCTCTGTAAAAGGAGAAGAGAAACTGGAGATTTAAAATACGACACTTTATTTCGTAATTTGCTTAATTATGCTTCTTGGAAGACATCAAGCGCATTTTAAGCAAGTTTTTAAATTTGATCTACTAAGAATAGTAGCTTATGTGGTTTGTAGGTTATGCTTATGATAAATCACAGAGATCACGTTTAGCAAAAGCAAACAAATGACATTTATAACATCCTTTGAATTTGAATGAAAATTACAAGAGCTTGTACTGCTAGTTTTGCAATGTATGATAGACATGAAAAAAAGGGAACAACCTTGTTTCTACTGACGAACACCCCATTTGTCATGAATGCCAGAATGGTCAAAGTGGAGCAACGCACCCCATATTGCCAGCCTAGCTGGCATACGACAACAACAACAGCCAGAATGGTCGATTAAAGTTTGGATATACCATAGAGAGAGGCTGCATTACGCGTCCATACATTACTCCTGTACTCTGTATCATTGCTTTTGAAGCAAGGAATGTTCCTCTATTGTCGCATTGCCGATGTACAAAACAGTTTGCGACATTTCTGAGATAGTTCAGCCCGCTGTCCTTTCATTCTTTCAGCACTCACCACCAGTCACATTCTAAATGGATAGTGTGCTATTACACGTGGCACGCAACGTCAAAATATTTTTCTATACCTGGTACATTGAATTGTTTCATTGGCAAATTGTTCTATTGAACTATCGCACATAAGAAACATGTAGTTCATGTACGCTCATCATCTAGCCCGAAATACACCGCCCTGTACCTGATTAAATTTTGTAATATGTGAAAGCCACATAGATTGCTTTACTCAAACGATACATTCACAAAACATCTTTGGTTTTATACCGAACCATAGGGCAGCGGTTACTGCAAGCAATGGTGGCTAAAATAACTCTGCTGATATTTTCCTCATTCACACTTCGCCAAAAACTCTTATTTTAATCATTTGATCTTTATGTAACGCGTGTTATATATCAAATTTATTTTATTGTAATATATCAATATTTTTGATGTTGCACTTTGAGTAGCCAGCAGTGTACTTTTTCAATTATCTGCATTAATTTTATGAAGTGCTTATAAACTGATATGTATAAATCTTTTTTTCAGTAAATATAAACAACTTACAGAGTTTATATGTTATTCAAAGTAAAATTTTATATGAACGTTTACGGATGTGCACTTTTTATTCACCTGGAATAAATATTTCATTATATGTTTTATTCTATAATGTATATGAAATGTCTTACAATAAAGATCCTCTTTCACATAAACAGAAGTTTTGCTTATTCACTTTATCTATATTTCTATATACATAAACAAAATTAATTACTTAGAAATGATAAAATTATTAAATCATTTCTTTTTTTAAGGTAATGCTTTAAATCAAAATACATTTATCCTTTAAAAATATTAAAAAAATGTGGTTGACAAAAAATTAGTTTTCCCAGAAAAAAATAGATGTATAAATATTCACTAAATTTGACAGCTGATATTAGAAGACTATAATCATAAAATTTTATGGAATAGTCTTCATTAAGAAGTATCTTGTTGCTTGTTCAAAATTTTTGGTATCTGCATTTTATAGTTTTCTAACGCTTATGGTTTTGATGGTATTTGGTGGTTTGTATTATTCGCGCAGCTGAAAATGATATAAAAAATTTTTATCTTCAATATATGTAATTTAATTTTTTTACCGTAATTATTATATATATATATATATATATATATATATATATATATATATATATATATATATATATATATATATATATATATATATATATATATATATATATATATATATATATATATATATATATATATATATATATATATATATATGTGTGTGTGTGTGTGTGTGTGTGTGTGTGTGTGTGTGTGTGTGTGTGTGTGTATCTACATATATTGATATATTAATAGCTTTTTAAGCATTCTTTATTCTTTTATATCAGCGTTTTAGGTTATAATTTTTTTTATTTCAAATTCAAAGAGCAATATTCCTAATCACTTCTAATAATACTATTCTAAAATGATTAAAACATATTTTTATGAATTATCATATTTTTTATGGGATCACTACTATAGTAATTATATTTTAATAATATCATTAATATAATTTACTTATATAATAACTTATAATAAGTAAATTTTGATTGTGAAACAATTCCAGATTTCTTTGTTAAATAATAGTCAAATGTAATTTTAATGTATCATGTATATGCATTTATAACAGTACCTATTCACTTATTTCATCACATATTTTGAAGATAAATCTTCCCCTTCACATATTTTATTGATTTTGTCAAATGTATTTTACAATTTAACGAAATTTTATTTTTGAATGGAATTTTATAAGAATTCTCTATAAATTTGTGGCTGTCATTTATATTTAAGCAATAAAAATTTGAAAATTTTTCTTAAAAATAATCGCATACAGTGAATTTTATTTAATATTTAAAAACACTATTAAAATCTGAAAAAATAATAATATTAAAAAATTGATTCGATCAATAGTATTTATTTCAATGTATATTATATTTCAATAAACTTGTAAATAATTATATTTGCTTAAAATATCCTTTTGAAACTATCCAAAATCAGCTATCAATATTTCTGTTCTAGTTAGGTTATGGAAGAATAATTAAAAGAGATTTTTTTCTCTTTCAAGGAGAATACATTCCTATGTATTTCATATTTTATATAGTAGTGTATTTTAGGAAAATTTATTTCGATGCCATGTATTCCAAATTTAAAACTGACCTCAAAATATTTCACCCATTTGAGAAGAATAAATATAATGAAGAATGAAGAAACATTTATACTTATTTTTATTCTTAAAAATTAAATAAATAAACATTTAAGTTTATAAAACATTATATAATATTAAAATGTATATGCATTTAATTTTCTATATTATCAAAGGCATCTTCAATGGGCATAGATTTTTTATTAAAAAATCCTAATTTTCAGACTAAAATTTTACATCGTTATTAATAAAAATTTATAAAATTATATCCTTAGTAGTACATTTTTAAAAAAATTAAGAAAATTGTGATATATTTTTTTTAAGTCTGCATGTTTAAATCGAAACATAGAAGTACAAAATAGTAATAACTATGTTAATAACATAACAATATTAAATAATTATACCAATTAGAATTTATCTGATAAAAGTAGCCAAATTTCTGCAATATAAAAAATTTTAAGGCCACTCTGTTTTCTCTACTTTACATTTGTGTGATTCCGAAAATACAAATTAAGCATATTTAAAAAGACTATACAATATATATATAAATGAATACATAGTGTCTACTAATGTGGAGAAGTATTATAAAATATTTAATTCTTTACTATTAAAAACATTAAAAGCTTTGATTAGATGAACAAGCACGCATTAGAAAGCAATGAGTTTTAAGCGTGCAAGAGGAAGCATTAAAATTATTTCTGAATCACTAAAGTAAATGAATTTTGCACCTCTTAAAGTTCTTTTTATTTTTCCCCGGAGAGGAATAATGTGTCTGTAATGTTTACTCATTCTGCTCCTTCCAACCTTATTTACGTACTGTTTACAAACCCTTTTCAGCAGAAAATAACTGCCAACTTTCATTTTAATTAATCACTTTGCTCGCCATTCTTATTAATTTTCCTCCAAAAAGTGTGAGAGTGAATTATTTTTGTTGAGAACGAAAAGAATAATGCGTCAAATGCATCAGTGCCAAAGTTCAATGTCTGGCTAAAGCTAGACACTCATTATTTGGAATATGCATGCTTCGATTAGGTTTTCTAAAACTAGTTTTCGAGTGCGGGGGATAAAAATACGTGACTGAATCTATTATATTTACATGGCGAGCTTGATTTCTGGAGTGTTTTTATTCATCATATTAATGTTACAATGTATTGCTTTAAAAAATAATGTTATGTTTCGTTAAAAATGGTTTAAAATTTTCTTAACTAACTTACATTTACATATGAATATAGCGAGACAAAAAAATTGAAGTTATTTTTAAGGTAGGCGAAATTACTTTGATGTTCAGAAATAATTTTGACTATTGTCAGAACGTTGTCTTGTTTACGTATTCGAAATTTTTTATGGAAAGCAAAAATATTTTTATTTGATTATATACTATGATGGGTTTTTTTAAAGTTGAAAATTTCAAATATCCTTAACTATGAATGTTGAAAGTTTCACCACTAACATAGAGTGTTTACCAGGGAAAAAAATCAGTTGCACCAAAAATAATTGGAGATAGATACCATTTTTTATGATTCTCCATAAGAATTCAAGACATCCTTTTCCAGGAACATCTAGCATGAGAAAGAGTTTCAGAGTTTTACTAAAATAATAATATATATGAAAGCTTTGCTGGGACGTGTATTTTTGCATTATTTGCTTGAAAGCTGACGCTTCGGAGACCTTGATTAGGGATCAATAGTATTTGACTTAAAATGTTAGAAATATGCTGATTGCCGTTCAAATTACCATAGATTTAAACTAAGAATGTAAAAGATCCAACAGCAAATTGCATCCCTTATCATCACATCAGATACAGCATTTTATGAATAAATGAAATGCAGTCGGGAGACCAGCGTCTTCCTCGAACCTCCAGACACGCATATAGCTTTAGAATACTGTTCACAGAACCATGCATGGATTTAAAAGACAGCATTGTGCCACTTCTAAGTTCAGATTTCTCATTGAGACTTAATGTTATACTCTATTTAATTAAGCTCAATATTGAAAAGAAGCCGAATTAATGGTCACTGTGTTCAAAACTCAAGCATCATTGTACTGTATGCGTTGGTATTGGAAGTACGGAAACAAACTTATTTTCTAACTAAGACTCTGTATAATGTGATTATACAGTTTTACAGGACCAAACTCCCATTTCTTCTGCACTTTCTGATGTAAATCATGAGTTTCAAAGAAATTCTCTATGCTATTCAATGGGATCCACAGCCATAAATGAATTCCATACTTGCATGGCGCTGCAAGGATTTCAAATAGCAAACACGCACAAATATATATAAAAATTTAGAGTTTTATGCATGAAATATATTAAATTTTATTTTATTTCATTACTAAGCATAATTAAAAAATAAATGTTGTACAGATCTTTTTATAAATGATATACTTTACATGAAACCCTTAAAATCTGCACTTTCTTTTATAAAGAAGACTTTCTCGCTCTCATTTAAACTTTTTCAGAGTCACTTATCAATTTTTTTAAAAAAATCCAAATCTTTAAATATTTTTGGAAATCGATTTATTTAATAGATTAAATAGTTTTATTTTTTTAAATAATTTTGAAATACTTTTTGTATGAAATTTTATATAATAATCTAAAAAATTAAATTCATTGATATTTGAAATAAATCTAAAAATTAAATCCTTGAAAGTCAAACAATTATATCTATTCACAGTTTTTTCCTCAATAAGAAAAACAATTTTTTTAAATTACAAAGAAAAATATAAAATTCTGCTAATAACTGCTGAACATTGTTATCTTTCTATTAGCTTTGCATCGCACATGTTTATTCTAAGTTAAACTGTTGCAAAATTAAACTTTTACAAACAATTTTTCATTAGTTTTTTCCCAAATTCTTATATTGCAGTTCAAAAACACATGGTTGTTTTTCTAGAATTGTAAAGAATATCTTTAAAATGCAATCTCAGACACTTGATTCATGAATTCTAATTGGTTAATATTTATAAAATGAAATAAATTTTTTTTCAAAAATAAATATGCGTCATTAATTGTTTAGTTAAAACTTTACTGATAATTTAATAATACACCTTATATTTAACATGAAGTGCTAGTTATTCGCAACATTACTTTTATGGTCTTATTTTCCATTTAATAATTTTAAAGTTTTTAAAAGTTTATTATATTTTACAGTTATTATTTTATACGTAAATTCAAACAGGAATAATAACATTTTCCCATTTTGTAGAACAACATTCAAAGAAGATTGAATGTATTAAGAAATACTAAAAAGAAAGAGAGACGTACAATATTAAAAAAATCAAATTGATTCCTAAGCGATATTATGAAGCTATAATGAAGAACGCATACAATTTAACGCACACGTTCATTTCTATGAAACATTAAGGCACGCATTTATTTTTGTAAAGTATAATGAATATTTTATTTTGTTTATTTTTAGTTTTATGTCATATGGTTCATCAGAATTGTTAAAGAAATCTAAATATAGAGAGTATTTAAACTCAGAGCGAATTAACAGTATAGAAATTTTAAATATTAAAACTCAATTAATTTAATTTTTATTGATTATTACCAGGTGCTTAAGAAATAAATAAAAAATCTTAAAAACTCTTAAACTTGGAATTAATGCAATAATATGAAAAATTAACTAGAATCAAAATGTTTTTCATCATAAAATTATTAAAACTGGTGAGATTATTAAAAATTAAAAATAAAGAATACATATTACTTAATTCTTAAATTAAAAAAATACTATGAAAAAATTTTGAAATAAAAAGAGTTCCAAAAGACAAAATTTTGAAATACTAAAACTTTATAGAAGAATTACAATTGTAAAATTATCTGTATGATAATTCTAGACCAAATTTAATACTTAGTAAAATTGAAAGTCCATTTCATTTATTAATCATAATAATATTCTATTCAGTTTGTTAGCTATATTTATTGACTATATTTACATGTGTTACGTTAAAACACTACTAATAACTATTTACACATATCTAAATATCCAACAGTGGTACGTTGACCTTTCGAAAATCAAATAGAAATGTTTCTGATAATAGCAACAGGAAGGACTTACTATTTTCTCGGAACAAGAGAATTACTTACTATTTTTATCTTCCTCTCTGTGCTTTAATGCCTAAGATTTATTTAAGGGTGTTAAATAAGTTCTTTTACAAAATATCACTTCTGTAGAAATTTAAAGAAATCTTAATACAAATTTTTTTGTTATTTCCTACAGTTAAATTTTATCTTTCAAAATTAAAAATAAGAAATGTAAAATTTTATCAGGCAATTATTTCTTTATTTTGGTGTCGAATTAATTATTAAAAAGAAGTTCTTTGATAACATGACACATTGGTTTTTTTTTCTTAAACGACAGACAGATTAAGGTCATTTTATACAAAAAATTAAATACTGCAAAAATTCAGATTATGACTAGAAATAATATAAAATGGATATTTATGTGATATCATATATCCTAGTTTTGTAATATAAATCGTTATAGTTTTAAAGAAATGTAACATATGATTAATAGAATACAGGCAATTAAGCATTTATTTCTTTTTATTACAAATAAAAAAAATCTTGTATGTAAATTATTTGAAGTTGGAGTACTTTTGTCCTAAAATATTAACACAGTTATTTTCCTGATTATTCTACCCATCAAATTCTATCCAAATTCATATTTTTGACTTTTCAATTTAAGTCCTCTTCCAATTTTTCTATTGAATACTGGAAATTTATATGAATGTTTAAGCTTTATCTATTTCGTTTAAGTAAAAGTAAATACTGAAGAATACATTTCAATTAAAATGCCTTAAAATATTGATGAAATAATTTTTATTCCAGATATAGAAATTAATATTGAATGCAAAATAATGATAATTTCCTGGGTAGTTTCCTTTACATACACGATCTTTATCATACTAATTGCTGAATAAATTAAAACTTTACCTTAACTAAAATAATTTTTAGCTAAATTAAGCAAATTTGGCTGAAATTTAGAAGGCATATTATACATAGAAATATGATAGTTTTAAAATATTAACAGATACTTTATATCTAAGATTTTCAATTATTTGGAGAAGTAATCAAATATATTATGTGTTATTTAAAATTATAATTTATTTTGTTTCAAAAATATACTCGCACAAAATTGGTTCAACTAAATCAGTTTTGCAAGTAACAATTTATAAACATTTTTCTACAGTTACATATGACCTTAAAATGATTTTTTAGCAAAAAGGGAATGCATATTTGTTAAATTTATGATATTTGAATGAAAGATATAAGATTCATTTTTACTAAATTATATAATTTCTTGATGACATGAAAGTTATAATATAATTATAATGAACATTAAGCAAATATAAAATACATATTTAAGTAATATAATATTCTTAATTTGAAGAAGATTTTCATTTACTAGGCACTGCAAAAAAGTTAGAATGTTTTCACTAAATAGTTATTTCCATGTTTAAAAACTACGGAAACTCTTATTTTTGAAGACATATTCATATAAAATGTTATTCTGAAATTATGTCTCATTTATTACTCAATATATAAACAATATATAATTACATTTTCTACAGAATATGAGCCTATCATGACTTAATTGTAATATTTCATTCTCTATAATTGAAATATTAAAATTCAGTACTATATTCTAAAACATCCATTTCGATATTTTATCAATGCCTTGGGCTATTTCTTTGGATAACATTCGGTATTCTTTGATTCTAGATATATCAAAGTCCTTACGTATTTCAACAACACAACATTTAAATTTTTTTATCATTCATCTAATTCTCTTATGTATAAATTTAAACTTCATCATATCTGCTTAACGGGATCACTAATTAAAAATTTTCTGTATAATATCAGTATTCCAATTAAATAAACAGTGATATTTTCCTTATTAAACAAATAAATCACAGCGATCAAAGAACTTCCAAGATTTGTCTCAACAAATGAACTCTCTCTTTAATTGGGAGAACTATTTGATTATTAATATTAAATTTTATTTGAAGTTCTTTTTAACAAATTTTGAATTCTGCAAGGTGCATGAAGTCTGATTTCACATAACAATAATTTTTCCCATAACTTAATTGATTTATAGTCTTTGATTTAATTATTTTCCTCAAGTTAACCTAAGTATTACAACGTTATTTTCTAATTTTAAATCTATGTTCAGGACATTTAATTTCTTCAATATTTTCGTTAAAAATATTAACTATACGTATACTTACCCACCTTAAAAAAACTCATATCGAATTTTTAGTTCAGCAAAGGTAGTCTTAAAGGGTTTATGTCACTTTCAAAAACCTAACTAGTTTTTTTCCTTCAACCTAACTAACTTATCACTTTGGTTGAAAATAATGATTTGAAATAGATTCAGTGTTTTTTAATATGAACTAGTGAGTTCAGTGTTTGAGATTATTTTCGTAACTTTACGATTATATTAGTTATTTCTTTAAACGATATTAAATAGTTATTTCTTTTTTCCCTTTGTAAATATACGCAACTATGCAGTTTTATTTTTCTTTTGTGTACTGTCGGTATCTCTTTTTTATATTTCTTTTGAATGGACAGGAAGTCACATACATGATGAGTCTTATTTAGTGACATCAGTTCCATGAATGATTAGTCCCCATTATTTCTACTACGTAAGTCGCATTAAGTTGTTATCTGAATTAAATTTTAAAGGTTTTATGCTAAACATTTGCCTGATCTGTTTTGTCAGCTACTGTGTTTAATTTATATTGCTGCTCTCCATATAGCCTTGTAGAGGTTAATTGCTGATAACAACAGTTTAAGAATGATTAGACCATTTTACGTTTGAAGCTAGAGTCAAAATCTCTTAAAATTTTACAGATTACGGATCTGTAAAGTTTATAAATGTCCTTCTAATGTTGGTAATTAACAAATTTCTAGCAATGGTCACATCCATCACTCTTTTAAAGAAGATTTTATTCCTTGCCTTGTTGAAAAAAGTTTTCCTAAATAATCAGTTTTTCCTGTAATTTGACTTTTTAAGCAATCTGCTACTACTTCTAAATTAACATGGAATTCCTGCGGCAACTGACACTAGAACTCATTTATTCTTACTTACTGGATATCATCAAGTATGATTGCTTAGTGTAAATGTAGTTATCGTAAAATAACTGCCCAACGAAAATAAAATTTTTTATAAAATGTGTGTCAGTTGTATTTGTTAATAAGAATGTATAGAAGAAAATATTCAAAATTGAATGTTATCTTACATTTGATAAAATTCTTTTCAATCTGTCTTAAATTACTTAAATATATCATAGTATTATTGACTCTGTTTTATACTTCTGTTAAAATGGCAGCACCATAAAAGAATTAACGATACAAAATATAATTTTATATACAAACGACTTGTATCAATACAAGAAAAATATTTAGTTTTCAAAGAAGAAAAAACATTATTAATAGTCCGAAATTATATTATTATAAATATCATCCATTGCAAAAATTGCTGTTTCTTACGTAACACGGAATTAAAAAATTTTGCTTGTCTGTCAGGAGAAAAGATTTTTATATTTTTGCACTTGTACCTAAAGCTCATTTGTTTAAGCTCTAAGATGAAAATTTGTACCAACAACATGAAAACCAATGATATATCGCACACTGCCATCAATTAAAGATCTCTAGAATAAGCAAAGGAAGAAGCTAAATGTGTTCTGTTGAAAAAGTGACTTGAACATTCTTTATGGGAAGGATTATCATGGTAAAAAAGAACACCAGAAACTTTTTGAAAAAAGGAATAAACTTAGTATCCAATCACTTTTTTATGTAGCTGTTGCTCTAAACATTATCTACAGAATTTTCAACAGCTGGGATCGTCTATGATATGCCTTCGCACTTTGGACTGTAATTTCCTGTGTCTGTTCATGATGATGTCTTAAAATATTCTTTAATAGTTAGCTTTTTATCCGGTAGAACGTCTGATATAATTGAGGTATCATTGTATCACAAATTGTACTAAGATTAGTTAGAAAAAGTGTTTGTTCCTAATCTACATAACAGTTTCTATGCTCATTATGCCATCATAACTACAAGTTTTGATTTTTTGAGTCAGTAGAAACCTATGTAAATGAAATCTTACTCTCAATTACAGTTTAACAAATGACACATAATTTGCTAAACTGCGATTAAATTAAAAATTTCCTTTGATACACCTGAAGAAATGAATAATGTGCTGTTATCTATTTACGAGAAATTGTGAGAAATGGGCATCTATTTTCAATGACGCAGATGGTGTGACCTTCAGCATCATAGATATATTGTCGTACCTTAATGATATTCGGTGTATATTATCGGTTGTTTTTGGCATCCATTTTTTGATTTCAGCTTTTTTCGATTGTCATCAATCCACTGCTTCTAAACTCACATTACAGTAATTTTATTACTTTTCTCATGTACTGCTGTTGCCATGTAGAAAAATGCATTTTTACGAATGGAGATGTATAGTTACGTCTTGAAGCTTATAATTAGAAATTAGTTATAAATGCTCAAATTGTTTTCTTTCAATTAAAAAAAACAATAATATAAAATTGTTTTTATCATTTAACTTAAATTTTTAATATCATAAATTAAAAAAAATCTTATAGATATTTATAGACTGCAATTTTGATTATGTGAAATACGTTATATTAAAATACAGGCTATTCTTTAAGTTTTGATACATCCCTCTCTATGAGCTAATAAGTAATACAGAAGTAAGTACTTAATCGATGTATGTGGCTGTGTTTGTAACTTCAGTCATATGCATAACATACTGTAATGTTCAGTCGCCGAAAATTTGCATGAATTTCCTCTTTTCAAGTAGTTAATTTTTTATTACAAATAGCAGTTTGTTATAATGTTAACCTTAAAATATAAGCAATAGTACACAGTGTATTTACACAAATCATATTTCCATTATTTTAATGCTAAAAGTAGACTAATCAACAATCTCCTCATTTAAGTTTGTGCATTCCAATATTTTCAAAGCAGCAACGTTTATTTTGAAATTGGTTATTTTTGGTGTAACAAATAAAAGAAATATATATTGTGGTGATTTGATTATTTCTAAGAATTACAAATATATTTCATATATAAAATGTTAGGAATTAATATTGGCAATATGGTTTTTAATCATATCTAACATTCTTTTATTTATTTACATTGTATATTCTAACGAAATTCCATTCTAGTTAATCATAATATTTTGATAAGTAATCTAATGTCTTTAAATTAGAGAATGTGGAAATTAAAAGTTCAAAAATAATTTAATATCACATTAGAAACTAGAAAAATCTGTGCTAACATTTGTAGAGTGCAATAAAAATAATCATCTCGTGAAGTTTTCACTGATTTACATATATTCACAGACTTCAACGAAATTGCTCTTAACGAATTTGACAATAAAAATTAAGGGCTTGAATCAAAAGAATGAATGGAATTTTTTCTTATTTGTTTTACCTTATAGATATTTTGGTTTAAACTCAAAATCATTTAACATTTTGGTATTTTTTTAGAGCGACATGCAATGTGCATCAATAAAAATATATACTCATATAATTAAATACTCTAATATTTCCATGAAAACTTTAAATATCAGTGGCTATTTCATTGTTCAATTGCCGAATTTTTGTATCTTAATTTTTATCATAATATTTTATTTTTATCACTGATGTTAATGTTTTTCTATTCATTTACAACTTAATGGCTAAAACAGCTTTTCTTATTCATTCTCAAATTGAATTTAAAACACAGAATGTTTTTTTATTATATAGAGAGTCTTCAGCATTAACTTAAATTGCTTAATGTCATCAAATAAATTGATAGTTGTACGTGTAAAATGTAGTTTCAACAATTTGAAATAAAGAAATTTTACTTTCTTGTATCTTAACATTGTATTCATACATTGCACTTCAAAAATTTGAACTACTTAACTAAAATTTTCTAAAAGAAAGAATTAT
Organism: Latrodectus hesperus; assembly: GCA_037975125.1. Lineage (NCBI taxonomy): Eukaryota > Metazoa > Arthropoda > Arachnida > Araneae > Theridiidae > Latrodectus > Latrodectus hesperus. Next base: position 11,808,737 of record JAJQOW010000014.1, on the reverse strand, counting down.
TGAAGATCTTAAATGTACACATTTGAGCATACACAATATGAAAAAATTATACACTATTTATAATTTTTTACTAAATTTCTATAAAATTTGTGAAAGAAGCAATAAAAAAAACAAAAAAACTATAAGATCAGTGTTAAAATGAGATAACATGATACATGTTTAATGTATAATAAAATTTAAAAACCATAAAAAAATGAAGGCAAAAATGTTTTAAGTACATTAAGGAAAAATTGATTTGACCTTCAAAACAAATTGCTAAATAATAAATATGTTATTATAATTTTAACTGAACATAAATAATTTAATATAATACAATTACTTGATGATTTACAATTACTCATTTCATATAAGATGTAGAATATTTCATAAAGATTCACAGAAAGTTATATATAAAATAATTTCGTTGTAATATGATTTTTTTTACAATATTTAAAATTAATCATGTATCTGAAAAATATTTTGAAACCTCTTAAGTGAGTAAATAAATTTGGATTTTTAAGTACAAAAAAATTCATGAACAACAGTGGTTTAATTTATATTTATTGACTTATTTAAGGAATTAATTCAAGTTATGAATATTATGACTGTATATCGGTTTCACTGTAAACCTTGTTTAAAAATTTGTTAGTTGTATGCTATGATTAAGTTTTTAGTTGAACTCTTAAAAATATGTTTTCGAATTTTTTTATATTTTAACATTTTGTGAAGACAATAAATAAAAATTTTACAATTATCAATTCATAAACAAAATTTAGATTAACTCAATATTAAACTAGATGCCAAATTTATTTGCTTTGAAATCTACAAATCTTTCATTATCGAAAATACTAAATAACTAAAAGCTTATAATATTTAACACAAATATTTAGTTACTTTACATCAGTAATAAATATGAAAATGTAGAAATTTCAGGTAAAAATTCTACTTGTATGACAAAAATTTCATCACTATTGTTTCATAACTTATATTAAGTAGTATTACTTATTATCCTAATAAAGTAAAAACATTCACATTTTCTTGAAACTTATTGATTAATGATTCTTAATGTTATGTATAAAATATGTTGATTTAATAATTATCGTTTATTTGTTTCAAAATACACATTTTAATATTAAATTACTGACTCTAGTTGAGTAAATATAAAATTTGATATAATTTATGAATTTAACATAATTTATACTATAAGTTAAAAAAATTTAATTGATAGCATGCCCTCATATATTTGGAAAAGAGTAAAATTCTTTCTTAGAATTCTTAGAATAATCACACACACATTTTATTCATGAATACTTTATATCAGTAATTAATAGAATTTTCTCATTTTTATTTTAAAAATATTTTTATTTCATTTCAAATAATCTTGACTATAAATTCACAAAATCCGTTAATATACTTGCAAAATTAAGTTTCATACACTATATGTAATACAAAAATCATAAATTTCATTTTTTAAGGAATCTAAAAATATTTTAAAACCCATAATATTATATTTTTTACTTGGGTTTTTATAAAATTTCATTTATATTTTATAGTTTTATAGTACAACTTTTACGAAATTTAAATCGAAATTTCTTTGATGGCTTTTTACTGAGCAATCATGTGACCTTTTCTACCTTTCTTCCTGAAATGTTGATCATTGCGCATTCTACCTATCATAGCAAGCGAAATGTTATTTGTGGAATTATTTTCGCCTTTTTTCATAAATATACCTTTTTTGACAAGTAAACAATATTTTATCTACTGCTTAAATGATTTTTATTTATAAGTACATGTCAATATTTAAAATTAATTCAGCGTAAAGTTTCCTAATTATAATTATCACATAATCGTTTTTAGTCTAAAATATTTGAAGTACATAATGGAATGTTCTTTCAATTATTATTTACATAAATTTAATTTATTTGTTACTTATTTCTGAGTTGACATGAATTTTAAAGCATAAATTATACTTTTTATATACCAATGACTATAATGTCATCTATATATAAGATATTTGAGTTTTCATTTATTATTTTTTATTTGAATTATAAAATACCCAAGAGTCTTTTTTCAGAATGAAAATTTATGCATAGATACATCATATCCTGATGAAATTAATATATTATTATTCATATTATTTTAATTCCTAATTTCAAGGAAAGTAGTAAGTAACATTTATCTCTTCGCATTATGAATTCCTAACTACTTTTGTTTTTAATTACAATATGGGACAATTTCTAAAAAGGAGTAGAATATATATATATATATATATATATATATATATATATATATATATATATATATATATATATATATATATATATATATATATATATATATATATATATATATATATATATATATATATATATATATATATATATATATATATATATATATATATATATATATATATATATATATATATATATATATATATATATATATATATATATATATATATATATATATATATATATATATATATATATATATATATATATATATATATATATATATACACATACATATTAATTTTCATATTTCCTAATTATTCTTGGTTATTAAAAAAACATGTGACTGACAATTGTGGATATGTTTTTTCCTATTTTTATTTTGAATGCATAACCTTAAACTATAAAACATGAAATAATTCATACTCAGATGTAAAGAAGAAATATCACTGATTAAAAATTGTATATAAGGAATTATTTGTGCTTTAAAATAATTTTTATATTTCCTCATGACATTTAAAAATAATTAATACTTTATTAAGAACAACTAATTATTTAAAATGTAATTTTATAATATTTAAGAATGCAAAAAAATAAAGAGAATTATCACTTACCGTGCTTTTTATTTCAAGAATGACTCCCAGTTCTACTGCCAACTGACGGGGAATATCCCTGGCGGACGGGCACATGGAAGAGGAGGCAAACAAGATCTGACACACCATGAGAGGCACCGGAAAACGCTCATCCAGTGCCGACGGCGGCGCTATCTTCTGAGGTTCTGCGAGACGGCTGATTCAGGGGACCGTAAAAAGGGGGGTAAAGAAATTTCTAGGGTTCAGCAAGGTGCGCATGCGTGTGTGGGAGGAATTCCCCCTCTGAAGATGATCGCCATATTACCAGCCTAAGTAGAGCGTTATCTTGCTCCACCATTCTTCAGGGGGTGGGAAGACATCAATTTAAAAATGGAAGTTAAATTAGACGTTTCAGAAGAATGTTTAACCACAATTCTCTAAAGGAAGTTTGGTCATCTCAATTATGCTGATTCCGAGAGTGAACAGTCTTTGTTTGATGGGAAGTAGTTTCGATGGATAATAATTCAGGAAATGACGCAGAGTGTATTCAATCTCCACAAAATGAAAATTTTAAAATAAGTTTATGACGTTACTTAAATCACTTCCTACATTCGCAAACTGCATTTGAAGACATGTTTATGTGTTAGATACTATCAATTTCAAATAAAATAACAAGCATATAAACATATGATTAATATTATAAATGTGAAATTACGTTGAGTTGTGTTTGCTTTCAAAGTGGCACATTAATACAAACTTCATTTTCGAAATCATATATAAAAAATGACGCAATTATTTCAGTTATCATTTATTTACTAACAAAAGGCGGCCGCATAAAAGTGTAGTGAAAACGATATTTGTAAAATTGAGGAATTTTGTCATTTCTTAAAATTAATAATATAAAAATTGGAATAATTTTTCGGTTGTTTAATTTATACTTGTCACACCAAATCAAATTTAATTACTTTCAAATACATTTGGTATGATGTTTTTACACGAAACTAAAAGAAAACAGTGCAAAAAGTAAAAGTTATGCAAAGTATACAAAAAAGTGCATAAAAGTTTTCATTGAAGAATATCAAAGAATTTGCATAATTAATCAAATGTTTTGAATTATGTAGAACAAAAATATGTTAAATAATATTAATTTTATTAAATCACAGTCTTATTACGTTAAATCTAAACAGGAAAATAAATAATAGTTTTACTACAGAGCATATCTATAATCTTAAAATATAAGAATAGATCCTATTTTATTTCTAATAATTTGACTTAGAAATAAATGAATATTTAAAACATTTTTAAGTTACATAACATTTCAGAAAGCGGAAATAAATATTTGCTATTTTGAAAATAACTGCCTTCATTCATGTAAAAAATACACTTATGATTTTCATGTAAGTAGAATAGTGATACCATAGTAACAAGTACTAAAAATACTTAATTTTCCTATTTACTGTTATCATTTTATATTTCATTTATTAATTTGCAAACTTGTTAACGGTAAACATTATGATAAATTAATAATATATTTTCATAAACTAAGAACTAAGAAAAACATTGTTTAATTTATGTTTAATTAATTAATTAAGCATAGAAAAATAATTAATAAATAATTTATACTTAATTAAGTATCCTTAAATTAAATAAATTCCATAAAATTTAAGATGATTACTGTATAAAAAATTTATAACTTTAAATTTAAAAAAAATTCGAATCACAATAAAGACAAATATGCATACAAATACACATACAAATAAAGACATACTTTTTTAAAGACAAGAGGCTCTGAGACTATAAGAAATTCATTAATAATTTTATGCTATAATATATATTTATTAATAGTAAATATAGTATAAGACAATAAAATGTAAAGCTAATTAACATGAAATGTTTTGAAATCTTAAAGGTAAACCAGGACATATTAAATTTATTCATGAAAAAGTTCTGCTTCTTTTTTAAAATACTTTCCCTTCATATCAGTTTAATTAATCAAAGGAATTTCATTAATTTTGATGCATAAATATTCAGATTTTTAAATAAGGTTTATGAAAAATATTTTATAATGTAATAAATGTGATCTTTATAATTGTTTCACTAAGATAAACATTATTGAAATGTTGGTAAAATAAAAATGATTTATAAATGACTTTATTTGCTAATTTAATTTTAATTATGATTTCAGGCAATAAAATGTGTTTAAAAATCCTTTCCATAAAGGGTATAAATACAAGAATTTTAAGTCATTAACATTAAAACTTGATCAATAAAAATAAATTAATTTTTGTTTGAATTAGAAAACTAAATATACCATATGTAGAGTTGCATGATAATTAAGTAAATAAGATACACCAGTTATATTATAACACTAATGGTTTCCTTAAACAATTTAAAAATTAATAAATTTAAAATTTGAACTAAGTAAATATTTTTAAATTTCAAAAGAATTAAACATTGACATCGCATTAGTTACAATTTTCAATAATCTTTATATTACAAATTTTTCCCATCAAATAAAACATGATGATACATAACAAAAGTGACACTTGTGTGCATAAATCTAAAAAAAAGAGAGTATACAATAGAAATACAAAAATTAAAAGAAGAAAATAAATGAAGTATAAATGAAATTGAAATTCAGTTTAATAAAGAGAACAATCTGATAAAAATATGAAATATAGTTTAAATATGATTGACCCCAAAGTTTGGTTTTTCTGAAATGAATGAGGAATATCTTCAAATTAAGCCATTGCATCCAAAAACCAAAAAACTATAAATATAAAAGTTTAACTAAAAATCAAATAAAACTGCTTATTTAAATACCAGAAGTATATAATTGACTAATTTAATTTATAATTTTTTCATATTTCAAATTTCTGTTTTGCCTGGTTCTTTTATTGACTTGCTTTATTCTGTGTATTTAATTTTAATTCGTTCCTATATAAAACATATATCTAAAAATTATGTAATTTGAAAATTGTATATTAGTACCTAAGAAAGATAGTAGATGATTCTACTAACTGCATTCGGAAAAATCCTGAAAAAATATGAAATTGGGCCGACATAAAAAACGATTATTGTATAATGTAACAATAGTAACTTTAAACCGCCCAGGTATTCGGCAAAATTATACAATGTAAAAGATATATTTTCCTAAATTATACAATTTTAAATATAATTTAGAAAAAAAAAATCTACGAATACTTGTAATTTCAAGATTTGTTGTATATTTAATATATCTGAAATAGATAATTGTAATAATTTAGATAAAATCTGTAAAACATATAATGTGGTATGTATGCATGATTGAATGCATTATTTGTATGTAAATGTAAATTAACACATTTCTAATATTATCGATCTTTATATCACTTTACATATATTTAATAATAAAAATTAGAATAGCAATAAGAATTTAAATTTTGAGTTTGAACATTTCGACCTACGCGGTGTTTGATAATAGTGTTTTTACTATATTAATTGCCTGTAATTGTATTTCAGTTTGATTAAAGAAAATTTACATTCATCATATCATAATGTTTCTTTTGTTTTTTTATGTTCGATTCAATAATTTAAAAATTAAATACAATTTTAAATATTTTGCCAATTTAAAATATCATTAAAAAAATTATAAAATATAACTCTTAGATTTCTTTTATAACTTTACAATGACTTAAAGTAAAAATAGTATATTTTTTTCTCAGAATAGTTACGAAACTTTATACTTAGCTTATATTTCTCCTTTTAATTTCTGTATGTCTATTGTTTATTTCAAGTATGAAGATTTTGAATGGTATATATTTGGTAATTCTACTTTTAGCTGCTTTTGCACAGAAAAAATTAATAAACAACTATTATAATTGTATATTTTTTATCTTTTATTCCATGTAATATTTTTATTTTTGCTATATATATATATATATATATATATATATATATATATATATATATATATATATATATATATATATATATATATATATATATATATATATATATATATATATATATAATTTTAAGAAGAGAAACGTTTAAAAGAAATAGTAAACTATAATAAAGAATCAAATCAGAGGTTAGTGTCCAAAACTTAAGATTTATTGTTTTACGGAAATGTAACTCCAATCGCATTAATGTTGTTGCTTTAGTGTACTTTAATTGAACTTGTTTGCTTCATCGTAATTAATTCTCATAAAAATACTATTAGAAGCAATTTTTTTAACTGTAATAATTAATTTAAAACTTCGTTCTAGTAATGCTCCATTTTTCTTTCTAAAACATTAACCATAATGATTAAATTGCATTTGTAGTACTTAAGTAGATATATTTTCAGTAAATATTTTCCTTAACGTGAACGTGTTTTTATGCAATTATTTACTTACAATAATTATGATTGTTAAAAATGATATATGTCCGTACCGTATTTAGAATGTGTCACATATAAATTATTTTAAAATACTCTTTTTTATTAACTTATTATTTTTACTTGCATAGTAGACTCAGTCAATGCTTGTATCTTTTTCTTCAACATTATATATCGCAAAATTTTTTCTTTAAACCCACCGCCAACAGCATTTTTTAAAAAAAACCAAAATATGTAAATTTTTCAACATTAAATTAGAAAAAAATAATGCATATGTTACATAAGAAATTTAGTATTCATGGGGCATTTTAAGAGTTTTAATCAGCAAATACATCTGGTTTTAAATTTATATATTTGGTACATGACTATTTTATAAAAGATAGTAAATAAATTTCATATTAAGAGATTTTAATCTGATTTCCTGCAGTATATTTCATATAATTTCTTTGTAATCTGTATTTGTAAATCAAAATTAAATGAAAACTAAAATTACGTTTAAAAAAGTGAGAGTAACGTATTTTTTTATAAAATACTTACAGAAATAAATGGCACATTTCTTGCAGTTACGTGGATTCCTTTTAATAATAGTGAAATACTTTTCTTTTACAATCAGCTAATTTTAAGAATCGGGGTTGCTTGTTAAGTGTCGAAATAAGAAGATATCTAAATAACAACTAAGAAACATACACAGAAAATACTTACATACTTGAGATATATTGGCATAGTTTGTAGAAGAAATTAAATGTGCTAGTTCGTGACTAAACAAGAAGGAAATACTTATCTCCATACGAAATTTGGTCATTCTTTACCGAAACTGTTCATCTTCTGAAAGCTTTGGTAAGCGAAAAATAATATCTTTCAGGTAAACAATCATTATTTATAAGAAATGTGTGTCGTAAAAAGTAACGTAAGATTAATCATTTTATTTATTTTAGCAAATATAAACCCAAATTCTAACGTATACAATTTATACTTACTTCTGTGAGTAAATTTATTTACGAAAAAACATTTATACAAATTGATTGTCACTTATAATGTGTAAATGAATATTTCATTGCAAAATTATTCATAAAGTTAATGCACTAAATAAATTTTATAAGTATTTTATAAAGTTCATAAGCTTTTTAATAATTCATAAAAATATCAAGCGCGGTCTAAATATTTCTCTTTTAAATGTATTTCTTTTTAGCAAAACAAAATATAAGATCAGAAAAATAAAATAAATTTTGATTGTTGCATATTTGTAAATCAAAATATATAGTAAATAAATTACAGTACTTATGTTTCTTGTACATTAAATGAGAAAATTACGTTATTAATCCTCCTCTCGAAATGAAACTATTTTCTTAATTTTTTAAGAATAAGAAAGCATTTCAGAAATAAAGGCATTGTTTTTTCCTACAAAAAGTAAAAAATTAAAGTCTTGTCTTTTCTGTAATGGCATGACAAATCAATAGAATAGTCTCCTGTTTTCTCTGCTATGGTTGTCTGGGACAAAGCAAATTTCAATTTGAATGCTCCCTTCAATTTTATGAAGTTATTCAACATCAATTCTTCCATGTAAACTAACATTGTGCAAATGTCAAGTTTAGGTAATTCAAATAAATTACATTTATATATTTATGTAAATTTCTTGATTTCTATTGCCTTAATATATAATGAGAAACCTAAGTTAATATATCTTTTAAATGTTGATTCTATCAACCAAAAATAAGCCTCATAGTTAAAGTATTTCAATAGAAAATGTAGTCGTATGTTAAATGCGTTTGTTACTATAATTTTTATAAACACTTTATACAAAGTATGCTTATGTATCTTACTATTAATCTAATATTTCTATACATATTTACACTTTCAAAAAATAAATTAATATTTAATGATTCACAATGTTGGCAATATTTTTAAATTTTCTTTTGAATGTGTAAATACTACATGCAAATAAAACACATAAGTGTGAATTCAATTAAATATAAAAATGATATTTAAATTAGTTATAATAAATAATTATATAATTCAGGAATATATACAGGGAGTAAACTGTTATTTTAATCGTTTATTGTTAAAGTAATAATTTTCATTATCGTTGTTTTATAGTAAAAGTAATGATATTGAAAACTGTCATTATAGTTAGGAACAATAGAATATTTTATAATTCACTGTAAAATTACTAACTTAATTCAATACATTATTTCCTTAGGAAAACATTTCAATAATTCATCATTAGTCATATTTTTCTACTTTTTCAGTAATATACCAGTTGAAGGAATAGATAATTTGATGAACCACATATTGTATTTTCGATCTTACATTATCTGACATATTGATGGACAACATTTATAAATTTGAAATGAATGTCAAATCACCAACCATATGAAAGTTTATAATTTAATTTATTTTAATTGACTTTCCTCACTTAACATTTTACATTTCTTGAAATAGCGGAATAAAATAATGATTTCTTATCTAGTGTAATGGATGGTAGGTATTCGTGATACCTTTTATCAACATAATTGATTAAAACTTATTTGTACACTCGTTTTTGTGATTAAGCATGTAACGCCAACAATATTAATTGAAAATTATTTCATTTCATTACCTTATTAGAATAAGAATTAATATAACCAGGCTCTGTTTGATCACTTGTTAGCAAGAATGGTTTCTACTAGAATGGAAGAACCCCTTTGAAAATTGGAATCTCATGCTCCTAAAAGTGGTAGGACAACACTCGCACGCATAAGATTCCAGTTTTGATCCCACCCACGACTGATCAATGGGAGGGGAATGTTATGTTCTTGTCTTCTGAATGCACGTCTGCGGGAAATTAGTAATAGGGAGTTTTTTCAGGTTTTCCCTTTTTCGATATATTAATATAGCTCACAATCTATGAAATGTACACCTGGAAGCAGTTTTCGTGATGGATATTAAAGCGACTCTTTCTATTCTCGCTTCAGTCCATTACTCAATAACAAAGAAAACATACATGCAAATGGAAAACTTGAATGCTCAAAAGAATACAGTATAAACACATTTTATTTATTTTTGCTTATTCATTATTTTATTTTTCTTTGTAAAATTCATTAAGCATCATAAATGAATTTATTTTACAAACACGGTTAAAAAAACATTTTTTAGAAACCTGATAGTATTTATGTGAATCATTATTGTTTTGAATGAAAAAATGAAATTATGTTAAATTTTAAATTAAAATGAACAATGGAATTAAAAAAGCATATCTGTATTATTTTATGATGCTATTGAATCATAATGTAATCCAACAAATTTGAATCAAAAGAAAATTCATTTTTAAATTTTATGGAAGCTTACATAGTTTTACTTGAAAAAATAGGAATTAAGTTTTAACTATAAAACCTTGAAATAATTTATTGAAAAAACTATTAATATTTAAAGAGTAGAAATACATTTAAAATGACAAAAACGTCATGGGATAAAATTATGTTATACAAAGTTTGAATCAAAATTAAAATTGAGTACTTGAGAAAATAGGAACTATATATAAGTTTTAACTAAAAAACCATGAAATACTTTATTGAGAAAAATTATTAATATTTAAAGAGTAGAAATAAATTTAAAATCACAAAATGTAAATGGATAAAATTAGGTTATAAAATGTTTTAATATCAAAATATCAGTAATAGGAAAAATATATTAATTGTATTTATTTTTTTCCACCTTAGTATGAAATATGATATACTCTCTATGTATGGTCAATACAAAGAGAAAATATGGTATCTTGTATTTTTTGTCTCAATTTTTAATTTTTAAAAATTCTTACGTTATTTTAAACAGTTATTTGTAAAAAAATAGAAATATTAGAAACATAGATTTTATTGTGTTCCTTAATATTGAATCCAATTTTTAATGGATATAATCAGTTCCTTTTTGTACGATTATGAAAATAAGCTTTATGTGTACAAAGTGCTTCTATCGTTAATAAATTACTGTTACATTGTTTCATTAAAAGTTGCAAAAATACATTTTATTGTATGTAATTTTCTTTACTATTCTTGATTTTTCCTAGATTAAGATTTCAAGGAAGCTACTGTTATCTGTATAAGTACTGAAGTCTTATTAATCATAATGAAAGCTTTCTGATGACGCCCTATATTCATTTTGAAAGATTTTTGAGAATAAAAGAAATTATTATCAATTTACATATCAAACCACTAAGTTTGTTTTCATTAAAATAAAGATAATGTTCAATAAAAAATATTGAATTTTAACTAAACGGATATAAATTTTTAAGTGAGTTTCAGGAGCTCCACTATTAAAACTCGTTTGATTGTAATTATTTTCCAATAAGGCTTTAAGTCACTTTCAGATAATTCTAATTAAATATGAATTGATTAGAGTGTATTATGTGACCAATCATCAAGAATAAAAAACGATCATTTCAAACTTTCTTTTTTCTAAATTACAGCATTTACTCTTTGGTATAAGTTATTTTCGTCATTCGGGTCGGGTAATTTGTTGGTGAAATTGCACTCTTGCTTTTTGTAATGCAGTGAGTGATTCATACTTGTTTTTTAGTCGTGTGGTCTGGAACGCAACAGGCTTACCAATAATGATGTACGGGCTTTAGTTTAAGCATTGATTTATCTTAGCAAGGTTTTCAATTTGATAATTTACATGCCAAAACATGCGAGAATGAGAGCAATATTGATATAGAAGAATTGCTCCTTACTGTTGTATTAGTGCTTGAAAAATGCTGCAGCCTAAAACACCTTTAAATGCATCAAAAGTCATAAAACTATTATTTAAATCTAATGAATCAACCATTATATAATAAATGTAAGAATCAAATTATGATACTATGCAACTTTATTTCACATTTGACGCAATACATTTTAATAAATACCATTCTTCAATTAGTCACCTAGTTAATACAAACTCATCAAAATGTTAGATCACATATGGTGGCTTATCACTCCGCATAGCATTCTTACACTTCTACAATTCACATTAAAATACTCATTCTTTCCAACAACATCAGGCCTCTACTGCCCAGATCTAGATTTTATAAACCTACATAAATGATAATTCGATTCAATCAATTTGTTTTCACTTGACGATGGTATTGGCAACCATTAATCGAATCACGTTCGATTTTTAAATGTCCGCAGTGACTAATAGTCCAAACTTATAGGTCTAACAACTATGCTTTTCAAATGTATTTAATTATTTCTGGTGAATAATTACCTCTTAAAATTCATTTAATGCTGTATCATTTCTGACATCAATAAGCAACCGTCATTGATTAGGAAGGATATCGTAATATATCATTTATTTGAGTGTAATTTCATGGTAAATTGTTTTATTCAGTTGTCCAGGAATTTTTGAATATGTAAAAAAATGAATTGTACTGAGAATTAATCAACCGATGAAAATATTAATTTTTTAATGTTAAATCTTAATTTTCAGCAAATAATTAAAAATATAAATACTAATTAAAAGTATTGCTTTATATTTTACATATAAGAAATGAAGTTTCAAGCAATTTATAAAATTTTTGTCACAATTTATGAGAATGTCAGGAATTTAAGAAAACTATTATGAATTAATAAGTATAGTAAGAGAAATACAGCGGAATTACGAAGGATCCTGATAAAATAAAAAAATTTACTTATATTTTATTTTCATATATATATATATATATATATATATATATATATATATATATATATATATATATATATATATATATATATATATATATATATATATATATATACTATATGTATGTGTGTATGTATATATTAATAACGTAAAAGGAAACGTAAAAAATATGTTGTCTTAAATGTCATTTGCTTTTGGAAAATAAAACTTAAAATCAGCGGTGTACTTATGAAATGACGCACATTCTAAACTTTTGATTTATTGTCCAGTGTATCTATCCATTTTGATATATGCTTACATGACAAAATTCATTAAATATTTTATGCTTATAATCAAATTTTTGGAGACTATCACTGAAAAAAATCTGCTTTATTTAAAGAGAAAAAGTGGATGATATTTTTTAGCATCACATAAGAGATACGAGGTTTTATTTAGATACATATCTAAGTTTTTTGGGTACTGTAAAAAAGCATAAAATTTAAATGCTTGTAAAATGTATTTTTTTGATACAAAAAATTTTAATTTTATCCTACGAACGATATTTTATAAAAATAAGTTAGTGAAAGCTTACCTGCTACCGGTATTTATAAAAAATAAATACGTAATATTTGATAAATATGCAATGCTTATGGCTACTTATCAAATAGTCTGTAAATTTATATGTAAACTTCAGATCTTCGAAAGTAAATTTTAAAGCAAACTTTGAAGTGCTTTTAAATAACTGTTATTTAAAGTTGTTTTTTGTTTCGAAAAATTGAAAATCAGTTCATTGTCAGTAAATAGCTTTTTTAATTTAGAAACTTAATGAACCTAAAAAAATATCTTATTAACATAAAAGGTATCTGATTTCAAATGCAAAATATAAGCAATGTTTTAATACTATTTTCAATTTTTTTAATTGTATTATTATTTTTAATGTACTACTTTAGTATTTAATGTTCTAAATTCATTATAAATTATGTTCTTTTAATGTGCAGAGTTTGTTCAATCTCATGTTTTATAAATCTTAATAATTCTTTTTTAACGTTTGTGTAACCTATTAACTGTCCCAATTAGGTCTCCGAATTTCATTATGAAGATCTACTAATTATCAGCAACCATTAGAATTGAAATCCTACATATTAAAATATTCTCAATAACTTTTATATAGTTTTTATTTATTAAACCATTAATTTCATTTTACTTTAAACATTTTCCTAGTTTCTGTTAATTATACATCCCCTTTTACAAAATGCTATGGAATTATAACCACTGGCTTAATGATTTTTCTAGACTTTTTCTCTTGTTATTTTCATGTTTTTAAGTCCTTAATATGCATTGTGAGTACAAAAATATTTAATTTGTTGGTAAAACATTTAAAAATGGATATCGTTCTTTTATTAATTATTTTCTACAATGAACATTTATGATCAAGAAGTTTTTATGAACATTTTGTATTAATTTATACTCAGTAATAGAAAAATTACAAATGAAGGAAATAAATCGGAATTTCCATTAAATTAAGAAGAAAATAGGCACATCTTGAATCACAGTATCTTATTTTGGTTAAAAAAATTACTGTCCCTACAGTGATAGATGTAGTCTTTAAAGTAATATAATACGGTATGAAATACATATCATTTACACTCAAGTTTCATATCAGAACTTTAAAGTATTACTCATACCTATCATTTAAACTAGATTTCATAATTATATATGAAGGTTAGTTGCAAATAATATACACATTTAGCTGAAAACATTGTATTCAGGCTTATGAAAGATTCTATTAAGGCTTACGAAAGATTTTCAATTAAAGGGAGTAGAATTGTTAAAAATACCCCTTAATACAGTGTCTTCTATTAACATTATTGTCATCAGAATTTAAAATATTTCTAATAGACTTACAAAAGAATAAGGAATTTAAAAGAAGGTAGCATTTCGTATGTGAATTATATTTCTCTGTATATCATCAATTATTTTTAATTAAACAATTCTAAATGTTTGTAAGCTGAAACATAACTAGCTTTACAAAAATACTAGAACTTAAGTTTTAGTATTTTTGTAAAGCAAATTGGTTTTTTTTAAGAAACATATACGATAAGTAACATTTATATTTATAATGTATTTAAAATTTAATTAATGTAAGCACTCACATTTAAACATCAACCTAGTAAATAATAGCTTTCAAATATAAATTTTCAATTTGAATTAATTGGATTTTATTTTCATTTCTTTAAATTGAAATTTATCAAATAATAAATGTTTTTTTTAATAATTTATTAGAATATTAATATTAAACTAAACTAAACAAATATTACAAAAATATGGAGAAAATATTGAAAATTAATAATTCCTTTAAAATTGAAATCAATGATATTTTGATACATCTGTTAGGACAATGCAAAAGTGCTTGCATAGCAATAATCTTTTTATGCAACCTAAAACTAAAATACACCGACCTAAAATGAACTGTAATGAAGGTATAATGGATTGAGAAATTAAAAATCAAATAGTGTTCGAGATTAGATAATTTTTTTTCAATATTTGAAATAATAGGGGCTCTATGATAGGTTTGGTTTGTTGCTCAACCGTTATTTTTCTTATATTGCAGCTAATTAGGATGGGATATATAGTCCACAAAGCACATTCCGAATCTTAACGACATCCAAGATTGTAATCAAACCCACAAAAAGCTTAATAATGGGCCAGAACGTTAATCATCTGGTCACCCTCACGGTAAGAATTGTTTGTGGAATATAATTTTGGGAAAAAGTAAAAAGAAATTCACAAATGTACTGGTAAAAAATAGAATAGGCTAGAAATATTGGTATTCATGATTGAAGATTGAAGGAATTTTTTTTTAATTTTATCCATTTTTATTGAATTATTTTTCAAATCTTTCATTACATAATCTTATTTAATTAATAATCAAATTAATAAAATGTTTATTATTTACTTTTAAGCTGAAAGTAAGGATAAAAATAGCGTTTGATAACGCAAATATGTTTTAATAAAATTAAGAGACTAAAGTTTTTATGGCAGTCTTATTCAGTATATACTTTCCAAAAACTATTTACAAAAGGCAATGTTATAATGAAGACGTATAAGCTACGAAATAATTTTAGAGGGAATCTTAAAATATTTATAGATTCAAGTTAAGAGTAATTTTTAAAAATTTTCAGTAAAAGTTTCAATTTTGAGAAAAAATTTCAGTACAGTACAAAACAAATTAAACTTTGAATAAAAATTATTTAATATAATTTTTTATTAACCTGTTAGAATTAAAATAAAAAGAAAATTAATCTACAAGTGCAAAAAAAGTTTAATGACTTATTTTTATATACATTTAAACAATAAAAATTATAATTTTATTTAAGAACTCTTCTTCAATTTAGTTGTAATTAATAATATAACTACAGTACTAAAACTATACTTTGAAATTCTACAAAACATTGAATGATTTATTGACTGTGACATTAATATTTTAAACTATATATGCTTATTTAAGTTTACAGTTTAACAACTTGAACTACTGATATAAATATTATTTTTAATTTTGAAAATAATTAAAGGAAACTTTCGCATCATATTAAAAATATGTTTTATTACTTTGAAGAAACAAATTAATATATTTAAAAGCCAGTAAAATTGTGATAAAAACGATTGTATTAAACTAGAAAACAGAAATTTTTAATAAATTTTAAGTTAAATTAAAAAACTAAAAATGTTTTTGTTCATTGAAATTATTGCATGTAAAGTTAACGCCATTTTTCCAAATATAATCTAGCAATAAAATATTACAATGTAAATCAAATTAATCCATATAAGTTTTGATCAGATTATCGTACCAAATTAATCATGCTAAATAGGAAATATTTAAGTGCATTGCAGAAAATCCAGTAAAATAGTGAATTCATAGTAAGCTGTTTCGAAGATAATGGTTTTATATTTTAAAATTTTGAGAGTTTTTATTTTAATTTGATCATTTACTTAAAAATTCTATGAATTTCGGATCTGGAAATTAATTTTTATATAATATCTGTAACACTTAATAAATATCTGTAACACTTAATAAAATGTGCGGATTACTATCTCATGAAACAGGAATAAGGCAAATTAGGAAATATCTGTTTTAGAGAGATTTCCAGTATATTTTCAGTCAATAATTACTAAAATAGTAATCAAACAGTAAAGTTTGAATATATCTTGATATATTCATTAACGTTTAATTTTTAAAATTAAGAAAAATCACTAAAATTTTATAATCTTTATTTGTCGTATTTCTATATTTTCAATTTTCTGTAATGAAAATAATAAAAAAAATGAGAAATGAATGTAAAAATGTAAATGAATATAATAAATAAAAATTCTTGATTTTAAAAATCCTTAAATTAAAAGAAAAAATATCTAAAAGTTTATGATAGTTATAATTTTCCTTATACATTTAATATCTATTTAAAAAAAAACCATTTCAATTTTTAAAATATGAATGACAGATTTATTACAAATTTTTCTAATTTTAATATAAAAGAAATTGAATAATTATTGGAAGAGATTGGTAAGATTGATTTTCTTCTTAAATGCCCCTTATGACAATGCATATCATTAGTATTTTTAGAACAATGAAGTATTTGATTGCTGAAAACAGTTATTTTATTTATAGTCGTTATTTCTAATAGGGAGACGGGCACAGGGACGTTTATTTTCGAAAGTCAATCTTATATAAGAATGAAGCAATCAAAGATTAATAGGATGATCATGCTATTTAGAGTAAAATGTTCTAGTTTCAATCCAAAAATTACTGAATAATAGAAAAAAATAATTTATTTTAAAAATTTTACTTGCGTATGCTAAAGTCTGAAAATCACCAATACATAAGTATATCTAACTATTTTCATTACAGTAGGATTGTAGTTTTGTTAAGTAAAGCATAAATAACTTTAAAAGCCAGAACTTCAAATAAAAAACTAATCAATTAACGATCTACTTCCTATGAACATTTTGTTGCTAATATAATCTGAACATATAAGGTTCAATTCTAATTTATGATGTTATATACGGAAACTTATTAATAATTGCTCAAAGTTGGCAATAGATTAAATGAAAATACTAATTAGAACAATAATTGAATACATTAGCGCCAAAAGAAAAACACAAAATATTCGAAATTTATATACTAATTATTCAAAATGTACATCAATTTAATTTTTTTACTATCAAGAAAGTGTTCTTTAATCAAGTTTTGTGAGGACTTTCTCATCCTGTTTCTCTTCGAAATTCTAGGAGTTTTCCGGCGAGCTAAACTAGACATAGGATAATTTCTGCTTTTAGAAACTTAATTGATGAAAAATCATTGGTTTGCCTTCTGGATGACCAGCAGCGCTCTCACCTTTTCCTCCTTCCTAGGGCAGCGGGTGTTGCTTGTTTTAGAATTATTACTGGACATAACTATTTGCAGGCCCATCTGTATAAAATCAATCTGGTCAATTCATCTTTTTGTGTGCTCTGTGACACCTCACATATGAGAGATGAACATGTTTTTAGTTACCCCTCTCTTTCTGACACTCGTTCCATTCTTGACTTTTGAGCCTTCTAGAAGTACTTCAATATTGTACTGGACTACAAGACGCCCCATGCCTCAAAAAACAGTTGAGGGTGTAATTAAAAAAAATTGTTTTGTGAGAGTACATGGAAGAAATTTTGAGTCTAATAGATTAAATATTAATTTGCATATTTATCAAATAAAATCAACTATCTTCTAAATTTTTTGCAATGATTAAAAAATAAACATTTTTAAATACAAACATCAACTTAAATGGAAACTTACTGCATAAAACATGAAATAAAATCTAGCATTAAAAGAGTAGTTATACAATTAATTTTTTAAATATAATTGAATCTTTATGACTCCATTTACAAAAGAAAGCTTATAAATAATTCAACATAACGCTTTATAAAATAAATTTACTTCTCGAGAATCAATGTATTTATTACATATTATTGAAGCATTGTAATTGGTATTTTTTATGATTGAGATAAAATGTTTTTCAAAAAGGATTTTTGAGATGTATTCTTATGGCATTATATCAAACCATTTCCATATAAATAAAAAGGTTAAATCTATTTATTTAATAATCAGGATGCATTTTTTAAAAAAATAATATTCAATATAATTATTGTGCAGGAAAAATATTTTTTTGTATAAAAAGAAGCGATTCTCTCTATATATAAGAGATAATATTTATAATTAAAAAATGATATGTTTAAAAGAAAAAAGTAATTTAATTAATATATTACTTCAAAATTCTAATGATAAAATTTCATGAGTAAGCAATAAATTTAAAAGTTTTGAATTCCGAAAAAATTGGAAACTGACAAATTAATCCTTTTTCTAAACTCAACATGAAAAAAATAAAACCTAAATAATTTGTAAAACAAATATTTTTAATAAGGAAAGAGTGAAAATAAAATAAACGTACTCTTATTTTTATTTCTTCAGGTAAGGTATAAAATCCTAATTAAAGCAAGGCTACTAATTATCATAACAAAAAGTATGATTAAATAAAGTACAGTAAATAAGAAACAAAGTAATTAAAAATAAAAAAGTAATTAATTGTTGATACTTAAAAAATAAAATTCAGAAGGTATAAATGAATTTTTTACAAGGTATACAAACAGTATTTGCTTACAAAACAAGATTTTTCACTTTTTATTCGAATATTTTTATCTAAGAAGTTGATATCAACAGATGCACTTATTTGGTAACATAAGAAAACTCAAACATTCATTTTACTTAAGAAAAATAGAGAAGAATATAAATATGCTCATTTAAAAAATGTTTGTATGCAAAACATTTAAAAACCTGATACAATAGTATTTTTAATCAATAGCAAATAAAATTTTCATTTATAATTAAAATCATTTATCAAGTATTTCTTGATTAACATCTCACAGCTTTCATAGTTTATAAAAATATATGGTGGTTTTGAAAATGCAAATTTCAAATATATTTATCAAATTAGTTATAGGAGAAAATAATTAATTAAACTAAATATTTTATTAGAAAACAAGTTGATTTTCTCTCATTTGAAATCATTGGTAATAAATAATTTAGGAGCAATTCGCACAATATAATATGAGAATTTTTTAACGATGTTGTTTATTTCCTTAACAAGTTAAGCTTATACTCTCGAGGGCAATTTAGTCAACAGATACTGTGCAAAGTAACATCAAAATCAAGGTTGTGTAAGAGACCATTTCTATAAAAACAGAGAAAAATATGTACTAGCCTTTAATACTTTTTTGAAGTATGCTGACACATTCATCTTATTACTAATTTATACTATGCTAGTTACATTGAGCCTTAGGAAGATTTTCGGTCCAGTCAATAAAGGAGGCTGTTGGAGGCATCACTACAACTTTGAGATCTATAGGATGCTAAAAGACCATGACATTATAAAGACCATCAAGATAAATCGTATAAAATTTGCAGGACACATTTGCCGCCTAGACATCTCCACCCTTAAATACAAAATCTCGCATTACAAACCCATCGGGAAAAGACCAAGGGGTCGGCCCAAACTCAGATGGTGGGATGCAGTAGATAAGGATCTTAGCATTTTAAAAGTGAAGAACTGGAGGTCTGTCGCCAAGCAAAGTCCGGCGTGGAAAAGTGCTCTAAGGAAGGCCTTGGTCCACCAGGGCTTGTCGAGTCAATAGAAGAAGAAGAAGTTACATTGGGCCTCATATCCTGAAAATATTATGTTCTATTCTAAATATTGCTTTTTATCTTTGTAAATAGTAGATTTTCCCTAATCATAATATTAATCATTCAAATAATAAATACCTGATTACAAATACATAAGCTGTTTATTCACAAATCGTATAAACTTCGTCAAATTTTAGAATGGAAATTTTGAGTCGCAAAGGAAAATCTGATACACACAAGTATTCGTAATTGTTAATGGAGGTGCATGCTAAACAAAGTACTAAAACCAATAAAATGAAAATTTTTATGACATATATCCAAGAATACAGTTCCATTTATCAAATTTTAAAGGAATAGTCCTTTCAAGATAGCCTATACCGCACATTATATATTGTTAAAAGAAATAAAATAAATCTTACATATAGAAAGACGAGGAATTTTATAAGAGAAAAATGTTATCTTATTTAGGTGAAATTCAGAGGGAAGTCCCTTCATATTTCAGTTTTAACACATTTTTCAGCAAGTTACTTGCATAATCAGAGAGAGTCTTCCAGGGAATTTCTTTCTATTCCTGGAACTCCCATTCGAATTTTACTTAAATAATATAATAAAAGTTATATTTTATATAAATAGTTTTAGTACATTTTTCAGCAACTTACTTGAATAATTAGAGTCTTCCTGTAAATTTCATTTCCTTCCTGGAACTTCCATGGGAATTTCATTTAAATAATAAAACTTTCAGTTTTAGTACTTTTTTTAGCAAATTACTTGAATAATCAAAGTAGGTAATGGATATCTAAGCACTCATCAGAAAAATTTACAAAGTTTAACTAAAATTCAGTTCATCAAAACAGCAAATAAGAAAAATATATTCCTTACAATATTGCCTCATTGGAGAAATATTTTATATTCTGCTTAGAAAATATAAGTAATAAAACCTGACATACATGTCAATCCTTATAAATTTCAGAAATTATTTTCTGAAAGTTAAAGGGAATGTAACTAATGAATATTTTAAAAAATATATATATAACTATAAAATGATTTTATAAAAATATAAATATATTATTTCACGTTCTCAGAGAAGATTTGAAATTTTGAGTGAATAACGGAAAAAGGCGTTATTTTAAATGCTAGGTTGCATCAAAGAAGGACCATGCTGTCAGTTTGATGAGATTACCTAGGTTTTGTGTATTTTAAGCTGTTATTAAACAACTAAACAATCAGTTTAGGTGTTTACTCATGAAATTTTAAGTTTTGAGGAAGCAATCATAGAGAAAAAGCAAGAATTGCTGAATACCAAAGGAATGGTGTTCCACCACGACAGTCCGAGGGCTTACACGTTTTTAAGAACACGTATGAAACTATTAGATCTTGATTGGGAAGCGAAGGCGTATTCCGTATACAGACTCAATATTGCATCATTGCATTGTCATTTACTTCGAAGTTTGCAAAACATCGAATGGTAAAAATTTCAAAACTAACGACGAGCTCAAATTATATTTGAGTTTTTAGCGGTTAAGTACCAGAAATTCTAAGAGGACGGGATGATGAAATTACCTGAAAAATGGTGAAAAGTCAACGAGCAGAATGAAAGATATTACAATGATTAAAGTTCATATTTTGTATTGAAAAAAGTGAGTTTTATTTCATAATAAAAACCCGAAATTACTTTCTTGCCAACCTAATATAAAACATTAACTTTGTACTTAAGTATTTTATTTAAATATTGCTAGAATAATTTATTGTATTTTGTAATTGTAAATTAATTGCAAATAAATAGAATATTAAAAAAATTCTCTACAATTATTTTATAGTCCTAAAATGAATTAGCATAATAATACTGTTCCACTGAAAAATAATTACAATGGATATAATTTTAAGTGTTATTTTAATTAAACTCTCAAATATTAATTTCATCGTCAATAATTAGTATAAGCAAAAAACATAAAACATAAAATATGCATAATTATTTGTTCATCAAATGACAATTAAAATGTTTTTATTTGTGTTAGAAGTAAATATTGTGTTTGAAAGCAAAAATTACTTTAATTATTCATGAATATTTTTTGTAAAAATATTTTTGAATGTCATTATGAATGAACGATATAAATAAAAATAAGTAAATATTATCTTAGATATATTTAAAAATAGTCTACAACTTAAAAGGTATGATGCTCTCCTAATATTTTCTCCTAAGAGAATATTTTATGGAGTCATTTAAATTTTTTAAGTAAAAGCAACTCTTTTGCTCCTATATTTTAAGAAAATTTAAATGCTAGCATGAAAAATCAACATTACTTCCTTTGACTTTGCATTCTTGAAATTTTCTAAGAGTCACGTACGTTCACCATTAAATATTTGCTAGAATAATTTATTTTTAACTATATTATTAATGCACAATTTATTAGGAATTAAAAGATTGAATTACCTTTGTCAGCTTTATGCTGCATAGATTATTTTAAATTTATTGTCATTGTCATTTTTATCTTTAAAATATTTACTTTGTAAATAGTAATTTTCTACATTTATAATGTTCAGTCTAATAATTCTTTTAAGTAATAGCTTATATGATCACTCGGCATTATAAATGCAAAAATAAATTTTCTTCCAAATATCTATAAGGAATAACAAAAATGAGACAAAATTAAAAAGAGCCTTTGATGATGTTCAAAGGTAAAATTTCTTAATAATACTTCTTAATTCAAAATTTATTAAACTAAAAAAGTAAGAATAATTATTCAGTTTTTGATTAAAATATTTAATTAAATTATATATGCGGAATGTAAAAACCATTAAAAATATAAAAGTATAACAATAAACAGTTACATGAAAAAATACGTTATGAGATTTAAAAAATATTAAAAGTCTATTTTTAAATAGTACTGTATTTAATTAACAAATTTGCTGTCACAGTGAAACTTATAATCTTTAGAGTTACTAAGAATGTTATATTAAAAACAGTTAAGCAAATGATAAATTTAAAATTTTTGTCAGTTTTTATAATAAAAACTGATATTACTTAATAACTGATTCACAATTTCAGTAGATATCTTGACTATTTTTTCATAATGATGAACGTATAAAATACACACAAAACCAAAGAAAAAATCTGAGAGATTGTAAGACATAAAAGTAAATTTATAAATACATTATACATAACAATGAGGGTACATTGATTTTTGTTACTTTATCTTTAAGAGTTATTAAAATTATAAACAGAAATTATATAATACGTTTAACAATAATGTTTTCTGTAATATTTTAAGCTCGATTATGTAGACTTTATAGAAAATTTCTATTTTATTTAGAAAAATATCTTTATTTTCTGTTGTCGAAATCTGGGGAATGTCAACATTCAAAGAGTCGCTTCGTGTATGTCCGAAGCATTTGCTAAATACGCTATTTCTGACTACACCGGTGAATGTCCACATTCATCATGTACTAATGATGAATGTTGGAAATCTCGGTGATTCATATTTTCTTCTTCACATTTCAGTCTCGATAATACATCATAAAGCTGAGGTAATTCCTTTTTTTCTGAGAGTGATCAACAAGAGTGCATTCAAATGAGAAATTCAAAACGAAAAGTAAATTATATAAAATAAACACTTACTTAATTATACACAGTACAATCTAAATGAGGAAATAAAATAATAGTAATAAAAACTTCCTTAATTGTGTGATTCAAATCTTACTTACTGCAGCATCTTAAACTATTATGAAATTTTGAATTGCATAAGAGTCCCTTGCTTTTAAAATTGCATTTATTTATTGAACCTTTTGCAATGACAGCGTGTTTAACCTTTCCCCCGCATCTCTCAGTAACATTTCTTGAGAAGAAATCTCATCTATGGAAAGTAACTTTTCTTAACAAATTACGAGTGTGTAGAGCTACTTGAAGATACAATTTTAATTTATTAGTTTATAGAAGACAACAACCACTAATACATTTTGGCTATTAGTAAGACCAATGTTGACATGTATTCCTACAGTATTAGCAGGAGCAGTAAGAAATTGTTTTTCTGAAGTTTGTAAAATTTTTATTGTTTGCAATAGTCACTATCACAGCCCTCTTGTTATAGAAATTAACTCGTATTTTTCAGTCAGAACTGGCTGCGAAGACGAGGATGATTGCTAGATATCTTCAATATTTTTCTATGGAATGTTATTTTTGGTATGACCACTACTTCAGTTTTTTTTTTCAGCATTATTTACAGTTTCTTCAAACAGTTTTTTGCTTCAAGAGTATTATCTATTTCTTCTAGTTTTTCAGCGGATTCAATATTTGCGACTCGTTTACAAGACAAAAAAGACAATGCCGTGTCTATTTTTGCTGTAATGTCAAACATGGCTTCATAATGACTTTGACTTATTTTTTCGTGGTTTGAAATGCTCTTGAAACATTGAACAAAGGTTAAACCATCTAACCATTTATTTGCCTCATTATCATTCAGCCATGCAGTTAGCATATTGTGTATATCCTGATTGGCAATTTTAACTAAACCTTATGTTTAACTGTGATGAGTCTTTTCAGGAACTATCTTGACATGGCATACCTAGTGAATATTTTCGACATAAAGAATATTTCGGATATGACTAGATTACTGAATTCTCTGCCTTTATCTGATTCCAATATTGCTTGAGGAATAAATGTTAAAAATATTGGAAGAACGTGATACGCTTCCACTTCAACACTTTTAGTTTTTAAAGTCATAGGTTTTAAAGAACAAATTAGTTAAATGTTTTTGATAAACCGTTATGAACTTAAATTCACCATCTGTTTGACTGCAGATGTATCAGATCAACGTAATATCTTTAGTTTAACTCAGAAATGACTGCTAGTTTCATAAAAGTAGGTGAATTTAAGTGCACTGAGTTTTATTTATCACTATTTGCATAAATTAAAATTCAACTTTACAGCTTCATATGTAATATTTTTGTATTTACTCTTTAATCATCTTTAATAATTTGTTTTTATCATCTTTAATCATCATTTGTTTAATCAATTGCGACTCTTTAATCAGTTGTTTTCATCCTCCATGGCCTATTCTGGTGTAGGTTTCATTTAGTATAGATAACATTTTCTCATTGGTAACATAATACTGTATATTAGTTTCTCCTGATTTCAATGGTTCAATTACCTCTCTTCAACATTAATTTTTACAAAGTTAAAATGAATTAATATTCTGTAGCCGAAAGGGGAGTTGGACAAGCAAAAACTACTTCAGAAAATATTTTAGTGTATTTTTTCTTGAGAAAAATAAAAACAATCGTACTCTCCTTTACACGCAATTAATGCTTTTAAATTTTGAAGAAAAAGATAGCAATTCACTGCAATATCCATTCAGTATAAATTAGGGTATTGGAAAAAAATTAAAAAAACTTTGGTCCCATTGTCAAATCTTACATGGGACTGACAAAGTTGTCTGACTCCCAGCAGAACAAAGGATTTGGCGGAAGACAACTAGTTGCCTCTTTGTTGACCTCTGCTTTTCTCTTTTCGTCCTCCACCAGACCATATCTGTGATAATCGACATATGTATATATGTGTATATATATATATAATATTAAATGTTTAGACAATTAACGTAATTCTCATGACTGTATGATTCATTGTTTCACGATAGAAAAAATAAAATTCTTGAATTTATTTTCTATTATTTTTTAATATGTAAAAATATTTTTTTATAATTTTAAATAGTAATTTAATAATTTCCTGAATTTAACATTTCAAAAAATATTGACATAAATATATTGTTCCATTTGAAATTTATAAAACATTTTCTATTTACTTTTAAGTTTGGTTATAAACTAGATAATTATGTATAAATATATCTGTTTGTATACCCAAATGCATATCATCGAGATTTTAGAATGCATAGGATAAGTAGATCATGTTCACTTTGCAATAATATTTTCTTGAAGATTCCGCTTATAATATTTTTAACTTCAGGTATTTGTTTATTAAACACAGTATTGGATCAAGAAAAATGCAATGGAGCGCTGATAAAAAGTTAGGAATTTAATTAATTTATTATTGTTGTAATAAATAACGATTTAATCACTCATTATTTACCAAGTGCAAAACAGTATAACTATTGAGTGTATATCATGAATTCAGAACATCTTTGTATTTTTAAAATGCAGAGAAAAGTTTCAGTAATATTGTATTAACCAATACTTAATTTTCAAATAAAAGAATTGTATAAGATATTTTGCTGATAAAACATTTTGTTATTTTCTAATGTTTCTTTAGAATTTTCACAAATATAAACTAATGTCTTTTTTATTTAATTTATGTAAAATGTGAAAACTACATGAATGAATGAACAAAAACATGACATTTTTCTAAATTGAATGGGTATTGGATGTAGTAATTAAATATTTCTGATGTGTAATTTTCTTAAAACATAATTTTACGTTTTAAAATTAACCTTTTTATATTTTTTTCTATATTTAACGATTGATCTACATTTAATTTTCTCTCCCAATATTCCAGAAAATCAATTATTAAGGCTAATTGTGTATTTATTAGATTTTTATGTTTTAAACAAGAAAGAAATGTTTAAATAAAGAAGTACATTTCATCTATCCGCAAGAAACGGTATTTTCATTTTATTTAAATGATTTCTAAAGTACAAGATATTACGCATTTAAAATCCCAAGTCTTAACTTTGTTTCTTAGGAAATTGCAATTTATCTTAATTATTTATTAAGCCCACCAAAGTAGTCTTCCTATTTGGCGCCATTTAGGACAAGATGAACTACTTTGGCTTACTAAAGCATTTGGATAAATGAGGTGTAAAAATACCTGGCGAATAAATCAGGATTAAATGAGTGAAATATGTCTTTAGGTATTGGCAGTAAATTAAGTGAATGAGTTCATAAATGTTTCTATCGTGATGAATCTTTGACATTAATATTGATTTTAAAATAGCTTAGAAATTTTAGCAATCAATTTTTAAGATTCCATTTAATATGCAATCAAAGCACAGAAAAATTTATAAAAATGTGTCGTCACAGATTTCAAAAAGGTATTTATTTTATGTTACTAAATATCTGAACAAAATAATAGATATTGAATAAATAATTGTATTTTTACTTAAAGTTTTAAAAAATTTAACAATAAATACTACTAAGTTTTGCAGTTTATAATTAATTAGTAACCCATTAAATGTTTTAAAAAATTAAACATTTTTTCGACTTTAAGTTAAATAAATAATTTATCTATGTATATTAATGCAATTGCGTAAAATTAAAATTCCATATTTATTTTATATTAAAATGAATGTGTTTATTATTTTAAATATTTATTTTTTTCTTTAAGATTTAATATTTCATAATTTTTCAAAAATGAAATTATGGTGTTATATTTTAAATCTAAATAACCACGTGTTGCCTTAAAGAAGACGGCAGTTGGTATGTTTCCTTATTTCTAACACAAGTATTCACTTTTTTTCATTTTTACAATATATCAATAATATTGAATTTTTAATTTCTATGTCTTTATAGTTTGATTCAATATTTTATAGCATCTCAAACATAGAAAATTGTACGTTATATTTATTTTAATTTTTGCCTCCATCATATTTGTACATTTCAAAATGCCATATTAAATGAAAAATAATGTGTGTGCATTAAAGATAAATTAAACATTTTCAAAATAATCATTTCCTATAACATATTTTAAAATAAATTTTTAAATATTTTTGATCACTTTTAAAAAATTTTCTACAAAAACATGTACATAAAAATATGATGGTATAAAATCAACTTATTTTTATTTTGTCGTGTTTTAACATCTTACATATTTTCTTTCTTATAAAACTTTATTGAAATTTAGTTATCAGTCAAAATTCTTTTTCTAGAAGCCATGTTTCTCAAAGCCATTATTGATTGTTATAGTGCATAATATATTTCTCAATAAATATTTATTTGAAGATTTCTTTCAAAACATACCGAACGTTATGCATAATAAAGCAACATTTCCCAAAATGTAATGCAATTTCTGAATATTGTGTCAAATAACTCTAAAATTATTCTAAAACAAATATGACATTTTGACAGTTACTCTACGTTTACTTTCACAATAAATAATAGTTTACATTTTACAATATTTTCAATAGCTGAAGAAATGATGGTAACCAAACAAAAGGAGAAAGATATGTTTTCTTAAAATAAAGTATATCAAAGAAAACGTGTAGGTCACTATGTATAATCTATTATATCTTTTATTATTGGTATCAATGAAATAATAATTTATTGTTTATAATCTATTATTAAAATTAAGAATTTAAATACATGAAAAATATTAAATATTTTAAAATTTTTGTTGTCAATTTTAAGTATAAATTTCTTGAAATTAACATAATTTTTGAATATATTTTTCATCAATTTGAAACTAAGTATCTGATACTATATTACAATATTGCTTAAGAATATTTTAAATTATAAAATTAAAATTTTCATATTTTATAATATTAAGCTGCAACACCGCATTTTATTTAATCCTTAAAAAATAAATCATTAATGAAATAAGTATACAGATTCTTTGAATTATATAGTTATGTTTTATTTGTTTCCTCGCAAACTTGTAGATTATAGCATAACAATACAGAATGTATATTCAAATATATCTAACAGGCATAGATATTTCAAATAAAATTATTAGTTAATATAAGAAATAAACAATAAACTAATATACATATATTAGTTTATTGTTTATATATATATATATATATATATATATATATATATATATATATATGTGTGTGTGTGTGTGTGTGTGTGTGTGTGTGTGTGTGTGTGTGTGTGTGTGTGTGTGTGTGTGTGTACATGCAAATTTTATTTTTTATATTTTCTTTCGAAGGCGTCAGGAATGGTTCAATAGTTCATTTATGCATATTTTGCCAATTCATTAGAATCTTTGAATTCGAAATCTTTTTACTTGTACCCCTGAAAACAAAAAGCTAATTTCATTTCTCTAAATATTTTATTTTGTTTTTAAATATTTTATCACGTTCTCTCTTATTAGAGTTAGATTTTCTCAATTCGGATGTTTTAAAAATTAACTGTGCAGTTTACATTGAACATTACAGTTATTATGCAAAAAGGATTCTAAATAAGAAATTTGTTTTTATAAAAATATTAGTCAATAATTGTGATTTTTATATCCTTTATTAAGCTAAATAACGCGTTTTTATTTACAAAACTTTTAACTGCTAAGACAATTTAGGTCATGTATTGTATGATATATTTGATTAATTTATAAATAAAAATTTTACGAATATTTTAAAAGCACGCAGTTAAATATTTTACATTTTAAAAATAATTTGCTTAAAATAACATTTTAAAAATTAGATTGTTTTTGGAAATAAAATATCGAATAATTCTTGAAATTACCATTCTAGTAATATTCTTCTCTTTATTCTGTTTATGCTACACCAGCAATGCACATACATTTTGAAATCAATGATCGTTAAAGAAATTTTACGCAAGCTGTATAAAAGTTTGTTATTATTAAAATAAAAATTTTTAATAATAATTTTTTGGCTAAACTAATGATTCTCATTTTCCTTTCTTTTCTTTGCATAATTGATTGCTTAAATTAAAAACTATTATTGTCTTCAATGATATAATGAGAATATTTCAATAAAATTGAAATATTCTCAGTATATCTCGTGGTGATTACTTATTGAAATTTTTACCATGTTATTTCCCATCACATAAACAAAAATACTATAATGTATATCACATTTTTAGTATTGTGAAAGGATGAAATATTAGAGTAAATGGGATTACTGAAAAGAACATAAATGCATTAGATATAAATGCTACTCTCAATATTCCTATATAGTTATTATAGTTATATTATAGTATATAGTTATATTACTCATATTGTATACCTATATAGTTATATTACTCAATATTCCTTTAGAGTTATAGTCTAGGCATATCCTTTAGCCTTGCAATTTATAATCATTTTCACAAATATGTCAATGTATAAATTTTAAATAAGCCTTCATTTTGAGAATTTATATCTCCTTTCAATAAATATTGTTATTAGAACACTGATTCTAGTTGCCATATTTATTATTATGAATGAACTCTAGTTTAAATGTATATTACTGTAATGTATAATTTAGAGTATATTATTAAATATACAGAAAATTTCACACCATAATTTTATTAAATATTATACTATAGAAAATAAACTGTATCAATTACTAAATTATTACTTCTTTATAAAACTTTAATTGTTGTATTTCTTCCATTTCTATAAGGATTGAAAAGTTTTAAATGGAAAAATTTGACACAAGCGGGTGTACGCATTGTTATTTTTGTGCAAAATTGAAATAATTTTAAATAATTTATGCAGATTTGTGAAGCTAAATGATATGATCTTAATTTGATGATTAAATACATTTCCAAATAATGATTAGATATAATTTATAAATCATTTTTCAAAACATTATCTTTTATTTCAGTAAATATGCAAAATGCTTTGAGTAAAACCTGTTGCTATTCTGGCTTAGTTTGAATTTAACATAGGAACTCACTGATGACATTTGTTGTCTTACATTTAAGAGCTGTAGACACTCAATAGTACAGTAGCTACAGATTTTCCTTCATTGAAGAATAGAATTTTAATATCAGCGTAAAATTTGTTTTAATTACAAACAATATAATCAAAGTTTAAATAAAAACGAAAATTTTTATTTTAAGTTAGCCAGAGACCATCATCCTGATGTTAGTTTCATTTCATACAACATTTTTTTCATTTTTAGCCTAGCAATAATTCGGATAAACATAAAAATTCAAATAGAAATTCGTACTATGTCCAAAAACGCATGCTAAAATTTAAGTTAGGAATATTAAATGTATCTGGTTTTGTTTCATAACAACAGTCATTCATTTCAGTCACATTTTTTCAATGAATTCAAATAAATATGGCCTCAATTTTAATTTTAAAATCAATGAACCTAAATCATGTATTCCGGTAAGAATGTTTAATTAATATCTAACATTCTGCTTTAAAGTTGAAACAATAGTATTAATTGGATGTCAAATTAATGATTGTAAGAAGTCAACAGTTATTATTATTACAAAAAAATAAAATTTGTACTATTTATATAGAATAGTTAACTGAGAAACTAGATTGTTTATTATAAAATAAGGTTTAATAATATAGTTAAAAATCAAGTAGATTTTGAATGCGAATAAGGAAAGCCAATATACTAACAAATTAATTTTTATCAATTTGTTATAGTACTAAAATGAACACCATTATCCTAATTATTAAATGATTTGCAATGGAAATACTAATTACCTTTGCTATGAAGATGATAAATTTTTAATAATATGGTTTTGAGTGAGAGTCTTGGATAAAAGGAACAAATAACATTAACATTTCTTCAACATTATGACGGAAAATAAAGATTCAAAGTATTTTAGCAAAAGCAGCACTTCAATTAAAG
Organism: Latrodectus hesperus; assembly: GCA_037975125.1. NCBI lineage: Eukaryota > Metazoa > Arthropoda > Arachnida > Araneae > Theridiidae > Latrodectus > Latrodectus hesperus. Next base: position 11,776,791 of record JAJQOW010000014.1, on the reverse strand, counting down.
GGCAATAAAATATTTTTCAACTTTAAAATAATTGACAAAAAGCATCGTTAAACTTTTTTAAGGCATAGACATTATATATATATCAACAAATGCTAATTACTCTCAAGAACGGACAAAACACTGGAATATATTCCCTTAAAAACTCCACCGTAAAAAATAAAATAAAAATATAAAACTTCTTCAAATTAAAAATATAACCAAAAACACATCTAGTGAATTTAGGTTTAAGTTCTTAAAGTGTTTTAACGTTGTTCTATTAAAATTAATATATTACTCAGATAAATCTATCAAACAATGCTGAAGAATAGAAATAAAAGTGTTCTAAGCTTAACACGATTTTGTATGAAAACATTAAATTAACGAATTGTTGTATTTTGTAAAAAATGCTGTGGACGTAGACATCAGCTGACTTCCCTGTATTTGACTTTAATGGAGTTCTACCACTTTGATTTTAAGCTGATTTTAACTGTAAAATAAATTATTTAATTATTTAAATCAGTGCTATTATAACGTTATACACTAGTATCTTATTATGTTGAAGTTGTTAAGACTAAAAATATTTATATATGCTTCTGTCGTTTTTATCGCACGATGTTCTCTTATTCTTCTTGCATTTCTCTACCATGGAAACATTTATTCTTAAAATCTGCATAACCCATTTTTCATAAAAACAGAACTATCATTATTTGATATTTGTAATCGATTTCAAAATCATTTATGATTTTATTTAATATTTCCTAAAGGATATTAGTATCTCATAATGAAAAGTAAACGAGGACCATTTCAGCTTAACATTGGAAGAAGTAAGCATTTACTGCATTTTATAATAAGAAAAATTTGAATATGGGTTTTAAGTAAGGTATATGCTTAAACTTTTCAAAAAACCATATTTTAAGTTTCAGTAACAAATACTTCAGCTCTTCTTTGATTGGAATTTTCATTGGAACTTTTATTTCAAATAGTAATAAGGACTCTAAATTGCTCGCCTGAAATGTAAATACCATCAATTTGGTTAAGCTTCCATTCATAGTGAAATTATTTTATATTTCTTTGTGACCTATTTCTTGAATTTAATCACTAAAACTAATTCATGCCTAGCTTTATATCCTAGGTTTACATATATAAGTTTCTGCATTGATTTGAATGCATAAAAATATTAAAAATATAAAATATTTTGATAATGACTGTTCTTATCAAAATACTATTTAGATAAGAACAGTCACAGCGTGGTAAATTAAAAACAAAAACTTTAAAATAAAATTGAATAAATGTTGATAACTTAACTTGCATTATACTTAATATTTTATGAAAAAAATTTAATTAATAAAACAAAACTATATTTTTGAAGATTAAAAGTTTTTTTTTACTCATTTATAAACGTAAATATTGTGCCTAAAATTAAAATAAAATTTGAGATAATGAAATATTTCTAAATATATTCTAGTGTTTCTCAAAAATGTTTTTATAAACATTTTTCAAAATGGGACGGAAAAAATGATTTCTTACATGATCTTCAAAATAAATTATATAAAATTACTTAACAGTTATGATTTCGAAATTTTTAATTAAAAAACTTAAAAGATATACTTTAAAATCATATACTTTTGATAAAAGATTACTTACTTCAGGTTTATTAATACGTTATTTTATTAATTAGAGACGTAAGAGAGTTAACTATGTTATTTGCGTATTTACGAATGTATACACAAGTGTGTATATTATCTGTTCAAACAAATGATGGAGTTTACCTTAAAAGTTTCGCCATTCTATTTTCTGTGTTGAGCATATTTTCCTGTTAAATCACTTATTACTTTGGATGTTACTTGTTTGACTTTAGCATGCGTCCAGAAAATTATAATTTAATATATAATTAGAGTTTATGATCAATCTCTCTCTCTTAAGAAAATATTTTAACTATATGCAGGATTAAAATGTGTAATACTTTCAAAAGAAACTTTATCTCTACTATAGGAGAGATATATAAAAAAGCAAATCATTATTCATATATTCACTTAACAGCAGAATAAAACAACTGCTTGTTTATTCATAGCAAAAATATTGCGCGTATATTTTTTAATGTCATTTTAATAATTTGAATAGTTAACAAAAAATAGTGACAAATAGTAATCAATGTGATATAAAAGTAAAACATTATTTCAGGGGTATTATTTTAAAAAATTGATATTTTGAATATATAAAATAAAAACCTATTATAACAAAACCTTATTGGGCGAATATGTATTTTAAAATCTCTAAGAACTTTTAAGACACCAATGGTACACAATTTAAAATAAGTAATTAATTTATAATAAATCAAATTTATTTTTCATTTTTCATATGAAATTTTCATATGACATAATTCTTAGTTCAGAAAATGGTTACAATTAAAATTATATTAATGATTATAATGAAGCAATATTGGATAACCATTCACCAATTTACAAAATTCGATGAATAAAAAAAATTTAGTACTTTGTTGAATGAAGAAAATTCATTAGAGTATTCTTTCAAAGGTTAGGTTTTAATCTAGTTGAACAATGTTTCAAACTAGAAATTTGAAAACTTTCAATGAGGAAAGAATATTTAATAGCAGTTAAAGAAGCAAAGAGTTTATTTTGAAATATATTTTCTTAATAAATTTACTAGAATGAAGAATTTTATTTTGATATTTAATTTCTAATATCGGATGTACAAGTATTTTACTACTGGATTAAATATTTTATAAAAATAAGAATTTCATAAATAAAAGTAACCGGAAGATTTAATTTGATAGAGAAGAAAGTCTTATTAAAGCACTCATATTGTATTTTCTAATAATGCCTTAAATTCATGTACCAATAAATTTCGTTTAAAAATAAATGATTTTTAGAAGCAGCAGTTTATTCGTTCAATGTCAGGCTATCACTTTATCAACGAAAGGATGAGTATTTTTGTGAGTATTTCTCGGTAGTTTTACCACGCGTATGTTTTCACGTTTCTTGGTTATTGAGTAAAATGAAAATATATATATATATATATATATATATATATATATATATATATATATATATATATATATATATATATATATATATATATATATATATATATATATATATATATATATATATATATATATATATATATATATATATATATATATATATATATATATATATATATATATACATATATATATATATATATATATATATATATATATATATATATATATATATATATATATATATATATATATATATATATATATATATATATATATATATATATATATATATATATATATATATATATATATATATATATATATATATATATATATATATATATATATATATATATATATATATATATATATATATATATATATATATATATATATATATATATATATATATATATATATATATATATATATATATATATATATATATATATATATATATATATATATATATATATATATATATATATATATATATATATATATATATATATATATATATATATATATATATATAACGAAAACCAAAACCAAAATAATAGTTTTCATAAGGGTATAATGTAACAGATAATTACAAACAAAAACAAAAGACAAATAACTCCATGAGTAAACGATAAGTCATGTCAAGTATTGCGTTTTTAACAAATAATAGCATCCAAATCTAATTTTTATACAATTGTTAAAAGTCAAAGAAATACAGGGAATCTTAGATCCTATGTTAGTATACCAACCAGTAATAAATATTAAAAAAAATCTGTTACACAAGACAATGCAGTTAAGCTTTCTTAAATGCTTAAATAGGAAATGAACAATCATTAATGTACTGATAACTATGAATGAGTATTTTATGGTTATTTACGGCATCATGATAATCTAGAAATGAAATAATTATGCGTTCTCGTACAACTAACATTTCAAGCTTCATTTTTCAAATAAATTAAAAATTTATAACAGTTTCTGAGATATTGATAACGAAGAAACTGTCAAGATTCCTGTTTAAGAAATTTTTACTGCAGCATACACAATCCTAGAACAGTAGTAATATTGAATCCCAAACGTAGATAAGACAACAAAAATAAATCAGTGGATATTGTATATCAGGTCCTATTAATCATTATCCTTAAATTATACTCTTATTTTTAACTATTAATTTTTCCTTATTATTATTTTTTATCCTATTTATTTCAGGATATGGAAAATTTGTGACTAACTAATATTAAATTTGCAATTTTAGACTGCTTTAGTCAATATTCTTGGGTTCTAGCACAAAATCCTACAGGAGAAAATAAACTGCGCTCTGGAGCTTTAATTTTAAAAAAATAATTTTTCTGTTGTCATTAATTACATTTCAAATAGTTTTCATTAAATACATTATATTAAATAGAAAATTGTGCTTAAAATATAATTTTTACTATAGCCAAATTAACAGAATTTTATTACAATTTTAGCAATTTTGATTTAATGTTTGAAGCTTGTAAAATAAAACTTTTGGTTCTGGTAAAAATATCAAGTAAGAAATTTTTGAACTTTATTTTTAAGAGGAAAGCAAAAAAACAAATGCAATTAATTACTGAGTGATCATATATTGTAAAATTTATCTTAGACTTGTTAATTCCCACCAAATAATTTTAGTCTTTCATCTTCTATCCTCGCATTCTAAAATGAAGGAAACATAAGCAGTTATTTTCAAAAATAAATATATCATCAAGCTTAAATCGTTTAGAATAACAACTTCTAAAATTTGAAGGGTTGTAAAATTTATAGAATTTTGTCACTTATTGTCGTGAATTTTAAGGAAGCTTGTGAGGGAGAATTATTAACGTAATATATTTTCTCTGAAAATGCTTCTATATTTGTTTAAGTCTCTGTTGTAATTATGGTGCTTTACGTGACTGCATTTGGAATTAACGTGCTTTCAATTTACGGTAAGCTACTTCGCTCCTTGTATATAACCCTAATTGTAGTATTTTAATCCTTGACAGCTTTTTTTAGTTAAAAGTAGCTGAAACTAGCTAAAATTCAACAAATATTTTATTATAATTAGTAACTATGAAGTATGGTTTATATATATATATATATATATATATATATATATATATATATATATATATATATATATATATATATATATATATATATATATATATATGTATGTATGTATGTGTGTGTGTGTGTGTACTGCCATTCAGTGTAAGCTAAAAAAGCTTATGACTATATTTTTAAGGTATTCATATTCTGTACTATAAGTAAAGTACATTGTTTTTTGGCTCATTTTCTTTAAAAGAGTATTAACACTTCAATCAAGACAAATTTATAAATTTGAGAAATGATAGTAATAGTAAAGTTTCATAACTTCAGAGAATATAAGGATCTTTAGCTATATATAACAGCATGAAATCTTTCAGGATAATAACACTTTTCAATTTGCTATTATTTAAAAAGTTTGATTTAATTTAAATATTATAATTTTATTTTTTAAATATTAAACTAAAGTGAAGTAAATTTTTGTTAAAATAAAAAAATTTAATATTCTTATAAAATTAATACACTGCTCAAAACAATTAAAGGATATTGTAAGTTTTACATAAAATAAAGATATAAGCGAAATTTTTTTTGCTGAAAATGGAAAAAGAGAATCACAAATGAAAATTTTTCTGATTTTCAAACTGTGGAGTATGCTAATTTTGAGTTCGACGTCAAAAACGTCACTTCAGCGGCAGTGAATGAAATTTGACTTTCAACTGAATAAAAGACAATGAACACAAGGATGATCGGTATTCAGTGACTACTTTGTTTCGATGAGTACGATGTCTCAGTGAAGTCATGTAACCGATTCAGAAGCTTGGAGAGTTGTTGGTAGGTTAGAAGGGGGCCATAATCAAGCCGGAGTAGCGCAAGCCATTGGAGTGTCACAAAGTGTGATTTCCAGGATCTGGAACCGTTTTTGGAAACTGGAAGTGCAGGCCGAAAACCAGGGCAAGGTGGTAGACGGGCAACAATGCCCAATGAAGATCGTTATTTAGTGTTAACGGCTCGGAGACACCGAAATATGAACGCTACTCTTCTCCAACAACACCTTCTCTCGGCTACTGACATCACAGTTTCAACTCAGACTGTCCGAAACCGGCTCCATTGTGTAGGTTTGTATGCTCGCCGACTGATGGTATGTGTTAAACTAACATTAAGGCATCGTCGCGACCGCAGGGAAAGGGAAACAGAGCATGTGAACTGGAGGAGAAATGAATGGAGCAATGTTTTTTTCTGACGAGTCCCATTTTTCTGTTCATCCTGATAATAGGCGTATTTTCATCTGGAGGGACCGTGGCAGTATAAATAATCCAGTGTTCGTACACGAAAGTGTCAGATTTGGCGGTAGAGGAGTGTTGGTGTATGGTGGCATCTCCATTGACGGGCGCACAGACCTTTATATCATTCGAGATGGACCTCTGACTGGTCGCCGATATAGGGATGAGATCCTCAGACCTATTGTAGTCCCTTACGCTGCAGCAATCGGAGATGACTTCATTTTAATGGACGATAATTTCAGGCCACATCGTGTCATCCTGGTAGAGGATTTCCTTTTCAAGAAAGGAATCGTACGAATGGAATGGCCAGCGTGTTCTCCAGACATGAATCCAATAGAGCACGTTTGGGACGCTCTAGGAAGACGAGTTGCTGGCTACCAACCACCCCCACAAACTCTCCAAGAACTGGAAAGAGCTCTTCTGGAAGAGTGGGACAGAATACCCCGACTCGTGATTAATAGCCTCATTGACTCCATGCCTCAAAGGTGTTCAATGTTGCTGGACATCCGTGGAAACCATACCCCCTACTGAAAATGACTTCCTTTGAAGATAGCACCTTTTCTTATTATTTTTTTCTCATATGCACAAATTGTGTTTTTTTCCTTTTGCACACAAATGCGCAATAAAATGGATTTTTTTCTGCCAAACATGTGTAATTTATTCTCATGTAACCTACTACGTCTGTCGACCACGTATCAATCAGCTAAAATGTTTCCCAGCCACAAGATCCACCAATAACCACAATATCCTTTAATTGTTTTGAGCAGTGTATTTTTCTAATAGTGATTCAGCCAGAATGTTTTACATTTTAATGGTAATTCTTTTAAATGTTTTATTGAAAAATTTTATTTTAAATATAATTTTAATAACAAAATAAGAGTTTTTATTTTATATTTGTGTGGTGGGGAAACAATAACTTAACCCATTAAAATCAATATTTTTCAAGAGACATAGTATTCAAAGTTCAAAATTTCGCATACACAATTGATCAGATATTATAAATAGTCTAGGCATAAAGAATGATGAAATATTTTTAGTAAAATTTGTAAGTTATGTACATATTTACAATGAAAGATTAGTTTCCGTTTTTTGCACCCAAGACATGATTTGAACAATAAATTCTGCGCAATGCAGACAAGATAAAACTTATCATTTAATTCGGCACTAAGCAGCTAAGAACTTACTTATCCAATTTTTTTATAACTTCTACTTTCTTTCTCAAGTTTTATGCACTGATAAAACATTAAGCAAAGTAACATCGCTTTTTAACATCTTGGCGTTTTTAAATAATTTTACATATTTGTGACATTCATACATTGTTTCTAATTTTCACAAAATTTATGAATATGTTTTTTTCAATTTCGTCCTATATAGGTATTTTAAAATGTGTGCAGTACACTTTGATTATTTCATTAATATTTTAAGATTTTCATTCCTTCTATTACTTTAGTTTAAAGATTGAAAAATGTAATTTATTTTAAAAAGTCTGTGAATCCCCGCAGAGAAAATAACCCACACACATACGAACATATTGTCATTTATTGTAATTAACCTGGAACTAAGATTATACTGAACATACAGTTATATAATCATTTAAATTTAAAATTTTATATTGGGAAATAATAATTTTAAACAATGTATTTTGAACATTTTGGAAATATTTTGTTTATAATCTTAGGCACTTTATGCTTTAAATGCAGCAAACAGCAAAACCATTTTTCCGAAACATTATAATTTTTTTTCACAAGCAGCATTCTAAATAAATATAAAATTAAAAATTGTGAAAAAGTGAAAAATGGATCTAATTTAAAAATAAATGCTGGTACCATCTAATAACGATAGTAGAACATGTAACTTTTAAAATTCTATAGAATAAAAGTGTATAAAGCACCTAGAAAAAATAGAAAAAAATGATTTAAAATCAAAGATTTAAAATAAAGTTAATGATGTGTCGCAAAAATATTTTAATGATCAAACATTTGGAAAAATATTACATTTAACATTAAAATCCAATTATTTCTCATTTGATGTATAACACAAAGTGGCAGTCGTTACTCGAAGAATAAATTTTTAAAGAAACAAAACGACTTTCTATTTAGACAATCTCGGAGTTGAATAATAATTCAATATGATTTTTGTGCTTGAATTTGCAGCACGTGTACTTAGTGTGCTATACCCTGTTGAGAAAAAAAGAAAAGTTTTATCATTAAAAGATAACATCGTTTCTGAGAAGGAATAATTCTGTCATTTCTGATTACTCCATTGTCTGTAAAGGCTAAAACGAATAGTTTTGCTTTGGATTCGATATAAAGATTTACAAGTCAAAACTGAATAACAATTTAACGTTAAAGAAAACTATGTCTAGGAATATTTGTAGCTAATTAACTGTTTTATTTTAAATGATTTGTGAAATTGTTTTCAGACATTGTTTGCTGATTACTAATTATAATTTCGTCATATTTAATTTCATAGATACACTTTCAGACATATGAGTTATTTTTCTTTACTTGAAAATGTTTTCAAACATGTTTCTAAAACCATCCTTTATTTTATATAAATGGTTTAAACAAAGCTATTAACTAAGAAAGAAGGAAACTAATGTAACATAAAACATTTCTGTTGCTAATTGATTGTAAAAAAACAAAATCTCGTGAGAATTATAAGAAAACTTGGTTTTTCTGTACATACAATATTGCAAATTAGAATTTATTTAAATTAACATAACATAAAAATGTATTTTATTAATATTAAAGCATATGCTAATTAGAAAAAACATTTTCATATCTGCTTTTTTTATTCTTTTAATAATAAATGATAACAAATTTTCTGCTACTATAATGGTATTTTAAAATAATGGTAGAAGAATTTCAATGAAGGAAATCAATTTTTTATAACTTTTTCCCTAGATTTTATATTGATACTGGAAAAAAGTATGTAATTATTATACACAAAGATAAATATTTATTTATATTCAATGAAAACTTGTTTTATTCATTTAATTGGCAAACATTTACTTTATAACTTTAGTCAATTAGATGTATAAAACATACTTAAAGAAGCAAATACATATATAGACATAAATACATGCAATACATGTTTGTGTGTTCGTTGTTAAACTATGAGTATTGTTGTTGTTGTCGTGTGACAGCTAGACTGGCAACATAGGGTGCGCTACTCCACTTTTCCAACTGAACCATATTTTGGTGTGGAGTCCAACTTCCTCAGTACACACATGCCATAAGTACCCATTTACAGGGTAGGCAACAATTCACAACCCATTCATACAAGGAAATGACAAAGACAGGATAGATAGAGAGAGAAAGTACATCCATGCCTGAACCGTGATTAGAACACAGGACCTCCTTGTCCGTAGTCAGTTACGCTGACCACTAGACAAGTTGGGCGGCCAAACTATGAGTATTAAAAGAGTTAAGTATTATATTACTTTTACTTTTAAATAGTTAAATTATTATGATATTTTGCAATACTAATTCTGAAAATGATATTTGAATTCGAAAACCAAAGTTATAATCTTGAATACTTTTTCATAGGATAATATTATTATTTTTCAAATAATAATTGTTTATTTTTGCAAAATAAATTTTATAAAAAAAATTGTAATTTTTTTAAATATTCAATACAAATTTATTTTCTTAGTATTTAGAAACATCTATATTCATGTTTTATTTCTGGAGTGTGTAGTAAAAATATCTATAAAAATATTTGCTTTCATAAAAATTATACAATTTAATTATGATTGCAGAATAAATTTCTAAAACCATCAAAATGAAAAGTAATAAATAATCTTCGTTGCATATATATGATATTCTTTTTCAATAAGCTTTCAATTATACCAAATAAAAATACTCTGCTGAAATTTCATCATCAAAGGTGTGTCTTTTCTGTTGCAACATCTTAATTTGCAAGCAAACATTTTTGAGAAATTTACGTCAATACATAACACTATAAAAATATCATACTATTTAAATAATGTTTCTATGAAGAAAAGGCTTATATTTCACATATAGATGGGGATAATTTGCTGCTGTTTATGTAAAAGAACTCATCAAACAATTTGTTTCTATCACCATGCAGTCATCTCTATAATAATTTTCCCATTTTATTCTGCTTATATTTTTAAAATCCATGATATATTCATGAGAGAGATGGTTTTGTAAACTCAGTTTTTTTAGAAGCAGTAGTAGTTAGTATATCTGGTTTAATAAGTAAAATTTCCCATTTTTTACTTTTAAAGAAATTCCGTAAATTATAATTTTAAGACCAGGCATAGTAAAATGTGCATTTGCACATTCTTAAATATCAAGTTTAATCTTTTAAAATATATGATTAATTTCATAAAAAATGAGCAGTTTAATTTACTTTTATATATTTTATGCATATCTACTATCACTAAGTGCACTACAGATCTACAACAAAGTCTCACAAATGTAAGTTAACTGAAATATTAAATGTTGCGATATGCATAAATCAAAGGAACAAAAGCAGAGAATAATAATCAGAACTTCACAAAAACAAACACCTGAGGTTATTAATACCTGAGGAGCACCTGAGGAGGAGTTTGAGAGCAATAAACCTTCATTTTTGTCCTACATCTAGGGCCATCATAAAAAATGAATAAAAAGTTAATGGTTTCCTATCTTGTCGTACGTGCTTTTTAATCATTCATATAAATTGTTTCAACTTACATTAAAATCAAACAGGTTACCTTCAAATTTACTGTGAATAGATAAAATCTTATCAAACTTTAAAATTATTTAAGAGCAAAGACTCAGAATGAAATCTATAGTAATCAGTTAGAAAGAATACTAAGTAATTTATTATTTTCATCTCCTGAAATCTAACGTAATAAATTTTTGATTGTTCTATATTTAAAATTAGACATTAAATATTAAAATATAATGTACAATTACATCAAATAAATTTTATAAATAGATTTTACTTATCACTTATCAAAAATAATTTATTAATAATCTCAACCAATAATTTGTTCATAATATGAGAAAATATTCTTTTCTTATAGTTTCTTTTTTAATTAAGTAATATATTTCTCTGGTTCAACTTAAAATAGGCATCCCTAAGAATATGTTTTTATATTATAAAAATATTTTTTTCAGAATATGCCAAACATGTTGCAATACATTTATCATATATGATTATAGTTTCTTGAAATAAACTATTTAAATCATTATAAGCAAAAACACATTGTTCCTATCAAACAAACTTCTTATTAAAAGCATTTTAGAATTCATATTTCTAATCTTTATTATGATTACCAAGGTTAGCATGTCGACTTTAATATGCTTTGCGTAGTTTAGTAAGAGTAATTTAAAGAAAAATATCTGAAAATATTTGAAAATTTAATTCTATAATAGAAATAAATAATTAAACACAAAACAATCGTCCAAAGTTAAATTAAAGATTCACACACTGCTCATAATTTATAGATATAACATCAAAACTCTTCTAACTGCTTATATATCTACAAGAATTGTTAACACTATCTGAATAACATTTTAGTGGAGCATGATAACAGTTTAATAAAGTATATAAAATATATTAACTATTGCCCGAATAATATTATAACAGTTTGAGCTATGTAAATTTAGTCCAAAATAAAAAAAATTTAAAACCGTAATCCTTGTATGCTTTTTGCAAAATAATCCATTTACTTGCATGCTAATTATAATCTTTCCTATTTCGTGGAATACAAACAGTTGTTAAATAAAAACAATGCAGATATAGGTACACAAAAATTGTTTTAAACTTCAGATTTATATATATTGTAAAATTATATTATTTTCCCACCGAAATAATTGTTTTTAAAATATGTTTATTTCAATAAATCCATTTATTTTAAAATATATAACATTAAACTTTTGATGTATGTCAAAACTATAATTAATTATTTTATTAATATTCAGATACTCGAACTTTAAAATATCCTGATAAGGAAAAGTATAAAAATTTTCTTACAGTAAAGGCCTAAATCAACATCAAAATCAAGTTTTCATAAACTTTTCCTTCAAATTTGACATAATGGAAGTTAATTTTAAAAGATGATACATACCAAGAGTCCAACGTCTTTATAAATGTGTAATTCATCCTGTTCCTTTGAAATGTAGAGAACAATAGTGTTTTAAACCTTTGTGGCATTATTCATAATTCCTGCTTTTCTATAAGCCTCAAGAAATTATTCCATTAGTTACATAATGTACGCAGAAAAGAATTGGACGTAAAAGGGATTCCTTTCTTTATGATATAAGAGTTTAGAATGCCATGTTAAATGCTTTTTATTAATAGAAAATAAATGAAAATTCAATGAATTATTTTTTCCGTTACCAATTCAACATATTTTAATAAAAATATTATTTCACAAAAGGAACTGACCTTAATTATAGCGCAATTTCCTTTACTAACATCATATATCTATTTTTCTTTTTGAAAAAAAAAATTATTAAAGATGCAATTAGCTAAAAAAGAGAAAAATGTTCCTGCACAATTATTTATTACATTAATGATGTAATAAATAATTAATTATAAAATAATTATGTTCTTTATCGTTAAATATATAGTTTTAGTTTTTACACAATATGAACTATCATGATTTTCAAGTTCAGTATTAGGATAATGTTTTCTAAGATTTTTCAAGAAATAAATTTTGTATTAAAAGAATCAGCAATCAATAATCAATAAGAAAATATTTTAACTTCAAATCACATGTTTACACTTTAAGCATTTTATTAATTTTTAATGAAAGAAAAGTTGAAAATTTCGGTATTCTAATTAGTAATATTACATGGAATTCAATCACATGTCCCGTTGTATAGTTGTTTTAAAATATTTGGAAAAATAAATCAAATGAAAATTGATGTGATTATTTACAATAATAATAATAAGTTCAAAATTGATTCATGAATTCATTAGTTTTCCTGTAAATAATTTATATGCCAAAAATAATGGCAAATTTAATTTTTGAAATTATAGCTATATTTTCTAATTATATATTCACCAAAAATATATTCAAGAGTGCAGAAAGCTTAAAAACTTTTAATTTCATTCACAATTACTATTAAATTAGAACAATAAAAAGATTCAAACCGGACACATATTAAATAAAAATTAAAAAATATCTTAATAAAAGGAGCGCAGTTTTCTCATTCTGAACAAATTATGAGAACAAATGGTAATACTTCGTCTATATGAAGAAATTAATTTCATATAATATAATTATAAAAATTACAACGAAATTGATTATCGGTATAAAAATATATTAAAATTAATTTAGTAAGCATTATAAAAAATTACAAGTAATTGTACTGTCAAGACCTCCTAGTTAATTATTAATTAAACCTTCTCAAAATAAAAAATAGATAAAGTAACTTTACGTAAATGATCTTGAATAAAACTTTGAAAGATATAAATTTAGTCATCTTTAAACAAAAACGTAGAACCAATATAAACTGTCATAGATTATTAATTTCTGAAAAATAAAAGTGCATATTTTAAAAGTGACCATTTTAATCTTATTATATCAGTCCAATAGAAAATATATCAGACGAAAGGAAATGAATAAATTTTATTTTGAAATTAATATCTGAAATTATATTTGCAGGATCTCTTAAAATCCATAAATATTTATATACGCTCAAATTTCTCAAAATGTGTAAAGAGTGTTTTACATACAAAACGTGATGCATTTAACTAAAGATACATTACATTATAACTAAAAATTATTTATAAATGCTAATTCCTTCTTTAAAAATAATGGTATTTTGTGGAAATATTTTTTCGCCAAATTGTACATAGAAATATTAGGCACTGATTTCAGGTTCTTCTAATCATTGATGTGTAATGGGTTCAATCACGAAAAAAGAATGAAACCTAGAAGATTTTAATCTGTAATGAGCTCTATAGTTCTTACATTGCAATGAAGGATATGAAGCAAATTACGTACTTTTATACCGTAAGAAGTTACAGAAAACTCAATCACAATAGTCATCAATCTGTTTGATAGTTGATGGAATCAAACCTTTAATTAATAATATATGTATCATAAAATTAAGATAATCAATAAACTCAAAATATTGTAAATTATATACTGAATACAAAATTAAGATTTTCATGTGTATTTTTGTATTAACTATTATATATAAATTTCCTTTAAACTATAACTTCTATTTTTACATCTCAAGTAAAATATATACTTAAGTTTTTTTATTTATACAAATTTTACTATTTAATTTAATTTGAAATTTTTATGGTTATTTTATTTTCATTTCTTCATAATAGAAAATTTTACTACACTTAACAAATTTTTTTTGCAATATTTATTTTTGTAATGGATGAAGTGATTATTCTTATTTTTTCAACTGAAAAATAAATTATCAACGGATGCAGTTATTTATGGGGAGCATATCTATATTTCAAGTATTTGGAAAGGCTTTAAGATGCTATTTTGATATTATTTTGATTAAAGATAATGTAAGTTTAATCACACTGTAATTTGAATTTCTGAAAAATTCCATGAAAAATTAGATTTTTAGTCAATTTCTAAAAAGTAAACAATATCCAAAATATTTCTGAAATATGGTTGCAAACCGTACTAAGTAATATTTCCTTATTGAATTGTTATTATAGAATAAAATTGCTTGATATAAAAATTTAATTTAAAATCAGTTTACATTTTTGCAACAAAGAAGTAAGCGTTTTATATATTTTGATAAAATAAAGTAGGATTTTAAGCTTAATGTTTATAATAGTAATTAAAACAATAAAAAATATATTTTGCTTGTAAAGTTCTTCTGTGATTATGAGATTTCCTTGTTCTACTTATGGTAAGTAATTTAAGTTGCGTTTATTTTCTTTACGCCATTTTAAAGTTATACTGATTAGTGAAGGGCAAAAAATAAAATAATATTAAATTATTAATTCATTGCACTTGAAAATTGTTCCTCAAACGTACCTTAATGCCAAGCATATATTGCCCTATGAAGAACCTTAACGACTACTTTTGTTAAAGTTCTTTATTATAAAACAATAGTTATATTTTTCCATGACGCTTTTTCATAAAAAGGATTTATAAAGTTACAACAATATGATTTTAAATTAAATTTCAAATAATCAATATTGTTAAATGTTTATTAGAAGAAATAACATCTTTTATTTCAGTTTCCTAATCTAATGTTCGCAATGTATGGTTTTCAGAGAGCTTTCCAAAAGTTATTGATGTTTATAGAATTTAATTGTTTGGATGAAGTATCAATTACAATAGTTTCTTCACAACCTTCTCTTTCTTTTTTCTTTCTTAATGTTTATGAATGGGAGTGCTTCAAATAGTTCGCACAAATAAGTTTCAAAGACATGAATAAATAGTATTATTTTTGGAGATTATGAAAGTTGTTTTATGATTCTTATAAATACCTTAGTACCCAACCTTTGAAATTATATATAACAAAAGAAAATATTCTTGGATGAATATGTTTTCAATTTACTTTGAAAATGAGTGATTATCTACAATTTAAATTACTTCTTTCTTTCATGTATCTCAGCCCTTAAATTTAAATAATAATAGGAATGTTTAATTCTTTCCATTCATATTATCATTTAGGAATTGACTTTACACTGAATGTTTACAATTCAATTAACCCATATTGATTCTTCATTATTGTTTACCATTAATTTATTACTTTAGATATTTTAATAAACACTGGAATAAGAATGATTTAATTTTAATAAAATCATTATGGAATCACTACTAAATGATTTTGTTATTAACAGCTTATTAATAAACAATATTTAATTGATTTTTAAAATACGTTCTGCAGTAATTATGTGATTTGTCATTGAAATTATCGGATTCTTCAACTATAGCTAATGTAATTCAAAATTAATTAATTAATTTAATATAAATGCAAAGCCAATAATCATTAATTTTTAGCTTTCTTCAATTACTACTTTTAGCTGTTTAGCCATAACAAAATCACTTTGAAGTGATTATCACCTTTTGAAAAAAATTACGTAATAATACACCTTTTATTTTACAAACAATGCATTGCTTTTGACTATAAATTTAAAAATACAAAAGAAATACCTGGATAAAATATTATTTAATGGGAAAATGAAGAACCGTAATTAGGTGGTCCAAAATTTTACACAATCTCTGATTTTAATACTTGAACGTGTTACTTATGGAATAAATTTTTTGATGAACAATTTGCGGAATAACTACAATTGGAAGGAAAAGAAACATAATAATATTTTCAAATCTCTTCAAATTTAAACATTTTAAAAGTGATGCTTAGAAATCATATTAAAATTCTTATAGTTTAAGGGCCGAAGACAAAAAAAAGTTTAATAAATCAGTTTAGTTTGATTAAAAACATACTTGTGAGCATTATTGTCAGGAAAAACATAAAATTAAATGCTTAGTGGTGAGGGTAAATGTTAAAGAAATAAGTAATAATATTTATTAAAACAGCTGCACATTTTATCCATTAGAAAATGGAAAAAAATATAGCACAGTACTAAATTGCTAATGTATGAAAACAAAAATAATTTATATTACCAAGTAGGTGATTTTAATATAGAAAAATTAAATAATGTAAATTTCAATAAAGGTAAATATAGAGAAATTAGTGTAAAATTGTTATTGTTTTATCATTTTGAAATGTTGAATGACATATTAGGATGTTTTATACATTACCATATATATGTTGAAAATTTTTAATATTTTGTGATTGTTAAAATTTTTTCAAGTTTTCTCATTCATAATGCACATTTGAGCAAAACATCTTAATTTAGTTACATGAAAATCTATGCTACTCTTTCTTACAGCAAATATATATTTGAATTTAGAGTATAAATATGCAAAAATAATGGATTTAAGTTAGATCTTTCTGTATCATCGTGTGGCTTTTGATTTAAACTTGCGGAGTGGTATCAATGATTTTATTGCTTTACTAGTCGTTCAGACTTTCATTTAAAGTTTAATTATTGTTTGTGGAAAAACTCTTAATATATTTATTCTCATTATGTCAGTTCAAATAAAACGAACTATATCATTATTTTCATTATTTTGATAAACCTACATTATAAAACTAAAAATGATAAACAATTTATATGCTTGATACTAATCCAATGTATTTTGTATGAATCTGAGGAAATGAAACTTTTATTTCTTATAATATAAATGATAGGTTTAATAGGCAAAATAATTAGAGTAAAGTGAATATTTTTTAAACCACAATTATTTTCTTATGTGTATACGAGATTGAAATTATTAATATTTATCCTGCAATATTTATTATTTTAATACATATATTATTAAGGATTCACGTTCATTTTAATGATTTAAATTTTAAATAAACATAATCAGTTTTAATTAGTTTTAAAAATAAATATCAATGAACTTATTACTAAGTTATATGAGTTACGATGTTAAATAAACTGATTTATTACTTTGATTTTAAATTTTTGCATTCTTTAAAATTTTGTATTAAATTTATATAATTTTTAATAAGTAAAAAATCATTTAACATTTATTCTTTTTTAATCTTAATTCTGATTAATTCCCACATCAATAAATGGATGAATTTAAAATAAACTATAATCTTCTAGCGAACGCAATATTGTCTACAATATTTATTGATAAATAATTGTTTGAGAGAAATAGCATGATACAGTGATATCTAAAATTTATTTGAAAACCTTCATGCATGTTCTTGAAATAATATTAATTGACTTGATTGGAAATAAAATTATTGCAAATATAATCTACTCAAATTCTTTAACTAAAATGGATTTCAAATCAAAATTCCTGTAAAAATTTTATCCATAATTACGAAAAGTAGCATAGATTTTAATGAAGTAATTGCGAACAAAATGAAATCTTAATTGGAAGATTTCCAATAATAGTGTTAGGCTGAAGCAGTTTTAAAGATATTGAATATAAATATTTTAAATTAAATTTGCGCAATGCTAAATTTATACACATTGGGTGGTTATTTAAAATGTAGCTTATTTCATTATAGATAGTTGTCATCTTTTAGTAGTTTAATTAAAAACAAAACTTTATTGGGACTTTTGCAAAGGATATTCCATTGCAATTTTCTCAAATTAATCTTTTAATCTGTAAATTTGATACACATTAGAAACGTTCTTTATAAAATTATTAATTTATACAATTGATATTTAATAAGTTATGTAATTCATAACTATACTGATATTGGATTTTACAAATACTATAGCAGGGATACAGATTTTACGTTGTATACGACTGGCAGATTTAATTTGAATCATTTAGATTCAAAATCATTTTCAAAGAAGAAAGTAGAAAGGGATCATCCTCAAGTGTAATAACTATGGAAATGTAATATTGCGAACATGCTCTTGGGAAAATATTTATTACAAGCTCCGGATATTTTTTACTTATTAAATCTCAATTATAACCAATCAAGTTAATAAAAAAATCATTAAATGTACATTCAAAAATATTACCCAGCAAAAGAATGTAACATATAATTAAAAGACTGTATATATTGTACACATTTACATATATAGTGAATTTATAGTGATCTATCTTGTGAATTTATAGCTTTTTTTATAAAAAAAATCGTCTTACAAACCGGAAACAGTACTTGAAAGTTCCATAGAAAACAAAATGTATTAAGAAACAGTAGCTAGATGTCAATACTTGGAATATCAGGACTTTAAGATTTATAATTGCCTTACAAAAATGATTCTTCTGTGTTTGATTTAATATATTTTAACAAACAAACACCATAAAAAATCAGCACAATAAAGGCCGCGATATCACTAATTATACATAAAAAATTAAATAAAAGACTCCTACTAAACCGAAAAAAGGACAGAATGCTCTGTGAGGTGCGTATACCACTCAAGAAATAGGCTGTTTTTCAAATATCAATAAAATCTTTCCAATAAGAATGTATTAATAAACATTCTTATTCGAAAGCTTATATTGATAATAAAATAAAATATTTGATATTTGAATAGTGATTCCTTTGTTGAATCTAACAGTTGTTATTCAAATCTGAAGCATTTCTGAAATCTAAAAGCAATTTCGTATTAACACATCAAGGTACAATATTTACTATCAAAAAGTAATAGTTGGTGAGAACTCAAACATTCATTAACCATTTTCATTATTCTTAAGGAAAAAACTTAGAAGTTTTAAGGTAAAATTTGAAGAAAAATAGTTATCTTTTCAAAAATAAATCATATTATAATATCCATGTTTTAATACCTATAACATTTAGATAAATTTGTATGATTAAAAAACAAAATAATACCTATATTAATATTTATTATGTTTGTTATATTTAAAAGAAATATATGATTTTCTGTAGCTTTCTCCATGATACCTAGCGAATTTTTGCGATACTTGGCAAAACTTCGTAGGTTACTCAATTATCTTATTATTTGTTACTATGATTAATTTATTATGTGCAAAACTTTGGGTCAAAAATAATTGTTTTGTTTTTTTATCTATAAAGGATTCATGCAAAATATAGCTCCCAATTAATTATTTAACATAGATTTTTTAAATTTACTTAAAATATCTAAGTCAAGTTATTTTTAACAACAGACTCTTATTAGATATTCTTATTTTATATATACATGCATTTTTATAAGAGCCCTGGTGAGCCAAGGCCTTCCTTAGAACACTTTTCCACGCCAGCCTTTGCTTGGCGACATACCTCCAGTTCTTCCTTTTTAAAATGTTAAGTTCCTTATCTACTGCATCCCACCATCTAAGTTTGGGCCGTCCCCTTGGTCTTTTTCCGAAGGGTTTGTAATGCGAGATTTTGTATATCAGGGTGGAGAGGTCTAGGCGGCAAATGTGTCCTGCAAATTTTATACGATTTATCTTGATGGTCTTTATAATGTCATGGTCTTTTAGCATCCCATAGATCTCAAAATTGTAGCGATGTTGTAGCACAAAAACAGCCTCCTTCATTGACTGGACCGAAAATATTCCTAAGGACTTTTCTTTCAAAGATGGCTAGTTGGTTTTCATGATTCTTAGTTTAGGGTCCAGGTTTCTGATCCATAAATCAAAACGGTTTTCTTAATTGTCTTGTATAGTATAATTTTGGTCTGCCTTTTAACTACTTTTGATCTCAAAAAGTTCATTAAACCATGAAGGCAGTGGTTAGTCGATTAAATTGTCGTTTCTATTTCCGAGGTAATGTCATTTTGAGTATTAATGTTTGATCCCAAGTAGGTAAAGTTGTTGACTACCTCAAATTTCATGTCCCCGATTTCTAAGAAATTCATCTGTGTAGGGGATTTTGTAATCGGCATATATTTTGTTTTTTCTTCGCTAATAACAAGGTGTATTTTCTCTGCAGAGTTCTTTAGAGAGGAGAAAGCCTCTAATAGCATTTTATCTTTAGTAATAAGAAAAACTAATAAAATCTTCATGTAAATATTCAATAAATATTCTAAATCATTGAATGTGCAATATTTAGTAAACATATATTCCCAATGAATCTCAATTTTATTTTAAGGGAATATTTAGAAAAGCTTTGATTGTAACTATTCATTTAAAATTTCATTTGTGCCTTTTTAAGAAAATTTTCATTTCTAAAATTTGATAATAACAATTTAATTTGCATATTTTAGTATGAATGTCAGAATTTTGCTATAGCAAATTTACGAATACCATGTTAATTGCAAATTTACAAAATTACATTTTCAGAATACAAGAAATTACAAATGGATTATTATTTAAAACGAAACTACATTAAATGTTTGTATGATGTTTTGAAAGTTTCTAATAGTTTTGTTCAATATTGTAGTTTCAATAATTTTATTTTTTTAAATAGTATATGATTTCTTTCTGAAAGTGTGTATAACTTTACATGATTATCATTATAATAAAGAGATAAAATAATACCAATATTTATATTATTGTGATTTAAATAGCTCAACATATAAACTCCAAAAACATATAAAAAAATTTAAAAAATGATTTATTTTTTAAAATCAATTTATATGTTGAAAAGATTTTTAAATAAAGATTGACTGCATGGATTCAGATTTATTAAAAAATAAATGTGATCCATTAATATATGAAAAATAAATATGATTTTGTATTCAGATTTATTGAAAAATAAATATAAATAACATTCATATTTATTTTTCAATAAATCTGAATACAAATCATACATCTCATTGAAATCTTGCAGAATATTGATTTGATATTGGGAATAGTTTTTCCTTTCCAAATTCAAAAATTACAATTAAATGCAGAATTAATGCATTTTTTAAATAAACCAGGAACATAAATATATATCTTGAAACATACATTAAGAAATATAACCTGTTTCAATTTATTATTTTAAAAAGAAAGCCTTCCATCGTAAGGTATTGTCCTATTTCATTATTCACAATATAAAGAGAATCATGAAAAAATCCCATTTGTAAAATAAAATGAATTTTAAACATCCAAAATAACTGTTTTTGTAATAACGCGTGCGAAAAAAACTCATTATATTTTGATCTTACAAAAACGATCTTCTATACCAGAAGCATTCAAAACATGATATGGTTAGGTGATTTAAAAGTGGAAAGCTTTTCCATTTATTATAAAAATGCTACTAAATATAAAACTTAAAATGAGTTTTTCTGGAAAATCTCTCATTAGAAATGCTTCGGAAAATTGTGTAGATTGATACTAAAGAAAAGTGTTTTTCAAATGCAAAAAAAAAGGAATTAATAGGATGAATGTTTTTCTTATACAATATTGAATTCTTACTGGTAAAATAAAAAAAATCAAATTACTTAAGAAAAAGATTTTCTGAGACAAATGTTCATCAATAAATATTTAAAGTAGAATATTCAATTAAATTTGAATGTTTGTGTTAAGTAATATAATTCCCATTTGAATTTATGAACATTTTAAAACACATTTTAGGTTTTTTTTAAAAAAATTACTCGGTTTACAAAATTATCGAGAATATGTATAATTGTATGCTTAAAAATAAATATTACTAAAGATCAAGTTAAATTTTTAAAAATATTAAGCATGTAGTATAGGTTATATCCTAGATTTTATTCAATTGTTTGATTAATTTGTGACATGATTAAAAAATTAAGAATAATTTAATTCATTAAGAATTTCAAGCATTATTGAGATCCTAACTATTAATTATTAAAATAGAAAATACCCATTATTTATATTCTGTACTTCTGATTTATAACATTCTTCTTAAATATGAAAAATGCTTTGCTCTTTTAGCCATTTCAATTTATATCTCCGTTTGCAGACATTTATACTAGTTACTTTAATAATCATTGATCATGATTAATTGCTGTAATATATACATTATAATTAAAAATAATTTATCATAAGTAGAACTATTTAGATGATAATTGCAAAAATAAATAATAAAAATAAATAATAAAAAATTGCAAAAATAAAAAGCAAAAATAAATAATAAATAATAAAAGTATATAATTTTTACACATTTTTGAAGATATAGACATGAATAAATAATTTAAAGGAGCAACTTAATTCAATTTATTAATCGCATTTTTAATTGAAATTTGGCTTGAATTGTTGCTTTGTGATCTCCACCAGCACAAGAAAATTACAAGAGCTACACTTTTATATCAATTCATAGTAATGAAATATGTAGATATATATAGTTCAAAAACTAGTGAGCTTATTTCAGGTTCTAAACTATTGAAAAACAAATTTCAGTTACGTTATATTATTTGTCAATAATATTATTCTACCTTCAAAACTAAAGAGATCAGTTTATGAAATTATTCCTTGTCCTTCTTAACAGTACTTACAAGTTTCAAAGAAGCATTGAAGTATTATAATTCAGACATTCTTTCAATATGCACATATTTTATCAAAACTTGTTAATTCGATTTTCATCCTTCACAATACAAAAATTCAGACATAAAATTGACTGGAAACAGTAATTCAAGATAAAAAAATATTTATTACAATTTTATTCATATTATTAGAAATTTCAAAGTGATACATAGCATATTTTATATTTAATTACAACATGTTTGAATAGTAAAAATTAACTAGTGTTTCATGTAAATTCTGTTGCAATTTATTAATCAATACATTGCAACAGAATTTATTGGATTATAATAACATGAAAGTTAATTGTTTACGCATAGTAATAACGAATGGTAAAATGATTTGTGCCCATGAAAAATTACTTTAACAATGGTATTTTATTGCAATATCTTTTGAAAATGATGTAGTGTAAGGTATTAAAATGTGTAAGTTATGGTATATTGTATTAAATATACATGCATAAGATATTAAAATGATGTCATGTTAAAGTATATTTGAGGAAGTTAAATTTCACTTATAATCTTTTAATAGTTTTTCCTGTTTATAACAATAAGAAATACTTTACATTGTTTTTTCTGTAAAATATTAAAAATATTTCGTAATCTTAACTAGTAAATAAATATTAATTTTTGGATTATAAATAAATTTTAAAGAGAAATTGGCATTTTTAAAAAAATCAATGGAACGAATAGGGTATATCTCCCTATTGGTAAAATTTGCAATTTCTTTTATCCCGTCAAACACTTCTAACCCTTTTATTACTTAAGGAAATTGTTTATTTGACAGAAAAATGACGTAAAATATGAGAAAAAACCAGACGTAGTCACAAAAATATCCAAAAATTCAACAAAAACTCAAATTGGCAACACCAAAGGGAAATCTGGAAATCTTATAATCAAAACAAAGGTTGGCAGATTTGGTGAGTAAAATCTTGGAGGGATATATTATACTTATACCAAATCAATCGCCTTTCATCTTAATTAAAAATTTTTCATTTTTAATACAATTTCAATTAACATAATAGTAAATTAAGTTTCAACACTTAATAGGCATAATTTTGTGTGCTGAAAATTAAAGATGATTTTTTTGACAATAAAAATTATAGAAAAGAAAAAACTGTATTTTTTAATTTCTTATGCAGGAAAAAGATTTAAAATTGATATAAGCCTACCAAAAAACAATTTGTAAGAAAAGTTTATAAAAAATGTATGTTTAATAATGTGAAGTGTAGATGCCAAAAATTGTGTTCAAATTATTTAATCGTCCAGTGTTACGTATCAGTTTTATTTCCTTCAATAAAATGAAAAAAATATATTTTCCAAGTTTCATGACAAAATTTTCCGGTACCTATTTATTTGTTTCGATCAATAGAAGAAATTTCTTTCCCGACTTTCAAGTTTTATGATCCATTAGAAATATTGAACTGCGTGTAATATTTTTTGGAATGTTGAAAATTGATATTTGTTACGGTTTCAAGAGTTTGCTGAAAATGTCATTTTATCAAATAATAAAAAATATTTATTTTTAGAAAAGGAAAAGTTAACAGTAAAACATTAAGCTTAAATTTTTAGAAATTTAAAATAAATGATACTAAAATGACATTACTAGCAATATTATACTGATGTGAATGATAAATATTTTCTTAATCATAAAAAGCTGAAAATCCATAACAAAGTAACGAAAAATTAGATAAAACTATATTGCCAAATATATTATGTTTTTCAAATAAATGCTTCATATTTAACATAGTTTTCGAATAAAATTTCGTAACATAAATAAAAGCGAGTAAAATAAATGTACAGTAATTTTTTTATAATATTGTTTTTAAGGTAATTTATCGAAAATGCAATACAAATATATAAAAACTACCTATTTCAAAGCAGCAATCTTCACTGATATTTATTTTAAGATTGAAACAACTGAGTTTAAAATACCTACTCTTAACTATCTTTTTAGAAAAAAAATAATAAATTAATAAATAAAAATGTTGGTATTTTTTGGGGTAATCGTTTCAACAGCACTGAGGAACTAAATTATTTTGTGACACAGACTTTCTCTTCTATGCAAGAAAATATTCATAAATTGATTATACTATTTCACATTTCTAAGGCAACGGCAGTAAAGCACAATAGAGAGAAAATTCTGAAAATCTATGTATTTCATTTTCTCAAATCTGTTGCAGCCTGATTGTTTTCAGAAAAAAAGGAGATAACTTTTTAAATAGGATTTCACTGGTTAAAGTGTTTTTCTTCTTAAAGAAAAAATGAAAGAACGTAAGTGTTCAGTAATGACAGGTGTTATTTGTTTTAATCAATGTGTTTGTGAGTTATTGCTTATAAATTACTTTCTCGAAATGTGAACTTGTGTATATTCATTTCTGATAAAAATAATAGTTTTATTTATAATCATCCTCCTATGCAGTATTATTGTTTATTTTGATGTTTCTAAAAATAAGTGAAGTTAAAATATGAATTTTATTTTACATATTTTAGATTTTAATAGAGTGTATTAGATTTTATGAGACTGTCACTCATTATTTACAATTTTCAAGTTGTATTGTTTCCAATATTTTTATAACAGATTGAAATATACGTTAATGATGTTTATTATAGCAAGACCAATTTTGTTACTAAGCAACTATGTTTCCTTTCTACAAATTTTATTTCATACTCTAGGAATTTTCTGCGAGAAGCAGTAGAAACATCTACATTGTGTTTTATACTATATATATTGTCAGAATTATATCTTTGATTCTGTTACTGATTCTGTATCCCAGTGAAGGAAATTCTGTAAGCAAATTGCAGTGTAATGTTCTTTAAGTAGTGAAATATTTTGTTTTAAATAAAGTTTTATTCAGGCCTATGACACTTGCATGATAATGTACTTACTCTGAAGCAAGCTATTCACAAAACGACGAATAATTACAAAGAAATTTTTAATTCCACGACCTTTTGAGATTGTTGGTGTGCTTGTTGAAAGGAACAAATTGCGAACATTCAATGCAAGGCAGCAAACACAAATTTTATAAAGAATAATTTTTTTCATGCTCTATAAATTTTTAATTTTATTCTATTTATTATAAATACTTGCATATTTGGTATTATATACGCAAATTCTCAAGCAATTTTACATTTGTAACAAACAGAGAATGATTATGCTTGAAAGACATGATTATGTGTAAAACATTTGGAAAATCTAATCAGATGTTATTTATACAGATATTTTGATACTTCTTCCCTACTAAATAGGTAAATCAAGTGTTTTTCAGCTTTTTCTGTGTTTTAATATGATGACATTTCCTATATAAGTAGGATGTTGAACTACAGAAAAATAAATCAAACATTCTATTTAGATCTGACAACAAATTGAAAACAATTGCAAGAGAACAAATCAACCAAGCATAATGTATACTAGTATAATTTTGAAAAGGGCTTTTATTTAAGTCTTTTATCTTCCAGGATTTTAATATAGTAAAATTTTATGAGAGCTGTAATTTTATTTATCGAAAAATAGTTATAAATTTCCTATTCCAAATAAAATACATTTCGCTTCCATTCAAAGTATTGTTTAAGGAAGAGTATTCAATCGATTTTAATAAAACTATTAAGATTTATGGCATTCCTATGTAATTATGATATGTATAACATTTTAAATTTGATGCTTAAATAATATCAACAAATTTTCTATTACATCTAAACAATATAAAAAACTTGGTTTTCTGGTGATAGTTCACACATAGTTTGATTGCTAAATCATAAAAAAATATATCAAACTTTGCTTTCAGAGCTGTAAACTACGTGAAAGGAATTTTGTAAAAACAAACCAACCAAGCAGAAAATTGTTGGTGATAAGTTAGAATTTTATTTTTGTTTTCACATCTGTGGCAAGGAAAAAGTGAATTTTTATCTTTAGTTATTACACATTGAGAAATATTTTCATGATTGTTACTTTTTCCAAGAAAAATTTATAAAGTGTATTTTTTATATTTGTAGAATATAACATAAACATTTTTGTACACAACTGACCAGCGAAGCATTTGCATTTTTCTTAACTCTTTATGAGTTTATTTAGGGAGAATTTAAAATATTTTCAGTTTATTAGTTCTTTAAAATTCAATTATGCCAAATTTTGTGATTAGTAAAATACCTAAGCATAAATAAATTGAAATATAGATTAAAAGCCTATTGTGAAGTTTATTTAATTTATTTGAATCTTCTTTTTTTTACGTGAAACTTTTTTTTAGTACAACCAGTTATATTCAGTAAATATATAGTTGACTAATATATTTTGTATACATAAAATTATTCTCTGTTTTAATTTATTTTGATGAAATAAACATCATAATTTTAGTAATACAGAAAAATTTAATGAAATTAGCATTAGAATTTTTAAGAATGTCTTTCATCTTATTTATTTTAAGCAAAGTAAAGGATAACAACTTCAAATGAAATTGATCAAAATAAGTAAAACTATTGTATTTTGGATCATTAATCTGGTACATTTATTCACTCTTAGATGGTAAGTCAAATCATCGTGGAATTTTTATAATATATAAATAAGTACAGTTTAGTTTTCTCAAATATAAAAATTTTACATATTGCTATAAATTATGTTTGCATTCCTCACATAATTATGTGCAAAATGTTTTTTGATAGAAAACTTTTAGAAATATTTCATCCAAAACAAAAAAGACCTAAAAAAGTACAGCACTACTTCACTAAAAGACGCGTATACAAGGAAATATTTAAAGAAAGTACATTATCATTTTTCTCAAAATCAGATTATTTATTGGATACATACAATCAATTCCCAAACAACAGCCCGAGAATCATGAAATTTTGTCAATTGCGGAATCGGAAATGCATTGTGCATCGTTTTCCGAGCATCAATACTAACAAGTGAATGGCAGAACATGTAGGCTAAAGTCAATGAATGAGATAGCAAGATATATATATGCTCCTCACGTATCCTTGAAGGGAAATTGGTTTCCGTCTACGGTTGTTCTTTGTATTCAACGCTTTCTAAGCAACTTTCAAAGGCAATAAATCATTCTAAGGATAGATGACATAGTATCTTATGAAATAAGTATCCAGCGTATTTTATAGTTAATTTAAATTTCAGATTAATCGGATAAAATGTTAGTAAAAGGAAATTGTTTGCTCAAACAATTTTCTTCCTCATAAATTAAATGAAATCAGAAATCTGTTACTTAAAAATTATTTCTTAGATTAGAAATCATTTTAAGTTTTCATTTAATAACAATTTTGTTTTAATGCTAGTCAGTATACTAAAATCAAACTTGAAATACAGAGTTACGTATGTAAGTTAAGTTTTAAAAGATAGATGGCTAATGTAAATAGGAATTAATTACTTAAATTTTTTAATTAAAACAGTTATTTTAATATAAATTTCTTGTTTCGATTCTCAACAAACATTTATAATAAAATTCATAAATGTTATTTCTAAACCAAATTTGAAAGCGCATCAAAGTTTTTGACACTGTGTAGGAAACACATATTTTTCTTATTTAATTTAATAAATAATTTCTTAAAGAACAATCAGATAGCAATTAATAAGTGAAAATTTTCATCTTTAGACTAGTCTCACAAGATTCTTAAAATGTAATCCAGTTATTGATGGGATTTACGGTATTTCATCTAGTATTTGTGTTTTGATAATTCTTCTGTAAATGCAGATGACCATTTTTTATGATATTTTTACATCTGCTAATATTTACTGCTATTAAATTATAAAACATTTAATGTTCTAAAATTTTTAATAATAAAAATTGCTTTTTCTTTTGTTGATGTGGTTTTCAGATTTTCCCTTAGTTTTATTTGGAGTAATTGCAAGTTTTATTTCGATAAAATTTTATATTAAGTTATTTACTGTTAAATTAAACACCATCAATTATAGCTTCCGATAAGCTAGAACAATTTGGCAATCTTATTATACTTAAAAAGGGGAAATATTTAAAGATGAAAGGTGAAATTTTAAAGTACCACATATTTTTGTGAACAATGAATTATGAAAAGCTGAAAACTAGTCCATTTTATTTTTACTGCAAATAAATGTAATTAAATTATATTTTTCGATCTATTGTATATTTTGTCAGTTTTATAAATATTTTATATTATCCACTAAAGTTAGTTTTTTTCCGGAATAAATAGCATCTCTCTTCTAATGATAAATTGAATAAAGTATTTTTTGAAAATAATTTTAAAATACCATGAATGTTCACTTTGCTGTAAAAAAAATATAAATTCAAGATTAATTCAATATACCTTTCATGTATACTTGCACATGCATTTTCTCAAATTTCTTTTAGAGACACATTCTTTTGAATAAGAAGGCATTAGAGTTTCTTTTAATTTCTTGATTCATTATTTTGCCATTGATTTACCAAATTAATATATAAAAATTATAAAAACAATATTAAATTTCCTATAAAAATATAAAAATGAAAATATTTCAAATGAATAATTCTGAATCTAAAAGATTCAAAAGAATTGTAAATGTGTAACCAGTAAAGCATTTAAAAATACAAAGATTATAGAAAACTTAAGAAAAAGTGTCAGACTAGAAAATATAAATAATATCTTGCAAAAATTACATCCAAAAATATATCATAAAATATACATGTTGTTAAATTTAGTAAAATAATCAAAGCAGAAATAAAATATTTAAAGTCATTAGGAATATAATTTTACACTAACTAAAAATTTCGACAATTATGGAATTATAAAAATAAGATATTCACATATAATGGAAAATTTTTGATCAGAAATATTTCCAATGAATCATATAATTGATTTTAGTAACTATAAAACTATTTATATTAACTATTTAAGAAACGTAATGACAGCTCAAAATATATGTAAGAATATTGTAGAAAATATTAACATATATATATATATATATATATATATATATATATATATATATATATATATATATATATATATATATATATATATATATATATATATATATATATATATATATATATATATATATATATATATATATATATATATATATATATATATATATATATATATATATATATATATATATATATATATATACATAATACATATAGACAGATGTCTATATTAAAATAAAATTTTGTAATTAATGTAACACATATGCATATCATAAAGATTCTCTAAATGCACACCATTAGCAAATTATCTCTTAAAATAATTACTAAACTGTTGAAAATCTATCATTAAGTTTATAATGCCATAAAGAAATTTTTGTACATCGTGCTCTAATTTACACTAAATTTAACAGGTTCCTGAATTTATTTTTATTATAAAGAATATAGTAACTTATCTATCTTTTTACAATTTGCTTAGTAATCCATAGAATTAAGGAGTATTTTTTATTTTTACCAACTTTTTTATGTTACAATAGAATAACAAACTTTTATTGCAGATATCTAATGATTGTTCTTTAAATAATATATTACTGTATACATAAATGTAAAATAATTGTTAATAATAAGGGAGAGAAAAAAGCTTTCTTTCTTAGATATTTTAATAAAAAGAAAGTGGTAATTCAGATACGGATTATTTAAACACGAATGTTTTTAAGAACTTTCAATTTAAGTAATCAGTAAAGAAAAGTTTGTAAAAGAAAATATAGTATTTACCGCTGCTTTAAATACAATTTGTCATGAAAAATGCATGTTTTGAGAAACGATCGTAACCAGGAATTAAAAAAGACAACATAAATAATAATAATGAGAAAAAAAACTCTTTGAGAATATACACGATGTTTATTAGTTTTAACAATAACATTTAATTAGCAGTTGTACTTCCAGAATACAATAAAAATTGTTTCGAAAAATTAATTTGTAATTATATTTAGAAAGTTTTCAAAATAGATAAAACCACAGAGACATGTTTCTACTATTCAAAATGCAAATGGTAGTAAGATTTTTCTGAAATCATTGAGTAAATCTCAATAGTTTAGCAAAAAAGATAAAGAAAAATGTTCTTGTTTTTATATTAATTGACAAGGCATAAAAGTATTCGAATTCAGAATTGAAATACCTACATTTGATTTTCAGAATAGAGGAATAAAATTTTCTGAAATCAACCGGCAGTAAAGAAAAGTATTACTATTTATATATTTAAGACAAGATACTAAGTTAGAAATAGGCTTAGAATATGAAATTTGAATGACATGTATAATATTATTTTCAATTTACCGATAAAAATATAGAATTAAGCAAAAAATTAAGGAATCTTAATTTATGTTTTCAAAACATTCAACCAGGAATACACTTTATGAATTTATTCACACAAATGTAATTAAACTTTAAAGTGTGAAATCTTAGAAACTATCAAGATTGAAAGAATAGTATAATTCAACGATACTTAAAAACTCCAGAAAATTAAGATGGCCTCTTATAAGAAACACAAATACTGAAGCAATACAGAAAATATTAATTTTTTTTTTAAATGAAAACTATTTTGTACTTGTGATATGATTTCAATTTACCATTGGATAGAAAAAATATATTATAAAAACTTTATTTTCTGCAAAATTTTCGGAATTCGATTTAATAAATAATATAATATAAATCTCAGGTAATAAAATTAGCATTTTAAGATAATATATAAAAGCTCTTTTAGATTTAAGTACTTCACAATTTTTATACCATCATTTAAAAAATTTATTTTACAACAATAAAATAAAATATTATTTTGAAACATTGATACCAGCATATTAATAAAAACTATGAATAAATGTTTTGTTTGAAATTTTATTAATTGTAAGATTCATTTTTAAGCTTATAACATCTTGC
The DNA here is from genome assembly GCA_037975125.1 of Latrodectus hesperus. Lineage (NCBI taxonomy): Eukaryota > Metazoa > Arthropoda > Arachnida > Araneae > Theridiidae > Latrodectus > Latrodectus hesperus. The sequence continues at coordinate 11,744,794 of JAJQOW010000014.1, read as the reverse complement.
TACAAAGAATATTAAATATTCTAGTTATATGTGTTCGTTGTTACTCATGATACTTGAACAAGCAAAGCTCGCTATGCCGATGGTTATGTGAATTTAAGTCAGTAGGGTGCATCTTTCATTTAACTAGAGCACCACGAAGGTGAAAGTACGAATTTGCTCCAAATTTTAATAACAAATGGCACCACCAGAGGATCCACGCCCTAAATTTTGACATTGATCTAGACGGGTAGGAAATTTTCTCCAGACCATATCATTCATGGTAACTGCTCAACGACCGACCACAGGACTTTCGATTCTACAGATTTTACGAGAACATTATCGAATGTACTCGGTTAGTCGTTGGCGGCATTGGGAATTGAACTCCGCCCTCCCGTACGAAAGACTGATGCCCTAACCACTTGGATTCCACGACCCTTCAAATTACACATATTATATCAGTTGTGATATTAAACAGAGATTTTTGTGTATCCTTTTCAGGAAATAAACATTTTCAGGATCTGGGTTGCTAAATACCAATAAATTTCCAAATTCTTTATAATCCGTAAGCTTTAAAATAAAGATAATTAAGGTAATGTAGTGTTTAAAAATAATTTGTAGAGTAGGTATAGTGATAAAATATACAAAATATATTATTATTATTGTAAATATTTTATTGTACGTGTAAAGGGGGAGCAATGAAAATTGTGATTGAAATATCTGCAGTTATAATAGATGGTACTACTCCTTTAATTTCTTAAACAATAATTTTTTTTGGTCTTCAGAAGCAGTCTGTATTATTTATATGGTTTACTAAGCTTTTTTGGTACATGATATCTTTCTTGTTGGATTTCTATAGGCAATTAAAACACCATTAAAGTTGATATTTTGTCTATATTTGTATATTAATTTGACTATTATTGTAACATATTGTCACTTTCTTGTACCTAACACTTTAATAATATTCAAATTCAGTTAATGTAAAGAACATTTTCAAAATTATGCGACAATCTCTCTTCAAAAAAACGTAGGATTATGAATTGTTATTTATTAATCAACTCAAAATCATTTCATTTTACATGTTACAGTTTAAAGTTAACAATGTAATAATTATCACACATCATTAGATTTGAGTTTCTTAGTTATTAATTACTTTTTCCATATAGCAAAAAATAATTTTACTTCTAACAATGGTTAGTACTTTTATTAAAATGACATTAAAATCATACTATTTATTTCTTTGGTCTGAAATAAAAGATTTATTAGTCAAGAATTTTAATAACTTTTCTGAATAAATTAATATGTAGATAACTATTTATTAACCTCTTTTTTCTGACTACAATTCATGTACAGATTTTCGCAGTAGCAAATGTGTATTTATAAATGATTTTGCAAGAAAATAGAAAAAAAAATTATGTGTTTGTTTCTTCAATTTTAATATAAAGTAAATTAAGTATTGATGAAATAATGAAATATAACATAATATTTCGTTTAGCTTGTGGTTAGTTTTATAGGCATACTATTCTTTTTCCTCAGAAATTTTAATAATGAATTACATGGAACTTTAACCATTTAAAACTAAAAACGGGCAAAAAATTTCATTTATACTAATAAAAAAGTCAATATATGTAAAACTGAAAATTAATAATTTATATTGTAAATCTGACTTTAGTAAATAATTTCAAAATCTTTTTTGTGGCTTGTCAATTATTTTCCTTTAAAAAGTGTTTAAGTATTTTATAAGAATAAAAAATTTTAATTAAAGAAAACTTGAATTTTTTTTCAATGTAAACTATTTTGTAGTTTTTGAAAAAGTTAGAAAAAGTCCCATTGAGTGTTGCACACATCATTACTGGCTTGAAACGCAACTGTTCTTCAGAAATAGTACTTTTTGAAGCAGACTTACAACCTCTCCAATCCTGCCTGGTCAAATATTACAATAAACTCAACAGCTATGGCCAAGGCAATCTCACGTCAAGTTACCTAAGCAACTGGACTCCATTTCAAAGATTAAAGAAGCACAGTCTCTTCAGTCTGGTTAACTCACTGAACTTAATCGAGAACAATGTCGAACCATATGCCCTTTACTGCGGTCTGAACCCTGCTGAGGCTTTTTCCAATTTTCACTTCAATTACAAACTTTCTACGGAATTCATCAAAAGAAATTGTTTACCTGAATTGCTAAAACAACTAGCCTTGGAAACCATTAATAATATACCACCAAATGACATAAGAATCTATACTGATGGCAGCAAAATAAATCACAGAATTGGCAGCGGAGTTTTCATCGAGACTTCTCATGACAAACTCTCTCTTAGCCAGCGTAATACCGACTTCTGTTCGGTTTTTCGTAGCGAACTAATATCCATTAACATCAGATTGGAATATGTCATGAGCGAAACTAATTATAGTGATATCTGGATAATATCTGATAGCCGTAGTTAGATTCAACGTCTGCAAAAATGGACCTGCTTGTGAGACCAAACAAGTCTTTCTATTCTACAAAAACTTAAAATTGTCTCCCTTCGGCATAATATCCATTTTCAATGGATTCCATCTCACGTAGATATTGGAGGCAATGAAATAGCAGACACTTTAGCAAAGGAGGGCTCAGTTCATCCTGCTCCTTCTTCTTCCGCGTTTACCTACTTTGAATTTTTCCCTTTGAAAAGTCCAGTTTAAAACCGATTGGCAGGTATCTTTGACTCACCACTTCTACAAGGGTAGAAAGCCGGGACTTTCTCTGGCTCTTTCCTGTGATAGGAAATCCAACACTTGTTTTTCACGTCTCACCTCTGGCCACCTGAAATGCCTCACTTTTGTAGCGGATAACAAGACCTTCCCCCTCTGTCCTAAATACCATGGACACCAAGCTTCTCCTGAGCATAACCTGGGTTGTATGAATATACTATGGGACGATATCTACACTTCTCCCCGCCTTGTCAACGATTTCCTTTCCGTCAATGAATTCCTAGATTTGGTCTGATTCCGTCAGACCCTTGGAGATAGCAATAACAACTGTCAGATTATAATTTCCAATTAATAAAAAAGTAAAAAACGAGTAAATTGATTATACATATCAGCAAATTTACTTCATTTATTTATTTAGAGAAGCTTTAAAAACATTAAAATATTTTTTTTTAAATATACGAAATTTTTAATGAATTTTTCAGTGAAAGTACTGTTTCATTATAATAAGAATATTCAGTCACAGTGATATCAATGATTATAATTATATATTTAATTTATTTCTTCAACATTATTTTTATTCAATTTTGATTGTTTTTTCACTTTATAAGATTATCAACACAGTTAGGAACATTGACTTTACAATAATAGTTATCTGCAATTCAACTCAAGTTTTGGTAATCGTTACAATCGTATAACAATCTTAACGGAATGAAACATATTTTATATTGACTTTATTAAAATTTATCCTAGTATTTTCTAAATAAATATTGTTATATATTTTATGTTTTATACAATGATGTTTATTTATTAAACATACTGAAAAAATTTAAATAAATGATGATAAATTTTCAAAAATAGCAATTTTTTTGTAAATGTATTATAGAAACGCTTCAAAAAAGCGTTGACAATTTATATTTGCAAAATAGTTGTAGAATAACAAGATTCTCAATGAAAATGTAGTGAAAAGAGTATTCTAACTCGATTAATTATAACAAATTCTATCAAATCATATATTTGATTACATGAGGTTTAAAACACTTAATTAATACTTTTTTGAATTCAGTGTATTCCTTTAAAAATCACTTATTCGAAAGATTGTATCCACTTGGATATGTATGATTGTAATAATGCGTAGAAAAAATTTGTGCAAAACAAACATATTATCTCTGTATTAATTATTTTTTAAAGTTTCCATAAAATAATATAATAAATAAATATACTGATATTTCAGAGTACATTATAAAATATACGTAAATCGAAATGCAGAATTTAATGGTCAAGTTAGTAATAAGAGTACATCACATGACCTAAATATGTTAAAAATTATTTATGATTGAATTATTAAACTGAAAATAAAACTTTAATAAGAAATAATTTTTTATGTCTATTCTTTATATTCATATTCGAATATTTTTCGGGTAATTAAGTCACTAAAATTATAATCCTTTTTTCTTTTAAAAAGGCATTGATTATCTATTTTTATAACTAATTATGAATAGACATGATTCATATATTAAATTAAAAGTTAATTAAGCGAAAAGTAACAGATACCGAAAAAGAAAAATGCGTAATCATCAATCTTTCATGGCTTCAGCATTTAATGAAGTGATATTTTCTCCACAATTAATTCCTAATATTTTAATCAAAATATTTTTGTTTCTATCATACATTATAAAACAGAAAAGAATTAGAATAAATAAAAACTTTCATGTTTGTCTATGGTAAAAAACAGCATATTTGCTAAATTGTGGCCAACCTCTAGGGTTGACAATGAACATGTTTGCATTTATTTTAATTTGCTTTTTTATAACGCTATGTACTATCTTACCTTCAACTATTTTGAATTTTTATTTTATATTGTATAAAATATGTTTTAAAAGTTTCAGTTTGGTAATATATGTATGTGCAAGTATTTATTCATAACGTATTTATTCAATTTATTATAGTAATTATTTTTAAGCACTGCTTAAAAATAATTAAAATAATTATTTTAACTAAACAAAAGTCCTTTGAATAGGGGAAATATCAAGTCATCAAGAAAAATAATAATGAACATAAATTGAGTATTTTACAAATTATTTATTCAATTTATTGAATATTAAGTTCTTGTATTTAACTTCTAGAAATTTTTAATTTAAAATATATTGAAAAAATTTGTTTTTATTTTTGGCATGTAAACACGGCAAATTAAGTTTAATTAATGATGATTAATAAATTATCATTTTTAACTATTGCAAGTAAGAATAAAGTAAGAAAGCAATTTTATTTTTATAGAGACGTAGAAGAAAATAAATTTTGTTGTTTTTCGTAATTGCAAGATGGTATCTAGATTTCCTAAAATTTCATAATTAATATTTTTATAAAAAATAACAAAACTTGCTTAAGAAATTTGGCGAATTTCCAAACCGTAAAACTTGTAGAAACTCTTCAACACAAACAATGACAATACATATGAATTAATTTATATAACTAACAGTATTTTCGCTGTATTTAATTTCACCACAAATATAGAAATTCATAAACTGGATTACATTTTCTGTTTGAGTTGTTTTGATGCTCATTTTGATGTTACTGATATTTACTAAAGACATTTTCAAAATTTAATTCATGAACAAAAATGTTATGATGACTTAAAGTTGCAAATATGATTAAAAATCTAATTTAATTTTTTATGAAATTTAAATGCTCAATAAACCAACTATTTATTTACGTAGCATCGCAATTAAACATGTGAAGAAAGATCTTCTTAGTCATCATTCGCAAAAAAGTCATTATAAAATATTCAGTAACAAAACTGAAATCATGATAAAATTTTTTGAATATCAATAATTATTCAGCCAGTGATAAGAAATTCTGGTAATCAGCTTCTGAACTGATTAATGATGCAAATGAAAACACAATTTAGATGAAAATATTTAGGGAAAATAGTATGCCATTGCGTTAATTACTTATCACAAACCATATATAGTGTTTATTCTACGATATTGAAGAATAAAATACTATTTTAAATTTAAAAGAAAACTATTAAAATTTTTCTATTGAAGTTCTAAATTTATTATATATACGTTCACTCTAAATGAAGCATACAATGAAATAATTTGACTCATAATTAATTTATTTCATAATATTTGGATAACATGCAGACAAATGTTAAGGTAGTAAAATCAATTCCTAATATAAAACAATTATAGTATTTCCTAAGCGATTTAATAAAACACATTTATTTTTATCACGTAATTTCTTCTTAATTAAATGGTAAAATAAATCATTTGTGTAAAATAACTTCATTTGTGTAAGATAAGATTATTTTGTTCTAACTTTTACTGAGCTCATTTTTATAAATGTATTGATATTAATGTAATGTGCTATGAATCTATTCTTCTGATTCTCACACAAACATAACTGTGATTAGCTTCTTTGTGCATGAAAATGCCATCAATGATACATCAAAGAAATTTTATCCAAGGCAATAGAAATTTTAAGCAAATTTCAATATTTGATTTAATAAGTTGAATAAGATATTATTTCTTTATCAAAAGAATCAGTAATTCCGTTATATGTATGTAAAAATAGGGAAATCAATGCAAATTGTTTGAAAAATATTTTGTTAAAGGCACACTTTATAGAAAAAAGAATAGTTCCTGAAATCAATCATATCTATTTATATAAATGATGTATTCTCTTTCTCTAGAAAAAATGTTTTTCCTTTTCATTCAAATTACATTTTATTTAAAAGGTAATTCATGCGTACATTCCCCTTTTCTTTTTTTGTGTAAAAAATATAACTTCTTTCAGCGCTGAGAAGAAAATAATAATTTAATATTCAAAGGACTCTTGAAAAATAAATTATGATTTAAAATTAATTAATTTCTCATTTTGTATAGTTATAGAAGTGTTATTTATTTAAATACCAAATAATGCTTGCCTATTTCTAAATTATAAGTAACAGTGAAGATAATTCATGGATTTTAGCAATCCAATCTACAACATTGTATAGTTTAATACAAATGTTATTCATATAGACTATTTAAAATTATGGAAAACATTTTTTAAAATTTTTAGGATAAATCTATTCTTCTATTCAATTCTGAGATTTATTTTAAATAATTATAAAATGTTACAGCTCTTAATTCAATAAAATATTTTATGCTTTTAAGTAAATGAGATTTTAATGTTATTTTTATTCAAAATTTCTTTTGTTTTTATGCATTATACGCTCCATAAATAATTAAATGAATCAAAATGAATTCAGTGTCCTCAAATACTTATTGATAAATATTTTTTATTTATAATTCAAAAATAAGAATTAAAAAAACACGATAAGTAAATAGAAATTTAAGAAAGTATTTAGTATCAGCAAGAAATTTTTATCGTGTTAAATACAACTATTATACTAGTTTAAATAAAAAATTAAAATAATAATCATATTCTAAGAATAAATTATTTAAATTTAATAAATAATACTTTAAAACTTATTTTAGAGAGAGATAGTGAGAGTGATATTAAATCGATGCAATAAAGAATGCATAATTACATTATTAAGCATTATATTTAAACATATTACATTTATTTCTTTTGATCACATAATTAACTAATAAGAACGAAATAATTAAATGAATATTGTGAAACCGATATATTCCGAGAAATATTCATGCGTATAAAAGTAAAGTGAAAATCTCTAAGTGCATGGTAAATAAAGTTAAAATAGATGCCGGTTAATTTTTTTAAAAAAATCTTCAGTATTATAATTACAAAAAATAATTCTTATAAATGTTAAACATAAAAATCTGATATAGTACCACAATGGTATATTAGTTAATCAATTTTTCTTTATTTTAGCCGACAGACAATCAAATACACTTTTATTCCATTCATCAATATTATCACTGTACCAGGACAGTTGTTCTTTCATAATATCCCGAAGCAGATTAATTATCTTCATGTACTTACTTGAGAAATGAGATCGATAAAATCCTTATAATGGACAAAACACTGCTGCTGAGATATCTATCAAGTGCACATTCAGTAGAAAAGCATGCTTTTGACACTTACGAAAACGATTACATATTTTAGTTTGAATTCGTATTATACATTTTTATTGCAAAATTAAATGCTTAAACTTAATATAAAAGATGGCTAACAAGAGTAATAATTGCTTATGAAATTTTGAATAGTCGTTTTCTGAAATAGAGTTTTGAGATACATAATTTACGCATTAATTTTAATTTTCACTCATTGACATGATAATTTCGATACATTAGTTTAATAAATTTGAAATTTAATTTCGTTACACAGTTAACTCTAAAAAAATTATTTAATATATTAAGTTCCTATACCTTCCTTTTGTTAAGACATTTCCAAATGGTAGAAGTTCATACTGAAATGGTTAGGTTTGTCTCCATTCTTATAGTTAATTAGTTTTAAGAATTTACTAATTTAAATAATCTCTATCACTGAGTATGAGACGCAAAGATTTTAATGTGGTTAACTCCATACTTTGCTTTTGAATGATTTGATGAATATTCTAACTAGTATTATTCGATTTTGTCGTTTTATTCAAATAATAGAGTTCGGTTTTCTAATTATAAAAACAGTCTCAATGAACAGCTGCCATTCATTTGGGAACTACAGCAATAATATTATTAAAAAAATTACACATTTTACCCTCTTGGTTATTGTCTGAAAACTAGATTTAGCAATGAATTTGCAATTTATCTAATGGAGTCTCATAACTTAAATAATATATAATATAATTTTCATCTCATTATAAAGAAAAATTATAATTTCGTGATTGCGGGACATTTTCTTTCTTGTTAATCATATATTTAACTATATTTTTTTGATGAAATAAGTCTATTGTACATTATTTTACAAAATAATTGAATGTAAAGCATTTAGTTTAAAAAACTGTGTAAAATACTAAGAAAACAAAAAAATTTTAAAGTATACAAGCGTTTTTGCCCTTTTTCAGCAATATATTTAATAAACGTGATACTTACCACTGTGAAAAATGTAAAAACACTTTCAGAATATTCTCAAATAAAATTTTAAGGAAATTTAAAAATCATAATAAAAACATACTAACTAGAACATAAAATTTATTTAAAAAGTTGTTTTAAATTATAGGAAATGTAATGCAAATGTATAAAGCAATTTCGTTTAAAGAATTATGTTAATCTTTGAAATGTTTAATTAAAAAAGAATACATTTCCAAATTTGATACATATTTTTTTAAAAGTTCATAATTTTATTGATTAACGTCCATTATTCAATTTGAAGTATTTTTACTAAATTCCATGCATTCTTTCTTTTTCAAATGGAAAATCGAACAGTTAAGAATTATCATTCAAATTATGCTATACTTGAGTCATATATTCTTTTTCTGTATTGAATTTGCCAGTCAAGACATTTGTATTAGATGCTAAAAACACCTTGTAAGAAGCTCAAATTTCAAAATAACTTAGATCCATCTAATAGGGTCTCTCATTTTGCCTAAAGAATCAGACAGGACATTTATGCAGCTCAGAGATTGATCACTTTAAACACTTTAGCATTAAAAATACCTATAGTGATCAATCGAGTTAGGCTAGGGGTACCAGATACATTTACAATATGATGCTCTTCTTCTTCACTCTTAATGACATTTCTACCTCTAGTATCGAAAACATCATTTCTATTCTTTCAATTAATTTATTCTGAATTACATATTTTGTAACAGAGATTTCACCTGCATCAACAACTATTTAAATCCCAGGAAATTTAAGTTTCACGAATCATTGCCTCATTTTCTGGTTAAGGCGAGATAATCTAGAAATTTTCCAGCCACTGCAGAGGCTTCGTTAGGACACTATAACCGCAGTGTCATTTACTAGGCACATGTCGCATTACGTTAGGGTTACTGAATATTGATAACGGTTTAATGAAGCTCTCCTTCCTCCCCCAAAAAAGAAAAAAATATTCGGTTACCACTTCCCGAAGCACATGGTAGCCACTCAAGTCCTATGTCACAATATTTACTAATAATAAATAATAGTACAAAATATATTCTAAAATATTCACACCATGCGTTTTACATACAACGCCATATTGAACCGTGAACATTTGCATTATTCTTAAAATAAATTTTTTTTTAAATGTTATTATTTAAAAAAACTAACAGTATCCTTATTTCATAGCTTAACTTTGAAAGGAATATATGCGAGCGTAAAGATGATTTCATCTTTAATTCCTTTTATTAAACAAGACATATTCAAGCGAGATTATCTCCCTCTTGTTAATTAACTAAAATAGTTAATTTAGTTTGTTGTTAACAATAAAAGTTTGTAATTCACATTAATTGTCATGAACAATATTTGTCATATTATTTGCCTTGATCATGCAGAACCACATGAGCACCAATAATAGGCTTGAAATGAGACAAGGACAGCCTCACCACATTTCATCTTTTCATCACAAATAGCCCATTATTATATAATTTGATGCACCACTTTTCCTCTCATAGTCATTCTCTACATACAGTTTCTTGATAAAAAAAAATTCCTATCGCATCAATATGTTTCTTTTATCCTATCTAGAGAAGCAGTCACGCTACTAATAGTTTCTCTTCTACTCCAGGGGTGAATGAAATAGAGGTTATTTTTATCTCTGGTACTGAAGGAGACATTTATACTTCTTTTGTTGATTTATTCTGGATTTCCTTATTTTGTGAAGACATGTCTAACTTAGAGGTTTTACCTGCATATACAGCTGTTTTAAATAGGAAGAAAAAAGTTTCCCCAAGAATTGCCATAGTTACTGTTTAATTCAGGACAGTATAGCAGTTCACATGTGGTACTATGTACCATTAGGGCAATATAACCACAGTGTCTTTCTTTTAAGGCACGGGCCGCATGACACCACGGTTACGAAATGTGGTTCGTGGCTTTTTAAAAAGCTGTCATTTATTAAAAAAGAAAAAGGGATTTTGGCTATCCGTTGTTTACAACATATTTGGTAACTGCTCAGGAACTAAGGAGTCATATATTATATTTATAAGAAATTTTTGTATAAATTTTGAAGGATTGGGGAAACACTAAATTTTATTTCAAATGTAACCACATTGTACTCAGGACATAATTTTTTGTTAATGCAATTTTACACGAGGAATATGAAGTCTGTAATTTTTTCTCATGTAGTCATTTAGGTAATTAACTAATTTCGTTCTAGCATGCAGTAGTTCTATTAAAACAGTTGCATGTAAAATTAAAATATTATATAAACATATAATTGATATTCTACAAAATACATAGATTTAAAGTCAATTTTAATAAATAATAAAATTTTTAAAAATGAAATAAAATAATTATTTAAAATTAAATACCAAATACCTAAAGCTTAAGAATATTATAAACTTCACATATAATTATTATAAAATTAATATTTAAATATGTTTAATTAGTAGTTTTTATTTAGTAATTTGATTACAAATTTAAGAGTACAGTTAAAGATGAAAATAAAATAATACCGACATAAAAACAAAAAAATGCTAGCTTACATTTAAATATGAAGTTATATAAAATATCATTGCAACATTTACTTTTGTATTTTATGAAACATATATCCAAAAGTTACTAGTAAAATGCAATTCATACAATAGAATTTCTTTTAAATAATTGACTGAAGTTGAGTACTTTTATTGCTTATTTAAATAACATGTGTTAAACATAATTAAATTTTAGATTTACAACAATTCATAACTTTCTTCTTGAACACTTGAAGCTTTCTGGTGATGCTAATATACTCTAATTTGTCTTATGTTTTTCGGACCACAATATGACTTTTTTATATTTTAAAAAAATTCAAAGCACATTTTTTATGAATTTGACTCTTCATGATATTGAAAAAGTCTATATAAGAAGGTTTCATATATGAAAACATTTTGTTGAAAATACAAAATAATATACAAGAAAGTTCTATTAGACTGTTAGAGGCCTTATGACTGATGTGTTTATTCTGCTTCATGTAGGAAAAATACTTTGAGAAGATCCATTAGATGAGCTTCAAATATTTTGACTCCAGAACAGAAAGAATGATTCATTGACATTAGCACAAAATATTTAAAACTGTGAATTATATTTTTATGGATAATTTGAGTCCAAAATCCTCTTCTTACCTATATACTGACTTTCTTAGAACCACCATTGCAAACACATTATTTACCTCAGAAACGTTCTGAATACTATCTGTTTAGTAAATACATGGCTTTCATTTAAAACATTATGAGCTAGCTTGAGCAACCAATACTCGACAGAATGAAAGCTTAATCTATTATTTTCTTTAATTAGTACTCCTGACATAATTTACTGATATATTTGATTGAATCTTAACCTTTCCTACCAAGCACATATTTTCTATAAAAAAGAAAAATTTATTTTCTTTAATCCTTTTCATGTCATTAAATCTTTGAAGTAATACAATTTTAAAGGGACTTTTCATACGGAATATCATTTTTAAATATATAAAATGCTATTTTTTAATAAAATTGAGTTTTAGAATTGTACTAACTGCATTGATATATAACACATAAAGTATTAGTCGTATCACTGCTAATTAAAAAATATTATAATAGTTCATAAGCGTAATCTTTAATTTAAATATTGGCTACAGTGAAATGTTTTGTGATTTCATATTTATCACATCATAATGGTTAATTGGGCGCTCCGTGGCTGAGTGGTCAAGGGCATCACTGCTAATCGCTTGAGAGCGTAGGAGTGTGGGTTCGATTCCCACCGTGGCCCTGGGTGTTTTCTTTGTTATTCTTCTGTGGTTGTACATCTGTCATTGTGCTATTTGTCCGAATATCGACAAAGACTTACAAGCGGATCTCAAGAATCAAGCATACAAGTCTGAATATATGTATTGTAATAAATAAAATATAATGGTTAATTCCAACAAAATAGCTACTTTGTACGATATCAAGCCTCTCAGACGTTTAAAAATGCTTATTAAATATTTCAAAGGCTATGAAATCTGACATTTAGCAATGTAATGTGATAAAATATTATGATTTTAAACTACTATAAATTAATATTTTTCAGTCTCATACATGTAACAATTTTGTGTGTTCAGATAGACAATTTGTGTTTACTTTTTGCAAAACTATTTTCTTTCAATTTTATACAAATTTTAAGCCTTAAAAATAGAAACTTTATGAAGTATAAGCTTTTCATTTTAATAATATAAATTTTTATAATTTGTTATAAATCCAGCAAAATAATTGGAAAATTACAAAAAACATTTTTCAATGAAATTTATTTTTATTACCCAAAATATGCTAAGATAGTTTAAGACAATCTGTTATATGTTTAATTTCCTTATTGTAAATGGATTTATTCTGAAACCCAAGTTATATATACTAAGTATAATAAACAACATACAGTTAAAAAATCTAAAAACAAAGCATAAAAGATTATAAATTTTAACAAGTTTAATTCTTAATGATAAAAAGTAACATTATTGAGAGCTGTATTAAGTATCCAAACATAAAATATTTACGACTCATCGCTTTTGATAATAAAATATAAATATATTCTTATCTAATTATAGGCTTAAGTTCAAATATACGGGTGTTATTCTAAAGTTACTATCTAATAAATATTTCCTTTGAATACTAAAAATAGGGAATATGACTTATTTATGCTTTTTTAATATAATTTTATTGCAAAAATATGCTCCTATTTGGCGGCTTTTTCCTCATAAATGAAACCTTAAAGTGTGTTCCTCTTTTGGAAACTGAATTACTGCTACTTAAACATTTTATGAATACAAATATAAATGTTTTTACTTAACATACAAGCGAATAAAGTTAACTAGAACAAATGATTATTCATTGTTTAAAAGAATTTTTCTTGGGTACTAAACTGTTTATTTTTGAACTAAATTTTTTAAAAAACAGACAATTTTTGTATCGAAATTATGCTGCATTACTGTTAAAATGTAATGTTTCACGAATTCAGGAACAAAAGAGTTACGTGCTACAATTTCTAAAGTTTAGTACATTATAGCTGTAAATAAGATATATTACACTATTTTCATAATGTAAAAATTTTAAAAATCTTACAAAATACTATGTATGCTAAGTTGAAATTCCTTTTGCAAAGGAGTATTGTTATGTACACCTGAATTCAAAATTAAAGTAAATCATTTGTTCATAAAATAATAACTTTATTAAATCTCTAAGTTACTTTGCTTATTGTATTAAAATCAATCAGTTAAAGTAGTAGCTGAATGGTCACTAATTTTAATTTAAATGTAATTGTTTGTGTGCGTCTGTGTGTTTCTGACCTCCATGTTGTAGTACCTTATGAACTGTATCTATTTTAAGTCATTAGTATAAGATGAAACATGCTCCTTCCACACGTTTTTTCACGACGTGAGAAAGTTTCAAAATGTAAAGTTACATTGATTAAAAATTGTTTTAATTTAACTTAATCAGATACCGATATTCTGATGTAAGTTTCACTTCATTTTATGAAAAAATTCTCAATTTAATTTCTAACAAAAATTGGTGGATAAACAAACCAGGGATTTTTTAAATACATATTTAGTTTTTTTTCTAAGGGCATTTGCAAAATAACTAGTAAAGGGCTTAACATAAAAGATTAAAAGATAGTTTCTGTCAGGTTTGCCATTTAAATCACTAAGAATACTAAATAGCTTCATAAATCTCTTCACTTAATGAAATTTTATAAGTCAAACAAACCGGTTTTATTTGTTCTGAACAAATTAACTTTAAATGACATTCCAATTGGAATGTCTTCAAATAACTAACTATACAATCAAATGTAATACTGCCTTTATAATAAAAAATGTTTTTTCCAGTCAATAACACAATTTAAAATCATTCTTGGAATTTCATCTTTCCTTAATTTTGTGCAATCTTTTTCCTATTATTCTATTATATTACACGCACCTTATTCAACAAGAGAATTTATATTTTTCATTCATATATCATTGACATTTAAATTAATTTTAATGTACTATTCATATTAAAGTGGTATTTAGTGTACTGTACATATCAGATTACTAAAGTGATCAAAAAGTACTTGGAATAATGACATAAGCAAATATTAATATATCAGTCAAAACTTATTTTATCTTAAAAACACTTTTCTTTGACTGTAATGTTAGTTTACTAATGTTTTAATGCACACAAAATTAAAATTGCTTACAAGAATGTGTACATAATTAACCACAAATTTTCTTTTTTTGAATTATTTGACTTATAATAATTACCACGAAAATTTCATTTTAATTGTTGGAATGAATAAAAATCAAATAGTGATATGTCAAAAGAATATTTTGATACTGATACCATATGACTGTTTTGCAAAACGAAGTGCCTTATCATTGTACAAAATCCATGAATTATTTCTCCACATTTAATGCCATTTTCTAAGAATTGTTTCAAAGAGACATATCAAAATACTCAATATTATCTTTGGAGCTCTCTGGTCACACAGTAAAAATCTATAACATATCTCACTGAGACAATCAATGAAAAAAGTGAATATAATTTCAATGTTTGATGAATTGGACGTTGTATTTTCAGACTTGCTTAGCTTTTAAAACATCACTTATCTGATTATTGGTTGTTTCTGTGTCAAATTTATAATTCTAAACTTTAAGACTATTAATAAGGCATTTTTAAAAGCAATATTCCAGTGAAAGCATATCTCGTGGCATTTATGTTTGAACAATATCAGGTCTCTTGGAGCAAGCAATTCGAGATACTTTGTGTAACAATCTAAAGTGTTCGTTTTAGATGGCTTAACAATAAATATTTAATACAAAAGCATTTTTAATAATATCTTTATTATCAAATGATGATTATCAGAATGATGATTCAGGATTTACTAAAATGTATTTATTTATTAATATGCATTAACGGAAAAGGCTGGTCTATCCTATCTTGACAGATTCTTTGCAATATTTGAATTATAAAACTAACCATTGTTTTCAGTTTTTGTAAACAGTCGTCTTTAAAAGCTTTCTTAGATATTACAAATGATTTGCAAGCCAATCTCTTTTTTTCGAAAATATTTAAGGAATGTGTAATACGTAATAACATTCATTAAAAATAAATATAGTAAAAATTCACCTTTGATTAAAATTTAATTTATTTCAAGATAATAAAAACAAATATCTTCTTGACTCTTCCCAATAATAAAAATGAGGAAACTATTGAAGGGGCATAGTTTAAACAGTATAATTAATAATTTTGGAAACAAAAAAGGAATGTTTTTATTCTTTTCGGAAACATTTGAAACTCTAATTAAAACAGTCAGAAAGGTTGGTGGTGGTCACTTCATAAAAATTAATTCAGTGTATGATTGATATATCGCCATGAAGGCGAAAAGAACTTGAAACTAGTCAGTAAGTGCCATTGCACAGAAACTGTATACAGCAAACGATAAAGAAGTGCCAATGTTTACAGGTTCAAAATGATTTACAAAGGTGACCTTCACTTGCCATCCTGTATTTTTATTCCTTTAAAAGTTGACATAGGTGCCTTAACTATAATGGGTGGGAAGAACACAAAAACTGGACATATTTATTCAAAGAAGTCTTGACATCATGACATATGAGAATCGATTCAATGCTACAAATGATTCTCAACTTCATTTATTTGAGGAGAGGTCGGGGCGCTATTTCATCTCAATACTTCATCTACCAGTAAACGCCTAGAAAGTAAAATAAATGTTTATAGAGGAATGGTTGCTGTCACCTCAATAGCCTCTGGACCATCCGGTGTTGAGTATGGATAGACGGTATGAAGCTATTATTGCTTTAAAGGAATATCAAATCCCATACTAAGGAATAATTTCTTGGACAAAAAAGCATGTATAGCGATACTATGAGTTTTGATAAAGTCTTTTTGTTTGAATCAATAATTAAAGTATTTTATTGATTTTTGTACAACTACGTTTACTTCATTGCTTAAATATAAAATGTAAGCATTTATGAATTCCATGTCTCTCAGATGATTTTTTGTAGAGTTACAGCAAAAAATCTCTGTTGTTTATGTTTTACTCAACTGTATATATTACTTATATTAAAGAAATTGTATTTTTAAGGCAATGAGATTTTACAACAATTTACTTGATGATTATTTTAAATTAAAATCATCAGTTGTTACAAATGTGAAAACTAACACCTCAGCAGAAAGCATTTCGCAACATTCAGAATAAGTAAATGAGAAATGCTTATGCCGATCCAATATAATTAGTCTTTTAGGGTCTAAGAATGAAAACCCTTTAATCGAATTCTGGGCAAAAGTTACTTATGTTAAATGCTTACACATCTTCGAATAAAGTGAAAATCACTATATGGTTAACTTAAACATAAATGATTCCATTTTCAAGTTATCCCTTAACAATCAAATTAAGCATTTGCAAGATTTTTAGATCTCTGAAAGACATGGGCATAATACTCCAGATTGTCTTTAATAATTTTATTGACTCTATGCTTAAAGAGTTTTCAACGGTACTCCCCATCCGTTAAAACCAAGTTTTTTCTAAGAACCATTTTCTTTAAAATATTTCTCATACGCACATTTTTCAAATCATTACACAGCTTAAGCTAAGATTCATCTACCACTTCAACATAGCAATGAGTTATATCAAATTGTAGATTAGCTGAGTAGATATATACTATTTCTTCCAGCTCTTTGTCAACCGAAATTTTTTGAATGCATCGTATTTACAGTAAAAGATACTTGATTAAAAGTTTTTTGATCATATTTACAGTGTTGTTGTTGCTGATCCCTGTTGTCTAGCAGCTCTATACCAAGTCTATGACATTGCACACTCTCAGGAAATCAATGATCAGTAATGGTCGCTCCAGAAGATCTTGTTTATCGAGTCCCAAGCACTCAAGGATTTGATCCGGAGTTGCTTGGCTTTTGGAACACTTAGCGCAAATTGGAAATTCCTTTTCTTTGTTGTTAAAAGTCAATGATCTTAGGAGGCCACTTCGAAAACGAGTTATTGTAGTTTGCTCCAGTCTGCTGCACTGGAGGGATAAAGATCCGCCGGGACTATTACCCTGGTACCAATGGTGCACGGGGGGAATGGCAAATGCAGACCGAACAAGTCCTTTCTGTCTAGAGTATAGTTCAGTATAGGAAAGAGACGCCGGAGTAAGCAAAGGCTCGTCAGTACCTCTTTTTGCTAGGGCATCAGCCAATTCGTTACCCGCAAGGTCTACATGGGAAGGGATCCACTGTAAGTGAATCTCACGAGATAAGGAGAGCCATCTAAGATAGATAGGGAAAAGGGCAGCCTCTGTTATCCAAGTGGACCGGAGCACCAAAGGTAGAAGGCTGAATATTTGCAGTAAAATATATAATTAGCTGATACTGAATTTTGTAGTATTTTACTACAAAAGTCAGAATGAGTCGGAAGTAATAAAAGACATCTATTTTACAGACAAAATTCAATCACATTAGTGTGAATCAGTATTTTAAGAAAAAGAACAAAATATTCCTTTTTTATATATAGCCAGCATTTGTTATTAACCAGAGGCTTATAGATATAGGTATAATTGAACTTGCATTACAATCCTTATATCAATAAATACCTTAAGTAAATTAAACATATTTAAGTTGTGTCAAAAATATTCTAAAACTTCTATATTTCACTGAGTAGCTCAAAATATTTTATGTTAAAAAATTTTATAAATTTGATGTATCGGTGCATCATTCAAATTATGTTGACATCCTGTTTACTCAATCAAAATTTTAATATTTTAATGGAAGTCTAACTTAATATAACACAAATGAACTCAATATGGATATTTGGAACATCATAATATTCAATTTTAATCCATTATATTTAACATTTTGAGTAAGAGTATGAAAAATTTTGATTTATATTTGTAATGTTATTGTTATAGATTATTTAAGGAGACTGAGAGTATGTGAATTATGAATTTATAATTTATTCCCTATATATATATATATATATATATATATATATATATATATATATATATATATATATATATATATATATACGATATTTGTCCGCAAATGTACGTATAAAAGTTGAATAATAACTTTATTTTACATTTATTCAGGTATTACAATATGGTCTCCTTCAAAGTACGAGACGAGTCTCAGGGTGTGTACTTTGAAGGTACACTTCTGCGAACGCCGTTTCCTCAGTTCATAACATTGCTGAAAGTCTTAAGTTGTGATACTGTTCAGTTGCCGTGTCGTTTCTGCCTTGATGATTACCACATCTTCCAAGTGCCACCTCCGAAGTACCATTTTGCATTTCGGGAACAAGAAGAAGTCACAAGGGGTTAAATCGGATGAATAAGGCGGGTGCTCTGTCACGGTTATTGAGATTCAGGCCAAACACTCACGCACAACGAGCGACGTGTGAGCAGGCGCATTGTCGTGATGAAGGATCCACCTGCCCCCTTTTGGCCATTCTTGCCCAGCTTTGCAAGAAACTTGATGTTGATGCGCGTTCCTCAATCAGAGAGAACTTCATGCCGCCAACTTTCAACAAGCAGCCGCACTCTCCTATTTACACGCAGAGCGGTCTGACTCAAACTGAGCGTTGATGGGATTGGTTACAACAGTAGTGCCACCTGGCGGTGACTGAAAACTGTAAAATAACGTTATTATTCGACTTTTATACGTATTTTCCGAAAAAATCTGATATATATATACATATATATATATATATATATATATATATATATATATATATATATATATATATATATATATATATATATATAATATATATATATATATGTATATATATATAAACAAATAATTTATAAACAAATAAACAAATTTGCATGTTTATTTGTTTATAAATTTGTTTGTTTTTCATAAATTTAACTAAATTGATTATTTCTTATTTTTTATTAAAAAAATATTGAATTTATTTTTAAAATTTGAAAAAATGTTTTGTATATCACCAATATTTTTTTCTTTTACTTACGAAACTAAATTTAATTTTCTTTAATTTGGATTGAAATCTTGTTTAAACATTTGCGGAGCTGATGAACCAATACATTTAAAGAGAAATTTTTTAAATCTCATTTATCTAACCCAAATTAAATCACTTACAATGTTAATTATTAAACTTTATCATCTATGAAAAATAAATAATAAATCAATAAATAAAATTTATAAAAAAATTCATATCTTTAAAAAATATGTTACTTCTAAAATTAAGTAGTCATATTTTTAACAAGCAATAAAGTACACTTCTGGTAGTGTACCATGTTCATGACAAGTAGGAGTAATTATAAAATAACATGATTATTTATATGAATAATAAAATTTCCCCAAATAAAACAGTTTAATTATTCAAAATATGATACTTTTCATTACTTTTATGTATAAATTAGGCGAAAAAAATAAATTACAATAATTTAACTTCAAAACAAAATTTTTTCGGACATTACAGTAATTAGTATTACAGTAATAATTATTCAACTTTTCATTTCTTAGTTATAGAAATAACCCAGTTAATACCTATCATTTTTAAAAAATGAAAAAATTCTAATATCATGTAGTCAAAATGTAATAATAATAGAAAATATGTTCATTTATGAAAAACGCAAAATGTACATACAAAGATAACAAAAAATGAATTTTCCTGTCCTATAAAAATGATGTTGTGTTGCAAACATTACAAAAAGAACGTTCCTGTATAACTAAAAGAAATGGATATGAAAATACTTTTAAAACTTAATACAAAATGAGAAAGCTCAAATAAGTTTTTCCATGAAGCATTTAATAATCCCATAGTTAAGTAATTCCTGTAGCGAAGTTTCCAAGTCAGAGAGTATGCTTATTGTGAGAAACATATGTGCTTCACAGCTGAGGATGTCTTATATACTTTCGATGGGATTCAGTTGGGAAGAGTAAGACGGCTCTCCCATGCACTTAATCCCTTTAATCTCTTGATAGTCATTCAGAATAACAGCTCTATAAGGACATGTTAATCTGTCTATCTATCAACCTTATCTATTGAAAATATTAGTTCTTTGTTAAATAGTCTTGCTTCATTGATAATTTAAAAGTTCCAAGATTTGATTAATACTTTAAAGCTACTTATTTTATAAAGGTTAAATATATTTTAATTATATTAATTAACGTTTTTAAAGATTTCCTATAATGATTTGACATAGAACAAAATTTAGGTTTAATGATCCAAGAAAGCCAAAAATAAGAAGATTTTAGTATTTATGTTAAAGATATCTTAATTAAATTTCTGATTGCAGAAACTATCATTGTTGAAAAATTTCCTAATTTAATATAGCCAACTAAATAGCTAAATGGATAACAATCTGATTTTAGTTTAACATATTGTGAACTTGAACTAATCCTTGATTTAAAGATTCGTAATGATTTGAAATTCATTTTAAATCCTAGAGATTTTCGGAAACAGATTTATCATAAGAAATTAAACTTATTACTATTTTAAGTATGGAAAAGCTGATTAAATTTTGAAAGTTGATGCGCTAAAAGTTTCGAAGAACATTTTGTATGATTTTGTTAATCTATGATAATTTTCGAACACGAAAACTAATGGAACTGATAACTATGACTTAAAGGAAAAGATTTGAATCTTTATTTTCAAATGGTTTAAAAATTTAAAGTTTTTTTTTAATACTATAAGTTATGATGAAAGTCTTTTGACTTTTATTTTCAGTAGATTTTGTTTTCTTACAGAACTTATTTCACCATGAAATCCTTTACTGCAATCTGCTGATTCAAAATTAAATAACTGAAATGTAAAATATAGAATTTCTTTTGTAATACTCTTCCTTTGTTACTGGATTGTTACTACAACAGTAGGCTGAAGTTAAATGGTGATCATTTAATTAGTTTCTGTTTTCCCAGGGTATATTTTGATGCGATAATAACAAGTTCAAGAAGTACACGAAAAGTCCTCTTTTTTCGAATTTCAGAATTTAATTTAATTTAATTTTGAAAGAATTGTTTCTGCTAACAGTACTTGATTATATTCATATCATATATTCAGTCTTCAATACTAATATTTTATCATCTATTTAATTTAAAATTTTCCTCGAAAATTGTTATTAGTTCATTTCTTGTCGTTTATAGGTATGTTGACTATCTTTAATGAAGTTAAGCTGGGATTCATCTGAATAGAGATTTGCCTTCAATTATTCATAATTCTAATGTTTTCTATTTATATCATACTAAATGCACTTTCTTCCTCAATGAAGTGAGATAAAGGCTCAATTTCTTGATTATGAAATTTTCTACATGCTCTTTTTAGGAAATTTTCTAAAAAGAGCAACCTATAATGTAAAGATTCGTGTTATGACATATAAATTGAAGTAGAACTGAGTAACTAAAGAATTTCACTAAAAGAAAGTCATTTGACATTTACTGCCAAAAGTTAAACTTTCCCTTCTCTCTCAATGTATATGATAAAATTGTTTTTGACAGTTTAATATGTCTTTTATAATTTTGAAATCACTACAAATTTAGGCTCACCTGCCTCTGTTCCTTCATTCAGAATTCGCAAGCCATCAAAGTTTTAAAATCTGCTTGTGACTACTCATTTTACACCTTAATTTCACAAGAATGTTGAAATTTATAATAATGAAAACACAAATGTGCTTTAAACATCGTATTATTTTTTACCATTGTTTCTTTATTTCTATAAAAAATGACTGTTTGAATATCTAGCTAACGTATATACCTAACTGACGAACTGTTTTGGGTGAGCATATCTATATTACAGTTAATATCTATCAGATTTAATAATTTTTGTAAATATGCTCCGATTTGAAGCTAATTTCTTATCAAGTTTAATCAAATCTTTCTATTAAAAAATATTAAAATTAACAAACAAATCTGGATAAAAAATATAATGTTGTAATAGTAAATAAAAATTTAATATGCTTTAACATATGTTATTGTTATAAAGATAAAAATATATTTATAGAAATACGTACGTTAGAAATTATATTATTATTAGAACATGTTAGAAAAATATTATGATTTATCGACAAATATTATTTATTTGTTATTTTAAGATAACTGAAAAAAGTCATTGACTTAAAATATTACTTGATATAGATCCTTAACAAATAGCAATTAAATTTAAAACAAAAAATCAGTTTAAGATTTTATTTTATTCTAGTAGCTCTAAATTTATTTCTTTATTTAAGATTCTTCGAATTGAGTAGATATTTATAAAGCAATCTAGGACATATTAAACAACTGGAAAATAGACATCAAATCAATTTTACGCTTAATGTGTTCTGCATAAATTAAGATAAAATCTATCTAAACCGTTACCATCTTATTAATGTTTTCAATGGTGAATCAAAGGTGTGAAGATCCTTAAATTCTTCCATTTGATATATTTTATCGAGAAAACATAGGCTTCTGCTTTCATAATATATCACCTAGAGAGTCATAATTCAAACAAAATTATTAATGTTCTTAGAGAGTTTAGTTAAATAGTATTTGTTTGTCCAAATATAAAAAAACTTAAAATATATATATATATAATATATTTTTATGGTAGATGGTTGCCATAGTATAGATATACTGTAAAAATGTATGCTATTTATGTATACAGAATGAGTCTTCGTGGCGTAGTGGTAAAGCTTCATGTTTCCAAGGCATAGGTTCAACCTTCAGTATGGGCAAAGCTGACTTAGACTTTCATTCCTCTGTTGACCACATTGGCAACTCAGACAACATTGGATTGATGAAACTGAATATCCAGATTGCTTGGGAATTAAACACAGGGGGTTTCATGTTAGACTGACAGCCTAATCAGGATATTCCTTCGCAACCAGGGCCATTGGTCAAGGAAACAGTTATGCACACGGTAGGATTTGGCCTAATCAGGTTGTCTTGCCACTGATTTTAGTTCCTTATATACATAATATAAATACATTTTAACTTAATATTTCATCTGAATTTCATATATGTTTCTCAAACAGCTAAAGGATCATTCAAATATTGCTATACAATATTAGTTGGTTTTCTCTCATTTGTTCAGAAATAAATTCATTCCTATTTATACTAATACATTAGGAATAAAACATTGCATTCTAATTAGTTGATGTAAATGTTTTACTAAATTAATAATTAAATAAATAAAATAATGCATTACAAATATTGTTTTCATAATTTCTCGAAAATGTATATCATACTTAAATAAATGTCTAATGAGGAAATAAATTGCTTTAAATTATAATGGCAATATTTTTCAATAGAATCACTGAATCAATAACAGTACTTTCACAAACTGCGAATGTAAGACTTATGAAATCCAATTATAAAAATGGATTTATCATTAATTAATTAAAATGTATACTGAAAAGAAATTTGAAATTAATATTTATTAAACTTGAAATCATAATAATAACCAGATTTAAATCTGTGCAACATTAATGAAATTTTCCCTGGATTTATTCCCATTAATTGAACACACAAATGATTGCAAATTCCAATCAAAGTATATTTAAGTCAAAGTATATTTAATCAAAGTATATTTTATATATTAAGTATAAAATAATTCTAATTACTACTAGTTTAGCTTATGTCTTTCAAAAAAAAATTCACTAAGTTTGTCCACAATGTTTCATTAATTTGTAATATGTTTATGTTAAATGTGATTAGTAAATTACAAGAGTACAAATTGGATAAAAATATGAATGAATAAAAACATGTATATTCTGGGTATATTCAAAGTTATTCAATTGAATAAACTATAAGCTGGTAAATAATAAGGAAATGAGATACTTTATTGATTGCTCTTCACAGTGATAAATTCCCTTCTCCAAAGATTGGTATTTACCGGAAATGCTTAGAATTTCTAGCTGTCATCTCATTTTCAAAAGAATAAGCATTCGGAAAATTATAAACTTCTATGCATTTTCTGATACATTTAAATTTTCTTACCTTTGAAAATATAGTATGTATAGGAAAAGTTTTGGTAAATATATTTCCATAGAAGGTATAAATTTACAAATAATGTAGTATTTAATAAACTATACCAATTAAATAATCTATCATAACTGCATTGATAATGGAAAATGCAAAAAGGGAAATTTAAAAACTATTTATAGATTCATGTCAGTATATTCAAATTCCAAAGCATCCAATAAGTAATCTATTTAACTTTTTATTTTTAATTTTGCAGGTTCATATTTATCCATGTTTCAGTAAATTTTAAAGTTAAGATAACGTTGAAAAATATAAAAATCAAAATCAATAAAAAAATTATAAATATGCCTTCAAAAACCATTACTGCTGAATTATTTAATGAAGGGTGGTTATATTAAAATTATTAAATAAACGACGATCTTAATCAAATCTTTACCAATTGAATAATTATCATTATTATCATACATACTAAGTATTATATAAATTTTACGGTTACGCATGGTAAAATAACCTCAAATAAATATTTTTATAATTTATTTGAATAGTACATATATTACCCATAAATTCCTTATTACTTTTACTCTCTATTTCTACAAAAGAAAAAACAAACATATTTTTCTTGTACCTACAATGTTTGATTTCTTTTCAAACTTACGGCACTGGAGTGGCTAATTTAAGAATCAATGTAAATTGTAAAGAAATAGCCATGAAATTGATGAAAAAATGCTCTTGAAATCAGTGGAATAAACAGATAATTCATTAGAAATGTCATTATTCAGCAAATGACAGGAGCAAAAGTTCCATCCGTTGTTAGTGACGCAAAATTTTTGAGATTGTCATGTCCACCTCACGATTTCAATAAAAGGAAGAACGGAGATACATTTATGGACCTTCTCTGCAAGTGCAAGTGATTTTTTTAATGAAATATAGTTAGAATAAATTACCTGGATGTTTTCCTACTTTGAAGAATGATCAAAAATTTTCAGGAGGTATGTAGTGTTACTGAAGATTTTGGATTTAAAAAAGTTTCGTTTCACACATTTTGAAACAATCCAAACCATACTTATATACATCAATAAAAAAGATTGCAGGTGACCCTTCCTGCTAATCAACAGCATTACCTTTCAATTTATCACTCTGCAGACGAAAATAATCTTAAATTAGTCAGCAAGGTCATTGCTCAGCAACTATGTAATATGTGTAATGGATTACTGTCGAAGATACCTTCACAATGATGTCCGATTCTCCGGCTTTCATGTACACACCATCTCTTTTTGAAACTCTCCATCAGCACATCCTGTTATAGCAATGCAAGGGCACAAAATTTAAACATCTCAACAATCCTTGTCCTCTTTACAGATGATAGTTGTTTCAGTGGCACAAGCGATTCTTAACGCCAGTCAATTTGAAGCGAGGGCAGGATACGGTTTAATCCCAGTAACATTATGGATTATGGTACAAATACGATGTTGAACGCAAGGACTGAGCTCCAAGTTTTCAACAGAGGATCTATTATTAGAAATCTCGATATTGTAATGAAGTAATCTTTTGCAACCTGAGTCTGTTCCGAGATGCCATTGGAGCTTCATTTCTATGGAAGAAAATGCACAGAAAAACAAGACTCCTAGTGTTTAGTAGCTACTGGAATGGGAAGATTACACTGGAAACAATGACAAACTTATTAACTTGATTTAAATCTTATAGAAGATATATGGGATTGAGACATTATTAATCGCCCAGGGAACACGTAGAATGGAAACACTTGCTGAGTGTGAGGAAAGGACATTTTTGTGTCAAGAACTAATCGACAATCATGTGCTGAGTATAAAATTTTAGTGTGAGATACGCTCTTAAAAATTATATATTCCTCTTCAGACTGAAAGTAACATAATGTGATAAACAAAAAAAGGAAAATATAAATTTGCATTTATTCTATTTAATTATATCATCACTTAAATTTGATAAGAAATATGTTTCCAGGGAATGAGAAAAACTAAACAAGGCTTTTATTTGTTTTCTTAATTTAATATCTTCTTATAAAAATTAACATATAATCTTGATATTTGTGTATTTTTTAAAATGATTTGACTTTTAATTTTTAAATTATTTCAATTTATTAAATATTAATTAGTTATTATTAGAAAATTATTAGTTAGAAAATTATAATTAGTGATTCAACAATACATTGATAATAATGAAATGAGAATTTGCTTAAAATATGAAAATTATTAATGAATTTAGATAATGTAGATGTAGATAATGTAATGTAGACCTAATAAAATGCAGATAATGTAATGTAGACCTAATAAAAATACAAGAATATCTTGAAATATACTTATTAATGTGTTTAAGCATTACTAAACTTATATATTTTAAGTTGTTGATTTAGTTAACTATTATACATTCCTTAGTGAATAAAGTAATCTCATTCTATTTATAAATTTCAACAGATTCCCAGTAGCAGATTTTAAATATCTAAATGTACTCTTATTTTAAGAGAGCATATAAATTACATATATAGAATTATGGCTCATTTTTAATATTTTGTTAATAGTTGATTAATTTCCTAAAATTTTAATGCAGTTTTCATTTTAATCAAAACAATGGAAAAATTACTTGTGTGAAAGAATTAATTTGGTACATTTGAAGAAATTATCATTAAAAATAGAATCTCTATAACTATTTAATACTTGAAAAAAAATTAGAATTTAATATTTGCGATGAAAAGGGAGATTATAAATTTTAGCAAAAAAATCTTTACTTATTGTTACATAATCAGTAACAGTATTCTTCAAAATATTAAATTAATGCAAGTACACTGCAGAACAATTGCTAAGGACGGATCACAAATTGCAATGTAGCATAACATTAAGCGAGATATGAGGCCTAGTAGGATAAAATATAGTTGCCACACTGTTCAGACATTAGAATAAAGAATATTTATTGTTCTGGAAAGTGCAAAAGCTGTGAAACATCTGAAAGAAAAAAATTTTCATTTGATTCTGCATACGGAAAAATGGAACAATGCATCTAAAAGTCAGCAGGCACCTTGAAGAAAGGTAGGACGATATATCTGTCTTCTGCAGGCGGCGCAAACTCTTAACGGTACGTACATACTTCTTCGAACTTTATTCGCATTGAGAAGAACTCAAGCAATTTATTTTAAATTATTTAAGTTTAGAGGAATTCGGGAATTCCTATAAGATTAATTATTTTATTAGTTTCTAGTTCAAGTAGTTCTATAGTTTATTTCCTCAAGTACGTACAAGATGTTAAATTCAAAATGACAGACTTACAAGACGAAATACCACCTATTGAATGTGAATATCGCATACCAAAACATTCATCGAACTCTATATTAGACTATGATGATAATACACCTCTAGCTATACAATTAGCTTCAGAAGCCGGAATTTCAAACTTCATAGTGTTTTTGTGTCCTACAGCAGGATATGCCTCAGTTCCTAAGAGGCCTTCACAGTTAAAATCTGAACTATTAAATGCTATTTCCAACAAAAATGGGATTGAAGAAGTGAGACATACCAGAAACGGAAAACTAATTATCGCTACAAATGATTATAAAACAGCAACAGAAATTTGTAAAATCGAAACAGTATTAAATGTTCCTGTGACTCCCCAAATACAAATTGAACAATACACTACGAAATTTATTATCCCGTTCATATCAGTGGACGAAAGTCTAGAAAATCTAGCATTAGAAATTGAAAATAACGGCCTTATTGTATCTCAAATACGACGTTTCAATAAAAAGGGATCTTCAGAACTTTCAGAAACTATCTTGGTAAGAGTCTACGGACATAAAATCCCGTCTCAAATTAAAGTATTTTTATCTATTGTAAACATAAAGATTTTTGTGGATAAAGTTCGTCAATGTGGAATTTGTTTTAAATTTACACATGCAACAAAAACATGTAAAGTACAAACAGCTTTATGCAGACTCTGTGGCTCACATCACAATAATGATCCTTGTTCAACTAAAGTCCCATATTGTGTAAACTGCAAAGGATCTCACGCGTCAGATGATCCTTCATGTTCAGCTCGTGAAGAAGAAACTCGGTTTTTAAAATTTAAGGCAATAAACCATTTATCTTTTATTGAAGCAAGAAGACAATTTAAAAGCTCTAAAACCAGTTTTGCTACTATTGTAAAGTCTAATCAACCATCAGAAATTACTCATGCAAAAATAAATGATATTGTCACCTCAATACTTACAAAATTTGAAGAGTCAGTAGACAAAAAAATTTTAGCTATTCAAACCCAACAAGAAACAATTCTTAATACTATTTTCCAAAAATTTGAAGAAACTGTAAGCAAAATATTTGAAACTAGAAGTCTCTCGTCATCCCCTGCTAGAAGGAAAACTCGGAAAAGTAGTCGAATCCAAAAGCAATCATCAAACCCTAGTAATAGTGACATTCAGTTCAATCCAATTTTACCTGTGAATAGTGTATTTAATTTTGGTAACTCTTCTGAAGAGCAGTCAGAAATAATTGAAAATGCAAAATTCAGAAAGGGAAGTAATAAAATTTCCTAACAGATGGAACGCAACTACTATCCTGGGTGCATCAGTCCGTAGAAGTCAAACAGTAATCATAATAATTGTAACTTTTTTCATGTTCTCATTAATTTCGTGGAATGCTCGTAGTGTTCTCAATAAGCGCCCATACATGAAACTTCATTATTTTAACTCTGCAGACATTATTGCAATACAAGAAACGTGGTTAAAAAAGTTGACAAGATATCTTTATTTAACAAAATAATCTTTCGTCAAGATAAAGAAGATAGCCGAGGTGGCGGCCTTCTCCTAGCAGTAAATAAAAACATTCCAACAAGGCAATTTTCTCCTATCCGTCCCTCAGATGATGGCAGAGAACTCTTAGCAGTCAAGATCACAGTGGCAACAACTACAATAACTATTATTAATGTTTACATTCCTCCAGGCAAATTTTCTTCAGAGTGGCTTCATAGCATAATTCAAGGAATTCAGCCTCCTTACATCATCATAGGAGATTTCAATATTAGACATACATCATTAGGAAGCTGTTCTACTTCATCAAGGGCAAATGACCTTCTTGAATGGATTCAGGAAGAGAATTGCTGCCTCCTGAACTCTGAAATTCCAACACATTACGGCCCACATCATAAACCTTCACTCATCGATTTCACCTTTGTATCACCAGACATTTATCACCTAAGTCAAATAGAAGTTCACCCAGATTGTTTTGGAAGTGATCATTTATCATCTAAAACTAGCATAGCTATAGGAGATATTGATCACCATATACCAAACAGATCACGTATCCTGTGGTCAGAATTCTTTGCTTCCATCAATACTGATCATGAAATTTCTAATCTTCATTCTATTGAACAATTCAATCATCTCTGCATAAATAAACTTCACAAGTTTCGAAGATGGCAGAAAATGCCAAGTAAACCTTATCCTCCATGGTGGTCTTCTAGATGTAGTTATCTCCTGGGCCAAAAAAGACGTCTTTGGCGTAAAGCCAAAAACACATGTGATAAGTACGTTTGGATGGCATATAAAAGAACTGCAGCAGAACTACATCGACTACTCATATATCTCTCTCGAAAATATTGGGACGAAATAATAATTTCAGCTGGAACATCAAAAAATATTTTTAATTTATTAAAAAATCTCCAAAATAGAGTTACAGTATCTCCAACTTCACATATGATCCTATTACATAATAATTCTCCAGTGACAGATCCTACCCATCAAGCTAATATGTTTACAGACTTCTACACTCGTTCACCAATTTTAGAGGTTATTCCACTGGATTTAAGTACAAGTGAGGATTTCTCTTACAATAAACCCTTTAATGCATCTGAACTACAAGAAGCTTTGGCCAGATGCAAAAATTCGTCTGTAGGTCCTGATAAGATATCTGCAAAAATACTAAAAGGAATTACTACTACCAACCTAGACTACCTCCTCTCCCTGATAAATAAATCGTGGCTTACAGGTATTGTACCAGAAATATGGAAATCCTCTATTGTCATTCCAATTTTAAAACCGGGAAAGATGGCCAATCTTGTGGCATCGTACCGTCCTATATCTCTGACTAGTGTCATGTGTAAATTAATGGAAAGAATGATTTTGAAGAGATTTATTGACCATATATCAACCAAATCTTTCTTTCATCCCAATCACCACGGATTTCTGCCACATCGAGGTTGTGACAGTATTTTATCCATCATTCATCATCACATAATTTCTGCCAGATCCTCTAGAAAATTTGTTGTTTTGGTTGCAGTGGATATTTCCCAGGCCTATGATTCAGTTTGGCCAGATGGCCTAGTTTATAAATTACTTCAAGCAAACATCAAAGGAAATGCTGCTTTGTGGATTCAACAGTTCATTACAACTCGCTATTTTCAAGTAAAGTGGAGAAATAAGCTATCTTCACCAGCCACATCATATAGGGGAGTTCCACAAGGGAGCGTGTTATCACCTTTCCTGTTCTCAGTGTTTATGGCAGACCTCTACGATATCCTTCCCCCTGACATCAAATGCTTCATGTACGCTGATGATATATTTCTACTATATGAATCTGTTAATTTGGGAAAACTTCAGCAGAAACTAACATCTGCACTTGGAATATTACAAAATTGGTGTCAGGAATGGAAGTTATCGATAGACCCACAAAAATGTTCTATGATCAACTTTTCTTCAAAACGACAACAACCTAATTTCAACTTGTTCATCAACAATCATCCTATTTCCTGGAGTAAAAATGTTCGAATTTTGGGATTACATTTTTCACACAATTTATCTTTCCGTCATCATTTTCAGGAAAAGAGAAAAGCTATATCAAAAAAGTTGAATGCTTTAAAAGGTATCGCAGGCAATAGATGGGGTGCTCGTACTGCTCATCTTCTACAAATCGTAAAATCATTTATTGTCTCCAGTCTGGATTATGGCTGTCATATATTTAGTTCAGCATGCACAACAGATCGCAAAATCCTTGAAACTATATATCACACTGCCCTAAGAATTGCCACAGGTCTTCCCAAGTGGACCCCCATACCTATAGTTCTACAAGAAGCAGGAGAAACTTCTCTTCACTCTAGACATGAAATGCTCTCCTTAAACTTTTACATTCGGAATTTAAGCAAGTCATCATTATCCCCCTGTGCTTTAGCTTGGGAAAAGCTAACTTATAATCGAGTTAATCGTAATCATCCTCTAGCCATTAAAGCCAAATTGTGGCTCGAGCAACAAGGAATAAATACCTCGTGCATATTAAAAGTCCCAATAGACTGGCCAGAAATGTCAAAAAAATCTCAATTTATTCCTCGAGTCTCCCTTTTCAGACTAAATCATTGCCAAAAGATATAATTAGTAAGCTATTTCACCAAGTTTGTGAGTCATCATGGCAGACAAATACGTTGATATTTACAGATGCTTCCAAGCAGGGATCAAATGTGGGTATTGCAATAGTCAATTTTACAACTAGTCTATCAATAACAGGGAAAATTAATTCCATAAACTCCATCTTCTCGGCAGAGGCTATGGCACTACTTATTGCAGTCTCTAAAATTTGCACTGAACCCAAAAAATATGTCATTTTCACAGATTCACTTTCTTGCATCTCTGCTCTTTCAGATTGTTCCAGGACATCACCAACTATCATTCAACTTCTTCGATCCCAAATGATTCAATCTACTCAAAAGTGCTTGTCAATACAGTTAGTTTGGGTTCCAGGACATTCAGGGATTGCAGGTAATGAAATTGCCGACTCATTGGCGAAAGCAGCAACAGGGAGTCAATATGCTATTCGATCTATTTCTCCTGAAGATCTGAAACAACACATCAAGAAATTTTACTTTAATGAAAGTTACAATCAATGGAAAAATAGCAAATATGCTGAAGCATTCACTCATCTCACATCTATTCGCAAAAAACATAGACTGTTAACGAAATCGCGACTAGAAGACGTATGGCTGGCCAGAATAAGAACAAGATCCTTTCCTACCAATTCTATTCTATTTAGGTTTAATCTCTGGCATACAGACCGCTGTCAGTGCGGTGAACCTGAAACTATAGATCATATTCTACTAGATTGTCCTTTGTACGAACATCAGAGGAATCAACTACGGGAAAAATTAGGAATAGGAGCGTTATCATTCTCTTGGATATTTGAACTATCTACAAATCCGGAAATTAAAATTCTTGCATGCTGTGAATTTCTACGCCAGTCTAACAGATTCTAATTTTAACGAAAAAAGAAAGTTACAACTCAAAATCCTTGAACTATTTTCTAATATGAATTTATAAATCCGAATTTTTCTTCTCATATCAAGACTTTTTCTGTTAGTGATCACCGACTTCAATTAACTACATAAATCCTCTCCAAATACCTTCTTCAATGAGAGCTACAAGCATCCTAGCATAAAGCTCCAAAAGTGTCCGCCATAACCTTACTTCTAACACGATCTCCCCCATGCCGTCTACTACAGATTCCAGTAGTTTTAAATGACTTCCACAGCCGTGAAACAACTCTGTTAGCAATGTCGAACTCCCTGGCAACATCTGTTATTCTTCGCCCTTCTTCGATCTTTCCAATAATTCGGCCACGCATAAAATCATCTAAGTGATGTCGAGAAGACATGCCAAAAATTTCAAGTTCGTCTATGAAATATTTCCTGTAAAACTTTGACTCGAAACAACAACTGTCCACGCGCGTCAAAACCTTTAAAGCTCCTATGAGCGCTATCCCGTGATGAGGTGGAAAAAAAAATTTGCCTGAGGTGGAAAAAAAAATTTGCATACGCATACTTCTTCTTACTATATCACGCACTTATTCTAATTTTCCACATTTTGCTTCCTTTCATTTTGTGGTTGCTATGGTTAATAGTGTTATCCGTCCTTAGCAATTGTCCGGCAGTGTATAATATTTTAGTATTTCAAATTTATGTGAAGCTAATAAAATTATAATTTTGCATACATGCAAGACTTTTAATGTTTTCTATATTAAAATTATTGCGAAAACTGAGTTGATATAGTATTTTAAGATAATTTCTCTATTCTTGGAGTCTGATGTTAAGCTATAATTATTTAGTCAGACATGATTTTTATTTCGTAATATTTATTAGGCAAGAAGAAATTTGTTTCAAATCAATATACAAATATTAAAATTATTAGGGAAGCTAATCATGTAGCATTTACAAAAGAAAATATTTTATCAGTTAAAAATAGTTATGTATTTTATTTTATTAGAAAACATTTCTTCATTATTACTTGCAGATAATTCTTAATTTGTATATTTATTTATTTATATTTCTTAATTAAGAATATAAATAAATTTATAATACATTAATTATAAATTTAATGTTTTATGTTACTTTTGGTAAGAGAAATATGTAATTACGCCCAGGTGTGTTCTTCTGGACAAAGGACCATCATATCTTCCCTTGTAGTGCTTAAAATGTAGAAAATGATCCCAGCAGTCGGGATTATATTAATCATTTTATTTACCTGTAACAATTATTGTAAAAAGAAAAACTGTGAATGAAATAAAAGTATATTCTTTGCGTTTTATGTTCTGCGTCAATGAAATATGTGCACCTACATCAAAATGTTTGCGAATACATTACTAGCTATGTCATTATTGCTATAAATAGGTACTTAAAGCTGTCCCAGCATTTTTTAATGTAAAGCATATTTTGATAAAAAAAAATTCACAAATGTTAAAATTAAGGAGAAAAAAAAGAAGTGTTCGATTGAGCTTTGGTTTTTCCATCTTTAAAAAAATTATTTTTGTTAATTAAAATCAACAACAAAATGGATTTCTCTAAGCGTGTACTGCATGACTAAAGAAAAGACCGTTTCTTTCAATTTTGTTTCAGCAGATAATCATGAAATGCAGAATTCAAGCTTTAATCACTTGGCATTCATATTTTGACTATTTTATGACTTTATTTGGTAACAAACTACATAAATGAGGTACGTGCAGACATGCATTTGATCATTACAGAAAACATAATGCTAGAATCAAGCATAACAGATTTACTAAAAGCTATCTATAAACAGTTGTTGTCTAGCCTCACAGCATTAAAAAAGATTCATTAAAGATTCTAAAAGATCTAAACATACAGTGTGTAAGTTTTTGTAACTAATATTATATAAAATAATAGGGAAATATATGCACAGTTCAAAATAACACTGAGTTTTGTAACTCCATGTAAGGAAACAGGAAGAATGAAATAAATACATAACGAAAGTCTATTAAAGTATATGATGATTACGAAAACAATTTTAACCTTGAATACAAACTGAAGTCATATAGTTTAGAAAATTTGCCAATCTAAATAAAGTTCACAGATTTAATACTCGGTATTATAAGAATAAGAATATTTTGACTTACGATTTTACATAGTAAAATATTAACCTGCTATCAAAAAGAAATAGTGACGCAATTAATCACTTGTTGCCACCCAATTTTTCATCACTTTCTCGTCAAAAAGTCAACAGGTGACCAGATTTAATATCTTGGAGGAATTTCTC
Organism: Latrodectus hesperus; assembly: GCA_037975125.1. Taxonomy (NCBI): domain Eukaryota; kingdom Metazoa; phylum Arthropoda; class Arachnida; order Araneae; family Theridiidae; genus Latrodectus; species Latrodectus hesperus. The sequence goes on along the minus strand of JAJQOW010000014.1, from coordinate 11,709,626 downwards.
AATGAACATTTGATAGAATTATATTATCTTCCTTTACGCAATTTTGATACAATTATTTTCTGTTTCATAGCAGCAACATGTTTTCGATTTGATGAAATATTTGCAAAATGTAGCGCAAAAATATATTTACATACACTGAATACCAGGAGATATTTTGGTTGTGTCACTCTACTTCATTCTTACAAGTGCACAATATGAGACGGATTCCACTGACTGGATTTAAAAGTTTATTTTCCTGATCCACAAATGACAAATATACCACATTGCTGCATGAGATTATTTAGAAATGATAGGTGCCTCATATAAGGGTATAACCAACACAAAATATCACAAATGTAATAGATATCGATATCACAGTCAGTTGCTTCTGACAATTTTTACTCCTTTGCTATTGTTCGTGAATTTATGAAATTTATTTTAATTCTTCCGAGAGAACAGCTTTACTTCCGAGTAAAAATATTTATTGTTATGTACTTTTACTTTGTGCAATAACATTTGTTTATGGTGGCCATTTCTATCTGTTATTTGACTTACAATCCCTTTATATATTTTTAACACTTTATGAAGTATTCTTAATTTCGGAAAACGGATACAGATATTTAATATAATGTTCATCAATACATATTGTGTACTACGAATTTCAGCAAAAATCACCATTTCATAGCAATAATAAGCTTAGATAATTGAATTTATATATATAGTATCGATTTAAATAAATGTATTCCGAGTATAATTTCGTAAAATGCAGTGAGTGTTTAATGAAATTCACAGTTGAAGTGTACTGTTTTAAACACTTACTAAATAAAATAAAAATATTTTACTCATTACAGATAAAAGAAAACTGTATCCAATGTTATTGAATGCTAAATTCCCCATTTAACAAAGGAAATAATTTTTTTAGCATTTTGATATAATGTTTTGAAATAACAAACCAAGTAAATATTATTGTTAATCAAAAATTATTTCAATGAATTTTTATAATTTCTCTACAGTCAATTTTTAATGGCAATAACAATTCATTATTAGAGTATACATTAATAATCCCTAATGCTAAAATTTCTGTGAAAAAAATTAAATAGCTTATGTATCATATAATAATATCAACTCTGTTTTTTTTTTATTCTGCTCTCAATATAAGAACTGTAACTTTATTTAATGAATAAAAATAGACATCAGTTTAATTTTATTATTTCATTATTTTTATTAGTAATGTATTAGTGTTAGTATTATTTGTAAAATATTTCATGATGTAAAAAGAAATCCACTGAAATAAAGTGAGAAGTTCAAAAACATTATGTGAAACTCAATACGCTTAACATAATTTGTATTTAGTACAGCTAATTTAATTAGTTTGGGAATTTCACATCTCGTATTGATTACATTTCCCATTAAATTCGCTTCACAAGTAGTTTTCAAAGTATATTCTCAAACCAACTTGCGGATTGAATAATACACCTAATATTAAATTGGAAAGCATATTTTAGGCAACAGCTGATTGTCTTTACATGTTAACAGTTCTGAAGTGAATATATAAATTATGATATTTGATAAATTGTTGATATTTTATTGCATGTCGCTTCCATGATCAAATATATTTTGTTTTAGCTTGAAATTTCATAATTTTTAAGCAATTTAGTTATTGTTGTAAACTTGATAACGTTTAAATTTTTATTGAAGTACTATTATTAATATCCCATTAGGAAAACCTTCATAGATTTTGTTTTTGAATTCAATTCGAATGATCTTCATTTTAAAGCTTCTGATTTTTGAAACTCAATCTTGATGATTGAGAATGAGGTTATATTTAAATTTTAAAGAAAAATATTTGCCCTTTTTCTTATTTTTCAATGTTTTTCCAATTCATTATAAATTACCGTGAGTAAGTTATTAATAAATGAAAAAGTCTTACATTTACAGTAATTGTTTAACACATTTTAAATATGAATAATTTACAGAAATTATTTAAAAGCACAGTTTACTTTAAGAAATAAAAACGTGTTGGCGTTCTATATTCCATGACTAGACTTTAATAAATAAACATATATATATATATATATATATATATATATATATATATATATATATATATATATATATATATATATATATATATATATATATATATATATAAACATATATATATATATATAAATACATATACATATATGTATGTATATATATACATGATTGACTTGGTATCATGAATAATTGAAATATACAATGAAAATAATGATAATATTTGAAATGACATTGAAAAGATTTAAAACTTAATCTAAGCGAATTTAACTTATTTGAATTTAAAAATTATATTTTTAATATTTGGAGTATTAAATTTAATTGAATTTTGTTTTCAACTGTGTTGTTCTGAGTAATTCAAGCTACAATCTTTAATATAGTTTTAAATTATATTTTAATCTCTACAATAAAAGAATGCATACATATAAAAGTTATCTTCATTTTATTATATTAAAATCTTAAAAAAATAATTTATTATATGAACAATTGTTTAAGTGTTCCTGCTTTAAAAAACTGTATTTATTTTGTTAAATTTGATAAAAAGTGCATGATTATGTCACAGCAAATGTAATCACAATATACTATTAGATCAGTGGAAATTAAAATAATTAAAAATAGATAATTTTTTTTCACAATAAGAAAGTTTTAATAAGTTGTTAATATAACAAACAGATTGTTGATCTTTAATAGATTATTAATGTATATTAAAAATTATTTTTTGGAAAGAAAGGAAAATTATAACATTTTTTAAACTTGAATAAAATAAAAATTGGATGCTATACTGTGTCAATGATATTTTAATTCATTTAAAAATTGAAAAAGAAACCCTGAGAAATCATTAATTATGTTCTGAAACTGTAAATGTATTTAGCAGATAATTTTTACATTTATTAAAAACTTATTAGTTCACTAAAAATTAATAAAAAATATTAGAATGCGTAATAAAATTATTAAAAGAATAATGTTGGATACAGTTGTAACTATAATTCTATGAACTAATAAGAATTCATTTAAATGAAAGTATTGTTTAAACTTAAATTAACATGGAATACAGTAATATAAAAATAAATAAATTAAGATAATTTGGAAATATACCATATTGAAATTAATTATCTTTTGCCCTGAAATATTTTATAACATAAGGTCAATTAAAATTGAATGTATTTTTTACAAAAATGTTCAATTTAAATTTACTATCTGTTTCAGTATCTGCATTCTACAAATATTCTTATTTAATGCCATTAATTACTAACTTTACACCTAGGAAGTCGATTTGTTAGTTTAACTATTATAACTTTAGTTGAATGTATTGTCTCTCATCGAATAATAAAAAAATATTGAAAATTGGCATTTCTTATGCTGAGAAAGTAATTTGATTGCTCATCTTTAGCATTTAGCATTATTTCTTACAAAATAATTTAACAATCAATTTTTTTCCTCCTTGAAAAGTTAGACTGTTTCCAATCAAAAAGATTACTTAAATTTCTTAAATAATTTCTTCCTTATTTCATTTAAAAAAATAATTTAACATCTACTGAATGCAATTTTTTTTATTCAATCACAGATTAATAATTTAAAAGTTTCATTTTAATACATGTCTTCTTTTAAAAAATACGTGACACTTGCTTTCTGTGGTCTGCTATTTTCAATGTAGCTTTTCTAATTAAAAATATTCTTACATTTTTGTTCGATAAAGGAGTTTTTGTTTCATAGAATTTATTTTGTGTTTCTTAAATCAAAATTTCAAACTACTTGTTCTTTTACATTAAACAACCAACTTATTTAAAATGCAAAAATACCTCAACTTTAATTTGATTTTGATGTCCTTAGTGATTATTTTAATAATAATTTTGTCTGAAGAATAATTAAAATATTAAGTAAAACATATAAAGTATTTGTCAAAAAATAAGTTGAATTACATTATTAATTATTATATTACATTTTTCAAACAGTTTTGTATAATTTAAAGGTTAAACAAATAAAATATAGAAAGCAAAATATAAAGTAATGTGTAATACATGTCAAACGAATTACAATAATTCTAATCCGGGAATTTCTGTTTTTTGTGAAGTAAATTATAAAATTTGTTTCTCGAAAAATTCAAAATTTCGGAATAACTTATGCAAATTTTGGCATTAAAGATGAATATTTGGATGTCAACTATCGAAAGCACAAGGCTGCTTCCGGCTGAATGGTAAGTATGATGATATTTTCCAACACCTTGCTTTTAATATCAAGTGGACTGCTGATGTAGATGAAATATATTTGCAATATTCTTCGTCTGTTATATAAAATGAGAAAAATTGGAGAGGTATCAAAGTATAAACCACATGCATTAAAACGGTATAATGAACTGTTTATTGAAGTCCCTGAACCAGTTGAAAAGACTACAAATATCAAACCTTGTGGGATATTTTGACAGGTATGAAAATTTGATTTATGAAATAATGTGATTTCACAAACAAACAATGGGTGTCAAAAAATACTTAAATATATTCTTTGAATGTGAATGATGGAAAATCAACAATATTAAAAATAAAACGAGAACTTAGTTACCAAAAATATTTCATGTGTACTGCTAAGTGAAAGATGTATTTTTTTGGGAACTGAATGAATGGTTAATGATTTCAAAGTTTTAGAAGAAAACCCTGTTAAATTGCTAACAACATCAGCTACTTGTATGGTAACAGCAAGTATCATAAAGGTGTAAGATGCTTTGACGAAAAAAATTCTATATCTTTAGTTGTAGTGGATATGAAAAATTGTAAGGTTAGACACGCAGCATGGCATACAAAAAGAAAGTTAATGAATAGTGGCAAAACAACGTTAACAGCAAACCAGACCTTAATTATAAAATAATTTTGTATATATAGTAACATATGAAGGATGTACTTTGTGATGCCATGAAATATTGATTCTAGAAGTAACGCTGTACATTATCATTTCTCCTTTATTCTTTGTTAAAAAAAGTAATTGTTTTTAGTGTTTTCAAAAATTTATAAATGAATGCAAATATTTTAAAAACATAATTCGAAAAATATGTTTCCTTCAAATTATGAAAATTATTTCACTAATTCATTTACTAGTGCCGTGCTATATAGTACATTGACATATCCATATTTCAATAAGTGGACAAATTAGAAAGCTGTTTTCAGGAAAACGGATGTTTAGTAGTATTGCAATTTATAAAAGAATATTATTTTCCAATTTGTTGCTCATTTAATACAATTTGTTAGGACAAGGAATTTTTAAAAAAAGAAAAATCATTTAATAATTGTTTAATATATTTATTCAGTTTGGTATACTAGCTGTCTTAGTGACTTACACTGGCCATTGACAATTAAATTATAAACTTACAGTTTGGCTACCCAAAAATAAATTTTTTTCTTTGTAAGTAAAAAGTAAATTAGCAACAGAAGATATCACAAATAAAATAAAAAATCAATAAAATTTGAAGAAAATATAACAAGGTATCTGATTTCGATAAAATTGTAATAAGAAAAAATTAAACTGTAATACGTTGAAGACTGAAAAATGTTCCTTAGACACCTGGAAAAAAGCATTATAGTCGAGTTTTAAATAAAGTAAAAAATACACATTTTTATGGAATTAAGTACGTTTGGAATTGTAAATAAATGAACATGTGTTAAACATATAGAGGAGACTTTATTTTCAAGAGAATAATACTTTCTTAATGTATTTTATTTTCCTAAAAATTAAAATATTACAGAAACATTTAAGATATATTTCCTTTAATTGAATATTATTTAATTTTGTTTATAATATTATTTAGTTTTGTTCTACAACCTAATAGTAGATTTGTAACTTTTACTATACTGTTAGAAGGAAACGTTAGAAAGATATTTGATAATTATCATAAAAATAATTTTAAAGTAAATGTTGAGTGTAAATACTGTATTAAGTTAAAACATCAAAAATTTAAAATTGTATCTTCAAAGTAATCTTAACAACGATAAAGGATTTTTAAATTGTTATTTGTAAATGACGCATTTAAATTAAGAGAAAAATATATTTCAATTATTATTTGATATCTATGAACCAAGACTTACAAAACTGAGCTTCTAAGGATTTTTCTATCATGATTGTAAGAATAAGGAACCCCTCGCTAAAATGTAAATTCTTATTATCTTGATGACTTTTTACCACTGTAAAAGAAAATGTATTTTTTTAATATTCATTTGACCATGAGATAAAAGAGTCAGCTATATTTGAAATAAGTTAATTACTTATTACTTTCTTAAAAATTTACTTCTATTTTTGCGTCAAAACAATTTCAAAATTTTTAAAATTTTTTTTATTTCCAATTTAATTAAGTATGTAGTTTTTATGTGCCACAAATTTTACCTTCAAGTAAATAAAAAAATTTCTTAGTACAAATCGATAATTTAAAGATTTTCAAAATTACTTTATTTCGAGGCATTTGGTTTTATAGAAAAAAATTAGGCTACATACTGTCTAATAAATGTTCATTGAAGATTTAAACCGATACAAATTCATAAGTACTTGCAACATAAAAAAATCCAAAAGCTGTGAGATTATTGAGGCATATGATATGATTTCTCGTTGAACTTTTTTTTAATCTAAAACAAGAATATAAAGTTGATTATGCAAGTTTGTATACAACAAATGTCAATATAAGTAATGTTCACTGTTAATAAAACATACATGTATTTTTCACACTTACTAAAAAAATTAAATAATTTTTATTATATTAAATCTTATTTTTATTTTATATATTAAGGTTTTCGGTAAATTTATTTCCGAGAATTTCATATCCATTAATGATAATACTAAATAAAATGCATGCTATTTTATAACAAAATTATTTCTTTTTAAGAGAGTGGAACAATTAAATTTCATTAAAATTTTAACTTTCGTAAAATTTATTTTCAGAATTACAATAATAGTAAATTCAATATTTTTAATTACTAATAATTTATAAGTACGTATTATTCAAGAATAACAATACAGCTTTGAAATGCAATCGATTTTACAAATAATATTGAAATACAAATAAATTACAAATATTTTATGGTTAAAACGTTAGTTATCTTATTAATAAAACAATATCTTTAAAAACTCATCTTTTATTTATCACAAATATAAATAATAGTTTTTGAAAAAGAAACCTGAAACCACAATTAATTATTACAGATGGAAAGATCTAAAAGCAAACTTATATTTTGTATTTTTTAATTGTGCATACTTTGTTTTAAGCGCAGAGACTCCCACTAGATATGTAGAGACATGGATATCATTTTAATTAATAAAACAGATACCCCAGACATCAGACATTTACTGCCTTTTCTATTTTACTTTCCGGCTTATCTCTAAGAAAAAACAGTATCTTCCTTGAGATATGCATCATCATAAAAACAGCCATTTGTTTTGGTCCATATTTAATTGATGAGTGCAATTATTCATTTAAAGAATAACCATAACTAAGTTACTAATGAATATTTCAATAGTATGATAGTTACTAATAAACAGAAGCATTCATTACAAATTCAATCTAATAATTGAAATAATTTTTCAGGAAATCGAGTGATATTTTTTATTTCTATTTTAATTTTCGAAAAGTAGAACAATTCTAAATTTACTTTTAACTTACATAAAATGTTCTGTTTTTCGAATATAACGTTTATTAAGTAGAGATTATGTCGTTTTTTATTATATTGATGTATAAACTAAAATCAAATATTTTATTTTATAAAAGTGCAATTTTTTAAGGAATTGCAGCAATTTTTAAATAAAATTTTAAAATACCAAACTGAAGATTTGCTATATTTCAAATTAAAACATACATTAAGTTTTATAAAATATCAATTTAAAATGTATTAGTTTTAATACGACATCAAATTAAAAACTTGATAAAAGTATATTAATGTGTATAGAAAATCGAGTTTTTTAAATAAGAATCTTGCAAAAAATTTAATTCCAAAAGGAAAACAAAATTTTATTAAATAAACAAATTTTTGCTGTTACTTTATCCAAATATGCAACTTTTAGAAAATTATTATAATACAGAATTGGCGAAAACCTTTACAAATTTAAAACTGAATTTTTTAATTTTATATATTTGAGAACCAAGTTTAATTATATAATTTTAATACTAGACTCTATATACATAAAAATGTCGATATTTACAAGAATAAATCTATTTGTTTCAAGCTCTAGGAGATGTTTAAAAATATATTGCAAATGTGTAAATAAAACAAAGTACATTCAACTTAAAGAGAAGTGCTTAATTTATATGGTTTACTATAAGCTTCTATAGTCAATAGCGAGAATAAAGACGTAAATATCATCATTTGATTTGCTATTTTTTCCAAATAAAATAAAAAATAATTCAACTATGAAAAAGCACTTTGCCTCAAAAAATTTGCATTTTATTTTCAATAATCTTTTAAAAATAGCTTTAAGAAGTATAATAAATCAACAAAACCTGAAGTATTATTAGATATTCAGCTTCTTTTTGATCTCGTTAGAAAATTATCATTAATGGGGTTTTAACAGTATTTTCTAACATTACTAACAATATTCAATTATGAATCCACATTGTACATGAAAATAAATTTTCTTCATAATAGTATGATTTCCATTTTTACATATTAAATGAATAATTGTAAATAATTGCATGATTTTGTTCAAGTTCAAGTTTTATGTATAGATGTAGAAAAGTACAGGGAATTTCTGGAAATCGTGCTCCAAAATCAATATTCGGTGTTTTGAACATTAAAGCATTGTAGAAAATGTTGTTGTTGTTGCTTATGACACTTGGAAAAGCCAAGCTCCCTATGCCGTTGGTTGACAGTGCGAATTAAGTCAATAGGGAGTGTCTTTCGTTTGGATCAGAGCACCACGAAGGGGAAAGTGCGACGTTTGCTCTTTTTAAGGTGCCTCGTAATTTTGAACCACGGACAGGTGATGAGTCCACACCTGAGCTGGCACCCTCCTCTCCACATCCACGCCACATTAGTTGTAGAAAATGTAAAAGAAAAAATTATCGAATTGCTTCTTCAAAATCAATACTGAAAATTTCACTTATTCACATTTGAATATTTAAATAATTGAATTTCATAAATTCAAATTTATAAATAAGTTTTACTCTCAGTTTTTTTCAATAATTGGTTTTCTCTAATAAACTTTTGATTTCAGTTTTAAATTACAAAATTATATTTTACTCAAAAAATCGTCATATAGCTCAAATTTGTTTCTTAATGTAATTATTATGTAATCAAGAATATTGCTAAAAAGAATTTTTGAAAAAACTTGAACTTTAAATCGTTAAATAAATGTAATATTTTTATTAAACAACAACAAAATACTCCGAGTCAGTTGTACTTAGTTACATTTTGAAGAAAAATATGCATTCAAATAATGAGTTTCATTCACATTGCTTTTCTAATAACAACAACCATATTTATGTGCATGTATATACCTACCTATTGAAATAGAGGAGCAGAGGTATATAAAGTGTTTTAAAATACTAGTTAATCATGTGATTAGAACATGAGATAAATGGAAAAGGGATAAAGAATTAGTCAACATTATTTTCTTTGCCTCTTTGAAGTTCTAGTATTTTATGAAACTCAAAGTTCTTCTTCTTCTTCACAAGCTCAACAGCCTATTGCAGGCCAAGGCTGACTCGCTGATCTTCTTCCAGTTGACTCTATTAGCCGCAACAGTCCTCCATCGGTTGACTCCCATTATTTTGAGGTCTTTTTCAACATCATCCAGCCACCGGGTAGGTGGACGTCCTCTACGACGAATCCCTTCGATTTTTGAGAATGTCTACTGAATGCAATTTGGTGGGAAAAGCATCGGTGCATCTGTACAGGTGGCGAAGCTCAAAGTTGCTGAAGATAAATTAAGTGTTGTGGAAATAAAGGATTTCGGGAGAAGGGTTTCGAAAGCTATTGCAACAAATGGTTGTTTCTTTTTTATGAGATCAGATTGTGTACTGCCGTACAAATGTCGTTCTTACAATACTATCACTGTTTAAAACTGCGTAGATTCATCTTCTGCGTCATGAATTTTGAAGAAAAAGATGAATGAATAATATGCAAAAACATTAAAAAACCGGTTCTTCTAGAGGGAGTATAAAACGCTTGAATCGATACATCAGAAGGTAAACTGGAATGTGATACCCCTCTCTTAATCTCTTCTAACTTCTCTTGGTATTCTACACAATATGCAGGGAGATCTGGACGATCTAATATTTGCAAGAACAGTTTCAAGATGGTTGGTTGATAATAATTTTAATACATACTACCTTTTACGAAGATTACCATTAAGGCCAAATCACCTAGGAGAACTACTGCTATTGTTTCGTCAACAAGAGGCTTAGGCAATTGAATGGCACATTGTGGAATGCAGAAATAAGTGTTAGTTCTGTTTGTCAAATTATTGTTAAATTATTATTGTTATAGCAAAAAATACAAAAGTTTGGCTAGAAACAGCCAATTTAACAAATGCTTGTCAAAAAATACGTCCATGTTTTGCCTCGTAGTAAAGTCAAAAATAGCAGAAAAATAATAAAATTCTGTCCATTGATCAATGATAAAGCTGTTAAAACGTATTAAAGCAAGATCTTTTTCTTACAACATCATAGATAGTAGAAAGCTTTACCCAGCTTAGAAAACTATTTTGGACCATATTCAGAACATATAATTAGTTTAGAAATATTTAAAATGAGTGACACATGAATTAAAGCGGAAAACTTTTAATGGCAGGGTCATCACATACCTATTCCTGCTTGTTCAGATAAAAATTGAGACCTTCTTGAACCGGATGATGATTGAAATGAAAAGTGGATTACTTACTAAAAAATCGTAAGAAAATGATGTATCGTGCAGAGAACATTTAGTCCTTCAAACTCTAAAAGATATTTTACTCTAAGTGTGAGATTGTTGTGTATATGGTAAGACATTTGAAGATCAATACCTTATCAGCATTAAAAATTGAACGAAACTATCAATTCGGAAAAGTTTTGTCTCAACTTCTGGATAATGTAAAGAGAGCAGTCCACAAAAATGAATCTGACAATATTCCAAGAGAGAACAGTCCAAGAAACAAACTAAGAAAAGAGTTCGTTAAAATATTGCAGAACTAAACTGGGAAATGCTGTCCCATGCACAATATTTGCGGACTAATCACCCTCCAAGTAGCACTTGTTTTTGTTCTTACAAAATTTTTGGAAGGGCAACAAATTAAAAAATAAAATATATATCAATCAAGAATTATTTTTTTGCATAAAAAGATGATTTTTTTTTCCAAAAATGGGTTATAAAAATTACTCTCACGCTGGTAAGAAGTCAAAAACAATAATGGTAATTATAGTATTTATTTATTGACGTTAAGAAAAATTTATTTTCTTGTTTTATTCCAGTTATGGACATAATTTTCTTATCAGCTTAATACTTATATGACTCATGTTTTTAGATTCTGAATTTAAGAAAACCAGTTTCATTATAGTATGTTACTTTTACACTTAAATTACTCAACTGATCGTATAACAAAATTCGCAGTGAGGGAAATAAATTTTTAATCAGACTATCATTGTTTATTTTTGACTAATATTATCATTAAAACTCTCATTTTAATTTATATTTTTACGGTTTTATTATTCACTCAAGTGCATGAAATGTATTTTGAATGATGCACATTTTCAATAAACACTGTTTTACAATAAAAAACTCTATTCAATCCTTTTCTTTTTATTCACGTGAATTAGATATCTAATTTGTTTCCTTCCAAAGGAAGCGTAGATAGTTATATTTTTATTGGAATAAATAATTTCTATGAGCTTAAATATTGACTGTAAATTCCCTGTCTTTGTAATTCAGTAGATTAAGTATAAGATAACTCTTCGTTTTCTTCAAAAATATAAGAAATAGTACTTCAAATTATCAACAATGTATTTTTCCTCTGTAATCATTAATAAAAAATGCTAAATGGTTGACGAAATGTCTCTAACATAAGGATAAAAGTAAAATAAACCACTTAAGTTCATCTTGAACACAAAAGCATCACTATGGTTGGAAACCAATTTCCTTTTTTCGAATACGTGAGAAACATATATTTGCCTATTTCTTTCATTGAACCGGATCCACAGAGCAATGCTTTCTATTCCCTTGTTAGTAATGATGTAAAAGAAACTGCGGACAATAAATTTTCGTTTCTTTCATAATAAATAATGTTTTATGATTCTTCTATGTTGTACCTTATAAATTTATCACAAATAATCTTGAAGAAATAGTATTTGTAATTTGATAGCATGATTATTTAATACAAACTTTCAAAAATGTTACTGGATCTCATTTAATGATTTCTATAATAATATTACAAAAATATGTATGTATAATATTTTCATATATTTATTAATATTCTGATGGTCTATTTAAAAGTACATAATATCGAGTTTATTTAATAATATTTGAATATATATTAAAAGTTTATCATTGAAATTCATATTTAGAAATTTATTTTAATGTTATTATTGAGAAACGTTAAATTAATTATGAGGTTTTCAAAATTTATATTAATAGGTAACTTACATAAGTAATGCTTAAACGATACATAAGAATGTGTCTGAAGCTGAGGAAAAAGAATTCCATAAAATAACAATGGCACTGAGTAACGGAAATACGATTATGACACCGCACTTGAATCATGAACTCAAATAAAAGAAATAGTACAAAATGAAGGCCTTTATTTCACAGAAACGCAAATACAAAGCAAAAAAGTAAAAATATGCATTAAAATAGTAAACAATAATACAACAATAAATGCCACAAAATGTGCACTATTATCTGTCATGCATGCATAACACTAGTAATGTGTAAAACGGCAAACATGCTCCGCAAACAATAATACAAACATGAAATCGCAAGCAATAATACAATTTACAATAAATGCCACAAAATGTGCACCATTATCTGTCATGCATGCATAAAACTGGTAATATGTGGAATCGCAAACATGCTCCAAACAGTAACGAACCTCTCATTCATGGGAAAAAAGCTATAGTCATCCATCCCATAAAATCCATAACCGTTGAGACTTTTATCTCAACACAAGACATTTAAGATATTTGCAAACTAAGAATTTCAAGGATTTTGGTTTTGATATCGAACCATTGGAACCATACATTGATGCATATCGCTGAAGGAACATTCTCTGAGAATGTAAGTCACATATCTTTCCAACTATGATACATGAAACCCTGAGGAGTTGTTTAAGCAGCTTTATGAATCTATGAGTATATCGCCAATAATTGCAGCCATGATGTTAATGATATTTGTGTTTATAAGTATTACCATTTCCTCAACATTTTACATGGATATTTATTAAAAAGCAACCAATCGGGTTATACTATTTGCTATTTTGAATCAACAATTAGATTTTTGTTGTTTTTGAGGAACTGATTTAAATGGAACTTCATTTTGCTGTGAGAAGACTGCGATCATGCAATTAATAATTCTCATAACTTTGTCTAAAGATTGATATTATTAATATCATCTTATAGTATAAATTATTTAATTATAATCCAATATTTTCGTATAAAATGTAATTAAATAAAATTATAAATAATGCTTGCAATGTAATATTAAAAATAACCTTAACAATAAAAAATAACCTTAACAATGAGCAAGTTATATGAGAACTAAGAGTAAAATCGTAAAAAATCAAGAAATACATTAAAAGAAAAGAACAAGTGCTTATTGAGTATACAACGGTCAGAAAGTTTATCTCTCTTTTTAAAATGTAAAATAAATCATATTTTTCTTAGAAACCACTTCAGAGAATAGAAAATTGCTGAAATATCATCAGAATCTATATTAAATTTTCCTCTGCGGAACTTTTCCTTCATCGGCAGAAATAGCTAAAAATCTTTTGATGTGAGATATGTCATCGGAGGATATAATTTTAATATTGCATTTACAAATATTTTGCTAAACAAAAGTAACAACCTTCGGGCGAATATTACCGTGATATAGTGTGTCCAGTTTCTTACCATTTGATGACGCTTTTTCAATATATTTGACTCATAAATTTTTCAAAACTGAAGCATAATATTTAAAACTCATATTATTTTTTAGAAGTACAATATCTGATAAAACGCATATTCGTACAATAAATAATCATCATTTACAGCACATTTGGTTTATTATATTTTTTTAAATGAATGTATTTCCAAACACTTATTGGAACTTTGTAAGAATTTGAAAATTTTTATGTCAACTTTCATTACAATGTTTCTCTAAGTCAAGTTATTTTGAAGCACTTACTTCCTTACACAGCACTGTTTTCAATCAATAGTTCTTGTTTGCATTTCTTAAGTAGTCAGATACTAAGAGATTTATCTGTATCAAACATGATGAAAATGTAAAATTTTGCTTAGAATGCAAAATATGGACTATTTAAAAATTTTAATTAATTCCACTACGTCTTCAAATAAAATTTGTCGATTTTCATCTTTCTAACAAAACAATTCAGATTGTATTAATATGTAGGTCATTCATAATCATGTTTTCATCTTTCAGATTTTCAGCTAAACCTGCTGACAAATGCCTGTTTTTGAAATCTCTTTATATCATTTATAACTTATAGAGAGACCCACCGAGTACATGCGATATACGTGCTTGTTAAATCTGTTGAATAGAAAGTCCTGTGGTTGGTCGCTGAGCAACTACGATGGGTGCAATAGTCTAGAGAAATTTACTCCCCCTTCAGATTAAAGCCAAAATTGATCCTCTGGTACTGCCATCTATCGGATGATTTGAAGAGCAAAAGTCGTACTTTCACCTTTATGGTGCTCTGATTAAACGAAAGACGCTCCCAATTGACTTAAATTCGCATAGCCAAGATATAACAAGCTTGGCTTGTCAAAGTGTCATTAGTAACAACAACAACAAAACTTATAGATTCAACAAAATATTTGTCCATATAAACTTATTACTTATTTCATTAATTAAATTTTTTGGAGCTATTTTACATAAAAGATTTTATAAGGTAATGAGTTTTATTTTCTGAATCCGATTCACTCCTTTTCATTTCTACCAGATAAATAAAATCAGCTCTTACAAGAACAGAAAATTAGAAAACATAGAACTCTCTACTTTGGTTTAAAATTATTTATAAGGATTTCTTAACTTTTCGAAAAAATCTTTATCATGTTATATTTCGCAGCATTGCCTCTTCGTAAAAAATAACTCCCAGGTTTTATAAAATAACCTTTACGTTAATTTACTTGATTTACTTGCTCTTAAAGTGCTTTTTTTCTAATGTTCTGGCACTTTATATTAAGAGTGTTAATATTATGTCTCAAAGCTAAGAAAGGTTCACTTCTCGTTTTTTCTGAGATAACTGTAAAGTTATACAACTTTAAGTTCTTTAAAATAAGAATTTTTTTAATTTTATTTCTATTTTATTTTCTCATTAAGTTCTCATAAACACACAATTTATATCTGAACAAAATTTCTCAGCGTTTAAAAAAACATCATATATAATACATGAAAAAATATATATATACTTAAGCAATAATTAAAGAATTTTTCTGGGAAAAGTATACATACATTTATATTAGAAAAATTATTTGTAAAATACATTTTGCTTGAGTTTCCTGAATTTTTCGTGACTCGTATATTTAATATATTTTAAGGTTATAATTAAATACAATTTTACTTCAAAATAATCTATTTACATAAAAATAATGAGTTTTTTTATTTTAATTTCCAAACTATATAAAAATAAATCAGTTAACAAACTTGAAAATCTGTATTCAAACTGAATCTTTTAACTATTTTATACGTTATATTTTTACGTTAACAGAAAAGAAGAGGATTTATTTATCAAAACGATATGAAAATTACGATTTCACTGATTTTCTTTTTGAAATGATAAATAATAATGTATAAAAATGTCCACATCTTTCTCTAGTTAGAACTATGCCGAAAGCAGTTCCGGGAATTTTCTGTCTCCCAACATTATTACACTTGACTAATCTTCGGAATTGCTTCTGCAAATTGGAATTGAGTTTTTGAGTTATTTGATGAGCTTCTCAGTAATATGAATCGAAAATATGTCATTCGCGATCATTTCATGTCAACATAGCTTGTCTCAAAAGTTGTATAGAAAAATGAGTAAAATAAATAAAATATTTATGGACGAAATTAATTAGTTTTACTTTAAGACTCTTTATTTATGTTTTTCACTTATTAGCACCAAAAATATTTATTGAAAAACTAATGATAATTAACTAATAACATGCATGTTCTATCTGAAATTATTTACAGAATTATATAATGTCTCACTTTGCATATTTATTAATTTTTAATTTATATCTAAGAAAATCGCCTAAATAAAGTAAGTCAATAATAATAATTAAAGAATATTTTAAATTCACAATGAAATAGTTATTGTGACAAAAGGCTTTGGGCACATATTTCTTAATTTATATCTTTATTAATCTTAAACACATCAGATTAGTTTATCTATTCAATATAATTAATTTATGACCAGTATTACAATTAGGAAATCTGCAAAATGTGTTATTTTATAATAAAAAGTCTAACTTGGATATTAAAATCATGAATTAATTTTGTTTATATATTCACATAACATTCATCTTTAAGCAATTTAAGCGTTTTTCAATTTAAATTTCAATATAATGAAAGAAAATGTTTCATTTCTTTTTCATTTATTAAATATTTTTTTGGAGACATGCTTAAAACTGGACACTATATCTAAATACAATTACTTTAACAATTTTTTAAGAACAAATCGTATTAAAAATAAAAATATTTAAAATAATTTATTTTAAAATATTTTGAAAATGTCATTTATTTTAAAATATTATGAAGATACGTAAGACCAATATTTTTAAACTTTGATTTATTTTTAAGCAATGCGCTTTTTTACATCAGTATCTAATATAAATAAATATAGCTTTCAAAACACTTACATGATATTGTCCTTTATTACCATTCGAATGCTTAGGAATTATACATAATTTTGAAAAATAATTATCACACAAGTAAGTTATAAGATAAACTGATGAACATTATAAAATTGTAACATTTAGAATGTAATATCATTTAACAGATATTGTTTTCTAACATAAATTAACGAATTAATACTGTTAGTGACTTCTGATAAATAATTTATAATTTGTTCACTGTTAAAAATTGTATAGTCATGTTTGTAAGAAATGTGCTAATAATCATTTAGACTACATTTTTGTATTATAATTTATTTATTCTTAGTAAAGATTACTAACCACCTTTTACTACTGTAAATAAAAAGAAATTCATTGATTTAATTTATGATATAGTGAATTTCCTGACTCTATTGACGATTTTAAAATGTAGTAGTTGCTTTAGTTTCCTTTACAAAAAAAAATAATCCCAATTTACAGAAAATAACTTTCTTTGGTCGAAAACTAATATGTTCTGAAAAAAGGAAACTTTTAAATTTATTTTCTATGAATTTAAGCTGGAAAAGGCACCTGAATATTTGTAATAAAATAGAAGAAAAACTTTTCATCGGACATTTAGAAACACTATTGAGAGAATTAGGACCTTAAACCCTAAAGCCATATTAGATTTAACCTAGGATCATGTTTTCCTGTTATTACTTTTGAATCAATTGTCCGGTAGTTTAGCGCTAGAAATGAAACAACAGCAAAAAATATAATGAAACTTCCAAATTTCTATAAATACCTATCTCTAAATAAGCTAAAATAATTTCCCCATATGCTCGTTAGCTTTTACTTCGTTTATCTCCTCTTTATATATGAGTTGAAGCAAATGCTATAATTTATAGCTTATAGAATAAAAACTTCAGTTTGTTGAAATAATTACTGATTTTTTTTGAGGAAACCATAATGCTAATTAGATAATTGTTAAATATATTTTTGATTACATTATTCTTACTAGAAATATTATTGGCATTTTTATTACTAGAAGTTAGAAGAAGTTTGTGAGCTGATAAAACTGTTTTTATTGATACTGTAAAGATTTAAAGGTGAATTCGAAGACTGGAACAGGTATTTGCAGTTGAGTTGTTAGTACTTAATTATCATTCTCTTTAAGTAGGTACATACCTGTATTCCAATCAAAATTTGATGCCATTCCATTTGCAGTTTAATATGCGCAAAAATTATTTATTCTGAGATCCAGGCTGCAAAACTGGCTTTGAAGGAATTCACTTTAATTCTTATTCTTATTCAGAAATGCTGCAATCATTATATCGTAATATTACCTGCTCTAGTTCTGTTATCTTTAGTAATGGATACACACATTTTTCATATTACTTAAACTTAAAAATAATCAATTTAACAAGAAACGATGAAAAATTTATAAACAATATATTACTATATTTTCAAAATTTTCGTATGATTTTTACTTTTCATATTATTATAATCGAATTTTTTTATTTAAAATAAAAATAGTATTTGAATAATGCGTAGATAGTAAAATTTAATGATGCATGATAAATTTATTACACTGCATAAATTTATTATACTGCATGCAATTATTTACACTGCATGATAAATTTATTTTAAAATATCTAATTTTTATATACCAACGGAAATTCTTTTTTCAAAATTTAACTGTTTCCAGTGTTCTACAACATAGTGTATCAGATCTTTACGTTGTGTTATTTAAACCAGTTCAGGAATTATTTTAAGCATCAACATTTACAACAGTTAAAGCATAAAAAAATATCCAAGCAAATGCTCCTCTTTCCCAAGGACATACTTTTTTCACATATCTGTTAAAACTTTTACAAAGTGTGAGTATGAGTGTGGTTCTT